>JBBDGP010000455.1:0-80000 GCA_037952835.1 Lithobates septentrionalis | reverse complement strand
CGATCCCCCCTTTTACAGCACAGTCGGGTGTGCAGGTCAACACTGCAGGATTTACACAAATGGATTTTTTTAATTTATTTTTCCCAAACGATTGGATTCAAGGCATCGTGGACCAAACTAATCTGTTTGCCCAACAATTTATTGCAGCCAACCCCAGCTCCAGCTATGCCCGCCCTTTTGAGTGGAGACCGCTAACAGTAGTGGAGCTAAAATTGTTTTTAGGCCTAACCCTGAACATGGGGCTTACAAAAAAAAATGAAATTCATAAGTATTGGTCGACCAGACCCATCCACCATATGCCAATTTTTTCAGCAGCCATGTCCAGGTCCCGATACGAAATCATAATGCGCTTCTTGCATTTCAATGACAACTCACAGTGCCCCCCCCGAAATCACCCAAACTTTGACAAATTATATAAAGTTCGCCCCCTAATTAATTTTTTTTCCCAGAAGTTTGCCGAAGTTTATGTCCCTGAAAAAAATATATCTGTGGACGAATCCCTGGTGCATTTCACAGGCCGGCTGGGAATCAAACAATATATACCCAGTAAGAGGGCGAGGTATGGCTTGAAGCTTAACAAGCTTTGTGAAAGTGCCACCGGTTATGTGTACGCATTCCGCGTGTACGAAGGGAAAGATTCCCAGCTCCAGCCCCCTGAGTGTCCCTCGTATATGGGAATAAGTGGGAAAATTGTTTGGGAGTTGGCATTCCCACTCCTCCAAAAGGGGTACCATATTTATATGGATAATTATTATACGAGTTTGCCCCTTCTCCGCCACCTACATCTCAAACAAACTTTGGCCTGTGGTACAACTAGAAAAAACCGAAAGGGCTTCCCACAGTGTCTTGTCACCACAAACATTCCAAGGGGGGAATCGAGAAGCTTGAGGAACGAAGAAGTGTTGGCTGTGAAGTGGAGGGATAGAAAAGACGTGTACATCATGTCCACCATCCACGATGACACCTCGGTGGAACTTCACAGAAGACGCGGTACCGTTCGCAAGCCTACCTGTATCACTGAGTACAATAAATACATGGGGGGGGTGGATTTAAACGATCAGTTGTTGCAGCCCTATCTTTCAACAAGAAAATCATTATTCTGGTACAAAAAAGTCGCAATTTACTTTTTTCATTTGGCCCTTTTAAATTCTTTCATAATATACCAAAAATCCACAGAAACACCCACCACCTTAATAAAGTTTATTGAAGACATTGTCACTGCCCTGATTTATCAGCAAGTATCCCCCCCAGAAAGCATTCGCTCCGATTCTGTCAGCAGACTACATGAGCGCCATTTCCCAGACCATATTCCACCAACAGGATCCGGAAGACGACGCCAAAAAAAATGTCGGGTGTGCACCAAAAGAGGAATTAGGAAAGATACGAGCTTCCATTGTACTGACTGTCCCTCCCAACCTGGCCTTTGCATCGGAGAATGCTTCAGGCGATATCACACTCTGGAAAATTATTATGCCGCGTACACACGGTCGTACTTTTCGTCTACAAAAGTCGGACAGCCTGTCCGACAGACTTCCGGCAGACTTTCGGTGGACTTGCGGCGGACTTGCGGCCTACTTTCTAACGAACGGACTTGCCTACACACGACCACACAAAAGTCTAACGGATTCGTACGTGATGACGTACACCGGACTAAAATAAGGAAGTTCATAGCCAGTAGCCAATAGGTGCCCTAGCGTGGCTTTTTGTCCGTCGGACTAGCACACAGACGAGCGGATTTCGGGGTCCGTCGTAGTTACGAAGTAAAGTTTTAAAGCATGTTTCAAATCTAAAGTACGTCGGATTTGAGGCTAAAAAAGTCAGTTGAAAGTCCGGAGAAGCCCACACACGATCGGATTACCAGCCAGCTTTAGTCCATCAGCGTCCGTTGGACTTTTGTAGACGAAAAGTAGGACCGTGTGTACGCGGCATTAGTCCATATTTCTAATACTGCCATTTCCCCGTTTTTAATTTCTGTCCTGAATATTTACCTTCCTCAACCAACCATATTATTGCCTTCCATGTGAACCGACCCTGGCCTGTTTCTCGACTATGCCTCTGCCTACCGTCTGCATTGTTTTTCCGCCATGTTTTTGCCTTTCACGTGAACTGACCCTGGACTGTATCGACTATGCCTCTGTCTACCGTCTATTTCTGCCTTTTACCTGCACTGACCTCGGCCTGTTGACCATGTTTTTGCCTGCCCCTTGGATTGATCTTTCACCCTCCTACACAGGGGTCTCACATATGTGAGGGGCTCCAGAATAGTGTTCGGAGTTCAGAAAACCAGTTTTTGGTTTTCTGTGTTCCCATAACAGGGTCTGGTTGCCCGGAGGCTTCAAAGCGATTTGGGTGGGAGAAGCCTCTACCCCTGTCCCCATTCTTTCCTGACCAATGCCCTAAGCTTGATGGTACTGCCTGCTCCCTGGACAAATACTCTGGCTGTGCTGACCATACCTCTGCCTGCTGCATGTACTAACTATGGACAGTATTCCTGCCTGCTGCATGGATGATCCTTTGATCCTTTTGCTGCTGCTGACCACATCCCTGCCTGCTATCTGGACTAATGCTTTGGCTGTGCTGACATCTCTACCTGTACTGACTATTCTTGCCTGCTGCCTGTTTTGCTGTCGCTGTCCACGTTCCTGCCTGCTGCCTGGACCGATGCTCTTCTCTGTGGACCACTGCACTACTAAAACTGCAGGTAATCTTTTCTTTACCCTTTACTCAACAGAATGTATTTTGGTTTGTAATTGGCTTCTACAGTACATGCTATGTGTTAGAAATATGAAGGGCCTTCAACAATGTGATAGGTTGGCAGGAATTTATGTGTAATGTATGCTCCTAGAACAACTGACAGTGCTACTTGGATGTTGGGCCTCTGTATGTGGCCAGACTATGTAAAAGTCTCACACATTTGGTATCGCCACACTCAGGAGGAGTAGCAGAATGTATTTTGGGGTGTCATTTTTGCTATGTACATGCTATGTGTTGGAAATATCTTATGAATGGACAACTTTGTGTAAAAAAAATGCGTTTTCATTTTTTTTCCACAGTTTCCAAAAACTTCAGGAAAAAAATGAACCATTCAAAAGACTAATTATGCCTCATAGATTATACGTTGGGGTGTTAGCTTTCCAAAATGGGGTCATTTTGTGGGCGTTTCCGTTGTCCTGGTGCTCTAGGGCCTTCAAACATGTAATAGGTGGTTGAGAAATGAGATGTGTAATTTATGCTCCTAGAATGCCTGGAGCTGCTACTTCAATGTTGGGCCTCTGTATGTGGCCAGGCTGTGTAAAAGTCTCACACATTTGGTATCGCTACACTCAGGAGGAGTAGCAGAATGTATTTTGGGGTGTCATTTTTGCTATGTACATGCTATGTGTTGTAAATATCTTATGAATGGACAACTTTGTGTAAAAAAAAAATGCGTTTTCATTTTTTTCCCACAGTTTCCAAAAACTTCGGGAAAAATATGAACCATTCAAAAGACTAATTATGCCTCATAGATTATACGTTGGGGTGTTAGCTTTCCAAAATGGGGTCATTTTGTGGGTGTTTCCATTGTCCCGGTGCTCCAGGGCCTTCAAAATTGTAATAGGTGATTGAGAAATGAGATGTGTAATTTATGCTCCTAGAATGCCTGGAGCTGCTACTTCAATGTTGGGCCTCTGTATGTGACCAGGCTGTGTAAAAGTCTCACACATTTGGTATCGCCACACTCAGGAGGAGTAGCAGAATGTATTTTGGGGTGTCATTTTTGCTATGTACATGCTATGTATTGGAAATATCTTATGAATGGACAACTTTGTGTAAAAAAAATGCGTTTTAATTTTTTTTCCACAGTTTCCAAAAACTTCAGGAAAAAAATGAACCATTCAAAAGACTAATTATGCCTCATAGATTATACGTTGGGGTGTTAGCTTTCCAAAATGGGGTCATTTTGTGGGCGTTTCCGTTGTCCTGGTGCTCTAGGGCCTTCAAACATGTAATAGGTGGTTGAGAAATGAGATGTGTAATTTATGCTCCTAGAATGCCTGGAGCTGCTACTTCAATGTTGGGCCTCTGTATGTGGCCAGGCTGTGTAAAAGTCTCACACATTTGGTATCGCTACACTCAGGAGGAGTAGCAGAATGTATTTTGGGGTGTCATTTTTGCTATGTACATGCTATGTGTTGGAAATATCTTATGAATGGACAACTTTGTGTAAAAAAAAATGCGTTTTCATTTTTTTCCCACAGTTTCCAAAAACTTCGGGAAAAATATGAACCATTCAAAAGACTAATTATGCCTCATAGATTATACGTTGGGGTGTTAGCTTTCCAAAATGGGGTCATTTTGTGGGTGTTTCCATTGTCCTGGTGCTCCAGGGCCTTCAAAATTGTAATAGGTGGTTGAGAAATGAGATGTGTAATTTATGCTCCTAGAATGCCTGAAGCTGCTACTTCAATGTTGGGCCTCTGTATGTGGCCAGGCTGTGTAAAAGTCTCACACATTTGGTATCGCCATACTCAGGAGGAGTAGCAGAATGTATTTTGGGGTGTCATTTTTGCTATGTACATGCTATGTGTTGTAAATATCTTATGAATGGACAACTTTGTGTAAAAAAAATGCGTTTTCATTTTTTTTTCCACAGTTTCCAAAAACTTCGGGAAAAAAATGAACCATTCAAAAGACTAATTATGCCTCATAGATTATACGTTGGGGTGTTAGCTTTCCAAAATGGGGTCATTTTGTGGGCGTTTCCGTTGTCCTGGTGCTCCAGGGCCTTCAAAAGTGTGATAGGTTGTCATCATATGAGATGTGCAATTTATGCTCGTAAAATGCCTGACGGTGCTAGTTGGATTTTAGACCTCTGTATGTGGCCAGGCTGTGTAAAAGTCTCACACATGTGGTATCACTATACTCAGGAGGAGTAGCAGAATGTATTTTGGGGTGTCATTGCAAGTATGCATGTGCTGTGTGAGAGAAATAACTTGTTATTATGACAATTTTGTGCAAAAAAAAAAAAAAAAAAAAAAAAAAAAAAAATTTCCAAGAATTGTGGGAAAAAATTACAACTTCAAAAAGCTCACCATGCCTCTTGCTAAATACCTTGGAATGTCTGCTTTCCAAAAAGGGGTAATTTGGGGGGTATTTGTACTTTCCTGGCTTGTTAGGGCCTCAAGAAATGAGATAGGCCTTCAGTACATCAGGTGTGATCAGATGTGATCATTTTTCAATGATTTGCACCATAGCTTGTAGACTCTATAACTTTCACAGAGACCAAATAATATACACTAATTTGGGTTATTTTTACTAAAGATATGTAGCAGTATACATTTTGGCCCAAATTTATGAAGAAAAATTACTTATTTGCAAAATTTTACAATAAAAACTAAAAAAAAGTGTTTTTTTTTCAAAAATTTCTCTTTTTTCGCTTATATTGCAAAAAATAAAAAAAACAGCAGTGATTAAATACCACTAAAAGAAAGCTATGTTTGTGAGAAAAAAATGATAAAAATTTGGTTTGGGTACAGTGTAGCATGACTGAGTAATTGTCATTCAAAGTGTGAGAGCGCTGAAAGCTAAAATTTGGTCTGGGAAGGAAGGGTGTATAAAAGCCCTGTATTGAAGTGGTTAAAGGGAAACATGTAAATGTGTTGGAATGGCCTAGTCAAAGCCCAGACCTCAATCCAATAGAAAATCTGTGGTCAGACTTAAAAATTGCTGTTCACAACCACAAACCATCCAACTTGCTGGAGCAGTTTTGCAAGGAGGAATGGGCAAAAATCCCAGTGGTAAGATGTGGCAAGCTCATAGAGACTTATCCAAAGCGACTTGGAACAAAAGTTGGCTCTACGAAGTATTGACTTTAGGGGGGTGAATAGTTATGCACATTGACTTTTTCTGTTATTTTGTCCTATTTGTTTGCTTCACAATAAAAATAAAAAAAAAAAAAAATCTTCAAAGTTGTGGGCGTGTTCTGTAAATTAAATGATGCAGAGCCTCAAACAATCCGTGTTAATTCCAGGTAGGGAACACAACACAAAAAATGTGTGTATGTGTATCACAAAAAAAAAAAAATCTAGATCAAAATATAAAGATGGTGTCAATATGACATCTATAGTGCAGTTGATGAGCAACCTAATTCTAAATGTGGTGTAATACTCGTCAGGCAGGACGGTTAACAAAACATTTGTGTGATAAAACAATGGTCAACAACCTTGAAAAACGCTTAGAGCCACCACACACACACACACACACAATGTAAAGTACTTGGGGTCAGTCCTGGCAGATTTCCTCGAACTTTTTAAAGAAAAAGCTGCATATACCTGGCCATACATACAGTCTGTATTAAGGGCAAGTACAAGGGTCCGTCTGATTAGATATAGATTGGGTGACATGTTTAGGTAGGCCCGTATGTCACATACTGTATATAAATTATATAATCTCCTGTGTAACCAGCTTTGCAGAGACTGCAGCAAGAGGATTGAGATTCCTCTTCATGTTACAAAAGAGAGTCTTCATAGCTGAGGGGGGTTGAGCAGGGAGCTTTCAATAGCATTCTGCTACTAGAATCCTGAAATGATTGAAGGCTGCCCATACACATATATATATATATATATATAACAATGGATTCCACCATCCACACAAGCAAAGTGGATTGAGAAATCCTCCCTGTGTTATTGTATTCTGACAGCAGGGACACCTTCACTGCCAGAATACACTGATCAGTGCTGCAGCTGGTTGGCTACAGCACTGATCAAACAATTTTTTTCACAGAAAGACTGTTTGTGAGAAGTCCAATCATTGGATCAGAGGAACGCCCATAGATGGATCAAAATTCAGCTGGTACTTGCTGAACCGGCTGAATTTCAATCCAGGTATGGTCAGTTTAATAAGACGAAGTGCTTCAACCCCCCCCCCCCCCCCCCCCCTGTAATCCCCCCCCATAACCAAACATCAGTATTAGGTGAACTGAACCTTTTGAAATCTAAACAGAACAGCTTGCTGAGATGGATACCTGTGTAGAAATGTCTATAGTTTTTGGTTATGTGAGCTGCACTGAGGAGAGCCTGGGGCAGCATTTTTCTCTCCAGTATAGGCATTTTAGTTTTTTCTTTCTGTACATTATGTCCATTCTGACAAGACTGCTAATGTTACCCTGTCAGTGTATGTAAAGCCAGAATTTTATTCTTGGATTTTTTTTGTTCTGTCAAGGAGATTTCACTTTACTTCCTGTCCCAGAGACCCACAATAGAGAAGTAGGAGGAAATCGCTCTCTCGCTCTCTCTCTCGGTTTGGCATCCAATTCGCATAACAGGAGAATGTGACTGGCTCCCTATGTGCGTCTTTGGCTCTGTTTGTGTGTTTTTTTTTTTTTTTTGTTTTTTTTTTTAATACGTTTTTGATCCATAGAAGTCTATGGAACCAGAAAAAAGTCCCTGGCCCTTTCCATAAAATGCACAGATGTGAACGTAGGAAACCATGTTAAATGGACTGTTGTGTGTGTTTGCAAAGCTGAAAACGCACTAAAGAATGCATACGTTTGAATCGGGCCTTAGGATTTTTTTATTTCAGCGTTTGAGTTGCAAACCGTACTTTTTAAAGAGGCTTTTTTTCAAACTTTTTCAGCTAGCACTAAAAGGATTGGGGTTACATAAAAGGCTTCTAACTGGCTGTGTGACCTCAGCTATTCGGGTGGGTCCGATTCTCCCAATTATAGATGGATTACTGCCACGGGATCTAAGTGGGTCAGAAATGTAACGCCTCAATGTTTTGAGTGATATTGCAGGATGGAAAGTACCACAAGCCAAAAAAATAAAAATGTCCGTGGCGGGGCAGTAAATTCTCAATGTTCCTTGCTGTTATCGATTTCCCTTATGCTTTACGTTTGTCATTTTTTGATTTGGGGAGGGGGATGGGCTGTGGTTAAGTCTGTTTTAACCATTGTGCACTTTACTTTTTTTTTTTTTTTTTTTTTTTATGAAAGCTTTTTAGCCAGTTTAATTCAGATGGACCCTGAATTTTTTTCTGTACCATAAAGCTGACCATACTCTTAAAGCTTTAAGCCTGAGAACTGAGCAATCAAGTGACCACTGATTTCTCAGGTCCACTCTGAGCACTGTCAGTCACAACACTTTGCTCTGCCCCTCCAGCACTCACTGGAGCACTGGGCACAAGAGGGTATGGGAACGATTGTCTCAGGCTCACGGCAGCGCTCTGAGAGACTGAGCCAGCTGCAGCTCATGCATCTGGGTGGATCACAGCATTATTGTCTGGATCCTTCCAGAGTCTGGAGCAGCTCTGGGTCACAAGAGAGCAGAAGTAAGTGCATTGATGTGACCCACAAGAGCAGTATGACTGAAAGATTTGGCCATACTTTTCTTTGAAAGCAGAACTTGCATGTATGACATGTCTCTATACAGCGACTGTATCATTATAAAGTAAAAAAAAAAAATTATACTTTTTATCAATAAAATGTCATGTTTGCTCTAAAATCCAGTTACATTGTCTAGACTGAGTTGATGTCATCAGTCTGCTGCAGGCAGTAGGAATCAGAGGGCGCACCAACCTTGTGCATTACCCAAGTGATATTTATTGAAATCAAAAAGAAGGAAATCTACTCACAAACAAGTGAATAATAAAAGCGCATCAAAGTCCAAAACTGAACGCAGAGCAACCAGGCCACGGGGACCGAGTGCGGAACACCAGAGAACCTTCCAGATGGCTGACGCGTTTCGAGGGGGGATCCCCTCTTCCTCAGAGGCGCCCACTTGGGTAATGCGCAACGATGGTGCGCCCTCTTTTTGTTTTACAGTGTCTCTATTGGGTGTCCTCTGACCCTTTGAAGGGCAGCAAGGCCTGTGCATCTACTGGAAGCCTTTGATATTCTAGGCTATTTCCATTGCCGTTTCACCACTTTTGAGCGCAGGAGATTTTGCTTGATTGTAACTTTTGCACCAAGTCACACTGAGAATGCAATCGGGGCTAGTCTGAATCAGACATTAGTGAACACAGGCAAGAACTGAACAGGCACCAGGATTTGTGATTGTCATCTGAGTTGACATCTCAGTCCAGGAGGTAGATGGTGACCTCAGATGATGCCTGAACAAAAATGACTCCGTCCTTCTGTAAAAAAAAGCAGATGAAGGCATTGCCAGGGGGAGTAGTGTGATCTCTGGGAGAGGAAGTGTTTGCATATTACTTGACATGCTTGAAGTTAAAGCGGAGCTCCACCCAAAAGAGAAAGTTCTGCTTCCGGATTATGACAGGTACCCGCTTCCGCTCTGACCTTCTAAGCGTTCGGAGTGGAAGTTCTCCCCTCTCCCTCCCCTGCGGTCTTCTAGGGCACGTGACAGGTCCCAGAAGACTGCATCCACCATTCACAATATGCAGTGGGCACTCGGCTGTGAAGCCGCAAGCTGTCACAGCCGAGTGCCCATAATGAAGATGCCGGGGAAGGTAGACAGCGGGTGAGACAGACTGGGGTGAGCATACCACTGGATCGTGGCACAGGGAGTGGCTGTTTTTTATAAGTCAGCAGCTACAGTTTTTATAGCTGCTGACTTTTTTTTTATTTTTTCCGCAGGAGACTGGAACTCCGCTTTAACATAAATATACCTAATGGCAGGTCCACTTGGACCAGTATGAATCTGGATGGAGGTCCATGTCTGCATATCTAAAGGTGTGAAAGCAGGCGGGTCAACATGACAGCCAGGTAGTTAAATCTTTAGATGTAGAAGTCAGTGACGGGCTGTATTTTTCTCGTTTAACAGGTTTGTTTTAAAGTGAAGCTGTGCCCATTATTAGGGATTCCCACCATCCCTGTGTTGAGTTCTGGATCTGTATTCCTGCTGTGCCCATTATGAGGGGTTCCCACCATTATTGTGCCAAGTTCTGGATCTGTATTCCTGCTGTGCCCATTATGAGGGGTTCCCACCATTATTGTGCCAAGTTCTGGCTCTGTGCACCTGCTGTGCCCATTATGAGGGGTTCCCACCATTATTGTGCCAAGTTCTGGCTCTGTGCACCTGCTGTGCCTATTTTAAGGGGGTTTTCACCATCCCTGTGTTGAATTCTCAGCTCTGCATACCTGCTGTGCCCATTGTGATGGGTTCCCACCATTTTTGCACCAAGTTCGGGGTCTGTGCACCTGCTGTGGCCTTTTTCAGGGGCTCCTGTCATCTATGCTGGATTTTGTTTATCATTTTATATAAGGGATATTGTAACCGAACGAGCTGGAACATGCCACACTTCCAGGTGGACAGGAAGAGAGCCAGGAATGGTGGCAGCGCAATCTCACTGTTGGAGCATCCAGGACATATAAGATGGCGGGGGCTGACTCTGCCCCTCCATATTCCACCTATATCTAAAATATCACTTTTCAGAGGACTGACCATTTTAAAGCCCATTTCTAGTCACTTTTTCGCATGGAAATGAGGTATAGAAATGTGCATTTGCCTGATTATGTAGCTTGATGTGTACAGGACAGGCCAACTTCTATTGAGTAGCAGGGTTTCTCCTTTTTCTGGATATAGATATCTATATTACGTCGTCCTGCATTGCGTTTTGTGGACCTGCGGCGGTTACTTGCTATGTTTTTCCTGTGACATTCATGCTCTTCTAGGCAGTTCCTCTAAGGAAATGCTTTGTATCCTCTGTATATCGGCGCAAGCTCACTAGAAGAGGTCCTTCATGTAGTAATCCCGTAGTGAATAAGTGACAACATTGTAACGTCATTCCCTGGGGCGTGTTGATGAATGGGTATATATGTAAGCTACATAGTCACAGCAGATCCCCCATGGAAAACAAAAATTACATCAAAGCATTTTTACTAATTTATCAAATATTCTCCTGCGAGTTTACATATACATCTGAAGGACACAGAAATCTAAAGGCTGGTTTGAAGGTTATATACTGTGTGTGTGGACATACCCCTTGACATTTTTCCACGTTTTGTCATGTTACAACCAAAAACATGTATTTTTTTTTTTTTTTTTTTTTATTGGGATTTTATAGACCAACACAAAGTGGCACATAATTGGGAAGTGGAAGTAAAAAGGTAAATGTTTTTCAAAATTCTTTACAAATACATTTCTGAAAAGTGAGGGGTGCATTTGTATTCAGCCCCCTGAGAGTCAATACTTTGTAGAACTACCTTTCACTGCAATTACAGCTGCAAGTCTTTTTGGGGATGTCTCTACCAGCTTTGCACATCTACAGAGTGACATTTTTGCCTATTCTTCTTTGCAAAATAGCTCAATCTCTGTCAGATTGGATGGAGAACATCTGTGAACAGCAATTTTCAAGTCTTGCCACAGATTCTCAATTGGATTTAGGTCTGAACTTTGACTGGGCCATTCTAACACATGAATATGCTTTAATCTAAACCATTCCATGCTGTAAGGTGAACCGCCGCCCCAGTCTCCAGTCTTTTGCAGACTCTAAACAGGTTTTCTTCAAAGATTGCCCTGCATTTGGCTCCATCCATCTTCTCTGACCAGCTTCCCTGTCCCAGCTGAAGAAAAGCATCCCCATAACATGATGCTGCCACCACCATGTTTCACAGTGGGGATGGTGTGTTCAGGGTGATGTGCAGTGTTAGTTTTCCACCACACATTGAGCTTTTTTGCCCTAAAAGCTATTTGGGTCTCATCTGACCAGAGCACCTTCTTCCACATGTTTGCTGTGCCCCCACATGGCTTCTCGCAAACTGCAAACAGGACTTATGGATTTCTTTCACCGATGGCTTTCTTCTTGCTCCTCTTCCAAAAAGGCCAGCTCTCTGGAGTGCACGACCAACAGTTGTCCTGTGGACAGATTCTCCAGTCTGAGCTGTGGATCTCTGCAGCTCCTCCAGAGTTACCATGGGCCTCTTGGCTGCTTCTCTGATTAATGCTCTCCTTGCCGGCCTGTCAGTTTAGGTGGACGGCCATGTCTTGGTAGGTTTGCAGTTGTGCCATACTATTTTCATTTTCAGATGATGGATTGAACAGTGCTACGTGATGTTCAAAGCTTGGGCTATTTTTTTTATAACCTAACCCTGCTTTAAAATTCTCCACAACTTTATCCCTGACCTGTCTGGTGTGTTCCTTGGCCTTCCTGATGCTGTTTAAGGTTCACTAACAAACCTCTGAGGGCTTCACAGAACAGCTGCATTTTTTTATGGAGATTAAATTACACACAGGTGGACTTTATTTACTAATCAGGTGACTTCTGAAGGCAATTGGTTCCACTGGATTTTAGTTAGCGATATCAGAGTAAAGGGGGCTGAATACAAATGCATGCTACACTTTTCATATATTTATTTTATTTTTTTTAATTTTGAAAACCATTTATCATTTTCCTTCCACTTCACAATTATGTGCCACTTTGCAGTTTTAGTGCTTTTTGCATTTTGCAGATTTGCACTACAGTCCATTTAACATGCTTTCCTATGGAACACGTTCTGTAGTGAAAATTTGCAAAAAGCACTAAAAATGCATAGGTGTGAAGCCATCCTTACAACCACTTTAAGCAAACCATAGAATTTCTTTCTTTTAGCCACAGGTTGAGGGCAGGCGGTGTTGATGGGGAATCCCTCCTGCTGCACTATTGTCTTCTGACAGCAGGTTTCCCAGCTGTCAGAATTCAATGATCACCGCCAGCGTCGATCATACAAAAAGAACCCAACAGGCTGGTTGTGAAAGTCGATCCATAGATCAACTTCAGTTCAACCAATCAAAATCTGTCAGGTTCCTCCCAAACTGGACGAAATTTGATCTGTGTATGGCCAGCCCCAAGCTGTGGTTGCAGGAAAGAAAATCAGTCTTGATGGGGGGGGGGGGCATTGTGTTCTCCCATCGGTGGAGTTTACATGCAATACATGTATTGACATGCAATAATTGCATGTAAAATCCAAAAGGCTGGTTGTACCCAAGTTGATCGGTCAGTCAATTTGGGCAAGTTCAGCCACCCATACATAGTTCGAATCTTGGCCGGTTCTATGGCCGGCTTCAGTGTAGTACAAGAAATTATATTTATTTGCAGATGCGGAGCCCTGGAAATTGGTGGATTGGCAGATCCCAGGAGACTGGAGGCCAGATTTAAAGGTAGCAGATAAATGCATGTTGTCTGGGGAGCTGTAATAGTGAAGTTCAGCACAATCTATAGGATGGGATCCAGCCTCTCCATGGCCAGGTAGAAGGTCTGTTCAGCAGCCGTGTCTCATCTGCGGCTGTCATCTCAGGAAGAGTCTTGGCATGAGCTCAGTGAGCTGGAACAGTTTCAGCAACATTCAGGGCGGCTGGCACAGTCACGTCCTCGGTCAGGTTCTGTCAGTCCCAGGCATCCCTGTGTACTGAAAAGGAATGCAGAGTAGGATATTAAGCGTTCTGGCTATATACATAACAATCACTCATAGATTTGTTTGTTTCTAAATCTTTGGACAGAACATAGAAAAACATCCTTTTTAAAATGTTTGTAGCTGGGTGGTGGGTTAATATGCTCTGTAACATGCATTTTACGATGTGTCACAGCAGCATTTTGAATTGCACCCCAACACACTAATACAATGCACTGCGGTGCACATATAATGTAACGCACCACAGTGCACAGATGTGAACGATACATTAAAAGTGTGGCATGCAGCATCTTTGTGTTTCACCCTATTCAACATGAATGGGCTTTTTGACACAATGCATAATAATGAGCGTTAAATACATGTGCATTGATTGCAAGAAAAAAGTTCTCCCATTTTTTGGTCTCTTTTGGTCTCTTCCGCTGAAGATGCCATTAAAAATATTTTATTAAATCTGTTTTTATAAAACAATAAAAAAACAAAACATTTTTGCCTTTTTTAGTTTTACTTTTAAGGGCATTTGTATACAACAGGGGTGGGCAACCTCGGCCCTACAGCTTTGGTGAAACTACAAATCCCATCATGCCTCTGCCTCTGTGATTGTCAGGGTCTTGCAATGTCTCATGGCACTTTCAAAACTGCTGGAGGGCTGAGGTTGCCTACCCCTGGTAGACAAACTCAGTGTCCGTTATTGTACTGCAGACAGAGGTCACACATTAACCTGTGTAGTGCTTTGCTGTATGGCTGAAACAGGAATGTGGGCATTTATCCTAATACAGGCTGTGTACAGGGTGACAAATGACACCATGAAACTCCACAATCAATACAAATCTTATGCAGGTGAAAACCCAAGGTGCAGGTAGGAAACTTTTTTTGAATGCCTTGAGTCAAGGGAAAAGTGTGTGTGTGTGTGTGTGTGTGTGTGTAATATAATAATATATATTACTAGTAGGTATGTAGGGGGTTTGGGTCTGTATATTTGGACACAGGCACAATTTTTTAGTTTTTTTTTTCAGGCATTTACCAAAACATATTCAAGCCATAGTTGTAGAATGGATATGGACTGAAAGTGTACCCTCAAATTAAACCCGAGGAAGGGTTTAGGAATTAAAGCTCTTAAGAATAGCCACCCCCCTTTTCAAGGGACCAAAAGTAATTGGATAATTGAATCAAAAGTTGTTTCATGGCCAGGTGTGCGCTACTCCTTCATTGTTTCTTCATACATTAGGCAGGTAAAAGGTCTGGAGTTGACTCTAATGCCCCGTACACACGGTCGGATTTTCCGACGGAAAATGTGTGATAGGACCTTGTTGTCGGAAATTCCGACCGTGTGTAGGCTCCATCACACATTTTCTATCGGATTTTCCGACACACAAAGTTGGAGAGCAGGAGATAAAATTTTCCGACATCAAAATACGATCGGAATTTCCGATCGTGTGTACACAAATCCGACGCACAAAGTGCCACACATGCTCTGAATAAATAAAGAGATGAAAGCTATTGGCTACTGCCCCGTTTATAGTCCCGACGTATGTGTTTTACGTCACCGCGTTCAGAATGATCGGATTTTGCGTGACCGTGTGTATGCAAGACAAGTTTGAGCCAACATCCGTCTGAAAAAATCCTAGGATTTTGTTGTCGGAATGTCCGATCAATGTCCGACCGTGTGTACGGGGCATTAGTGTGGTATTTGCATTTGGAGTCTATTGCAGTGAACCTATATCATGTGTTCAAAATAGCTGTCCATGCAAGTGAAACAGGCCATTGTAAGGCTTCAAATATAAACAAATCCATCAGAGATGGCAGCAACATTAGGAGTGGCCAAACCAACAGTTTGGTATATTCTAAGCAAAGAATGCACTGGTGAGCTCAGCAACATGAAAAGGCTTGGACATCCATGGAAGACAACAATGGTGGATGATCGCAGGATCCTCTCCTATGGTGAAGAAAAACCCATTCACAACATCCAGACAAGGGAAGGACGCTCTCCAGGAGGTGGGCGTATCATTGTCAAAGTCTACAATCATAAGAAGAATTCACAAGAGAGAATACAGAGGGTTCACCACAAGGTGCAAACCATTCATAAGCCTGAAGAATAGAAAAGCCAGATTAGACTTTGCCAAAAAACATCTAAAAAAGCCAGACCAGTTCTGGAAAAGCATTCTTTGGACGCATGAAACTAAGATTAATCTAAACCAGAATGAGGGGAAGAAAAAAAGTGTGGAGAAGGCTTGGAACAGCTCATGATCTTAGCAAACAACCTCATCTGTGGTCACATGGTGGAGCTTGCAGCGTGATGGCATAGGCATTCATGGCTTCCAGTGGCACTGGGTCATTGGCTTTTGATGTGACAGAAGCAGCCGGATGAGGTCTGCAGTGTTTAGAGATATGCTGTCAGCCCAGATTCAGCCAAATGCAGCAAAGTTGATTGGAAGGCGCTTCACAGTACAGATGGACAATGATCCAAAACGCACTGCAAAAGCAACCCAGGAGTTTTTTTTAAGGAAAAGTGGAATATTCTGCAATGGCCATGTCAATCACCTGATCTAAACCCAATTGAGCATGAATTTCACTTGCTGAAGGCAAAACTAAAGGCAGAAAGACCTACAAAGAACTACTGAGAACAGCTTCAATTAGATCCTGGCAAAGCATCAGAAAGGAGGAAACCCAGTCTTTAGTAATGTCCATGGGTTCCAGACTTCAGGCAGTCATTACCAGTAAAGGATTCTCAACAAAATATTAAAAATGAACATTTTTTTTTATGATTATATTCATTTGTCCAATTACATTTGAGCCCCTGAAAATGGGTGGACTGTATAAAAATGGTTTCAGTTCCTAAAATTTGTACTTGATATTTATGTTCAACCCCTGGAATTAAATCTGAAAGTCTGCACTTCAAATTCATTTGGATTGTTTTGTTTTAATTTTATTCTGGTGGCATACAGAGCCAGAAGTATGAAAATTGTGCCGGTGTCCAAATATATATATGGACCCAACTGTGTATGTATGTTCTCCCTTGGATGTTTTGTTCCGTAGTTGGACACTCAAGTTTGTTCTATTTAAGGACTCCTCAGTAGAAGTACTTTATATTAGGTGTTTCCATGGCAGTGGAGTGTCCTGTATACTTTTGCGCAGTCTTTCCTGGCTAATCTGTTTCACAAGGTGATCCACGTCTTGTTGCCAGCTATGTGCTAATTCCGAGCCTCATTGTTCTTGGCTGGAAATGGAATTCTGAGATCACCATTCGTCAGGCGGGCTCACTTATTGCAGGGCTCCGGGCACTGCAATGTACAGTCCACATGCATTTCTGTAAGATACAAAAAACACATTTGATTTGGCTTTCTTATTTGTAGTTGTCCTCTCTGGGGGGGGGGGTTTCTAGCTGTTTGCTTGATCAGCATTCCTAGGTAATATTCAATCATCTTGTATCACTGCCTTGTGACCTAGATTTGGCACTACAAGTCCCAGCAGGCTTTGCAGTGCATTTCGGCGGCGGCCGTCGTTTGACAGACATGATGAGTCCAATCGTACTATGGTCTACCGTTGTTTTACAGTAAGTTTACACTTGTTGCATGCCTGCGCACACACATTGTGGGTACAGCAGCCCATTCGTTTAAATCAGCTGCTGTACCCGTGAGTAATGTGGGGAAAGCAACACCCTCCCCCGACCCGTTATTTAAAAATGTGCATGGAACTGCGTGTTGCTGTGGCACAATGCTGTTTTATGCGTGCAAATGCACAGGAATTTTGCGGATGCGTGGGTTGCCATTAAGGCCTCATGCACAGGGGGAGTTATAAAACAAAAAAAAAAAAAATAGTAGTGGCTTTGCATTATTTTAACGCCAGGAAAAAGCGGCTGTAAAAACGTGCTTTAAGTAGCTTTTTGCACTGGCGTTAATGCGCGTTTAGCTGCACTAGCTTCTAGCAGTGTTTCTCTGCCTCTATTCAAAATCAGGTTCCCTATGGGAGCCCATTGATTTGAATAGAAGTCAGATCCAGATGATCCGACATGTAGGGCGCAGCTTGTGCTCTGAGTATCTCCAAGGGGAGCCCCTCGCCAAAATGAAAAAAAAAACTCGTTGGGTTCCCCCCGAGACGATACCAGACCCGAGCCTTCAGTCTGGTGTAGATTTTTAGGGGATCCACCATGGCAAAAAAAAATGGATCCAACAGCCATACTAGACCTATATCCGAGCATGCAAGTCGGGGAGGGGGATGAGCGAGAACCCGCCCCAAAGCACCTTGACCCAAGGGCCTCTTCCCGACAACCCTCGCTGGTGGTTGTCGGGGTCTGTGGGCGGGGAGCTTAGCGGAATCTTGAAGTCCCCCAGATCCCGGCCCCCCCACCCTATGTGAATGAGTAATGGAGTATATTGTACCCCTACCCATTCACCCCAAAAAAGTGTCAATGAAAACTCTACACAGGTTTTTAAAGTAACTTTATTAAGGCAGCTCCGGCGTCTCTTCCGATTTCTTCTCCCTCCGGTGATGTCTTCATCCTCCTCCGGTTCATCTCCCCCTCTCCGATTCTTCTCTTATATCTGCAAACTTCTGTCGGGTTTTCTTCCTCTGGTCCTTCTCCGATGTTCCTTTTGATGCTCTCTCCTGGTGTAATGCCATAGGTCCGCCGTGTGCCATTATAAAAAGATGGGGCGGGGCCACCCCGTGACATCAGGAGGCTCGCCTTCTTGTGATGTCACTGCCCGGTGCATGATTGGGGGGGGGGGTGTTCCCCTTCAAGATCCTCAGCACACAAGCCGCACCGCATCATCATGATCCAACTTCTGGTACGACTACTATTCAAATCAATAGGCTCCTATAGGGAACCATTGATTTTGAATAGAGGCATGAGAAACGCCTGAGGCTTAACGCGGCTGTATCCAGCATCAGGTGTTTTTACAGCTTGAACGCTGAGCCTCAGAACTGGTCCTGGGTTTTTTTTTTTTTTTTTTCCAGCTTGAAAACGCCTATGCCACTTACAGCTCCTAAAAGCCTGTCTGTGCATGAGGCCATAAAATAAACATGGAGAGGCGTTTTTAAGCTGCAAAAAAAGTCTGACGCTGCTAAAAGCAGCTGTAAAAATGCCCCGCGTGCATGAGGTCTTAGAAATAGTCTAGGTTCACGTGTGCCTTTTTGCACGCTGTGGGTACAGCAGCCTATTCACTTGGATAGGCTGCTATACCCGCGAGAATTGCAGGGAAAAGTCCCAAACTTCTTTTTCTTTTCCCTTTTTTCCCAGAATGCTGCGTGCTCACTATTGCCTACTGGACCAACTGCACCGAGCGCAGGCTTCTGTCCCCTCCCCTCTGATTGGTATGTCAATGCTGGAAGATCCTCTGAAGTTCTAAAAGGTCCTGGCTGGTTATGGAGCCACAAGTGTCTTTGACCTCTTGTAGTGAGAGGTCCGTGTGAGCTGGTAAGCGAGCCTTTGGTGGTGGTGTTGACGCACAGAATCACATTTCAGGGTGGTGGATGGTGGGGAAACTCACCAGGAACATTAAGGGCTAGTTCACACCAGATGCAGGTCCGTTCAGTTCTGTGCACTTTTTATCTGCACTAAAAATGCATGCACAGTGTTTTCCATGTATTTCAATGGCTCCAGTTCACACCATGCAGTCGGTTTCCGGTGAAAAAACTGACCGGAAACTGACTGGTGTGAACTAGAGCCATTGGAACAAATGGAAAACACCGTGCATGCATTTTGTGCAGAAAAAAAGCGCACGGAACGGAACGGAACTGCGTCTGATGTGAACTAGCACTTCCGTCACTTGTGGACTTTTATATTCGTTTAATTAGCGCAACTCTGTGAAGTTAGCCTATGTGTCCATACCCACATAGGCGTATACGCACTGCCAGTGTGTCCAGGGGCAGCAGCATTTTGGCAGAAAAAACTCTGGACGCATCAAGCACTTGAGCATTCATTTCATTGGGCAGAATAAATTATTATTCTGCCCAATGAAATGAATTCATGCCCAAGTACCTAACCTCCCTGGCGGTATGATTATTTCAGATTTTTGATGCTGAAAGTGGTACAAATATTTTGCATGGAAATTTGGCGTTTTATATTGTAGGCCTGTAATTCTTAGGAATAACTCACTTAAATCTGTCCAAACCAGAGTCTAGTAGAGATCCCGGGTATGATAAAGTTTGAAAAGCGAAATCATAAATTATAATATAATAACTATAAATAATTATAACAATATAATAATAAAAATGATTCAATAATGTAATCAAATCAAAATCACAAAAATTTGCTCAGTTGCAGGATTGTCGCCGTCATTACTTTTCAGTGTTTGATGACGGATCTCCCCACAAATCACTATCACACAATTCTGCAAGTGATTCTAATTATCGCTGTTTTCTAGCTGGTCTAAAACCACTTTTGATGTAAAGGGACAGTTTTGGTTGCTATGGACAATCTCCAGTTTCCAGGCAGAAAGAACAGTTTTTATAATATAAAACTGCATGCAGGGCACTGGACAGACCACTAGGGACAAAGGGGATGTGAAATAAATTGATACAGTAATCCGTATATGTACTGTGTGTTGTACTTTTTTAATTTGGCGCCGTTCTCCGTCCCCGTGCGTCGCAACGCTCGCAGGCAACCTAGCTCGGCTCCATGATAGATCGAGCGGAGGACGAGCCGCTCACATTGTGGGGAGACATCGCAGGATCCAGGGGACAAGGTAAGTAACCTCTACAAGGATCCTGCAATGCGATCCCTTGTGTGGCTCGGGGATACCGCTTTTGGTACTGAAAATCCACCCCGAGCCAGACTCGGGAATACCGCCAGGAAGGTTAACGTGCCTAAATGCATCTATTCGCCTTTACACGTGTCAAGTGTGGGTTTTTTTTCTTTTTTTTTTTTTTTCTGCTAAAACGCTGCCAGGAGGAAAGGCATTTACGAGAGCTGACAAACTCCCTGTGTGCATGGGCCCTATGGGTTATGCTAGGGTGGACCTTTTTTGTAACATTACAAGTCTGCTTGAATGAATTCCCTACACGTCACAATATACAGCAACCGTATCATTAAAAAGCTGCAAAGTGACATTGCCTGGGCTGAAATCCTTCTGCTGATCCCCAAGTGATCACACTGCAACATTGTAACTTTTGCATCATTACATATCACCATGGACAGCACCTTCAGAAAAGCTCCTCTATCATTAAAAAGGCATCCTTGACTTCAATCCAGCGTTTGTTTTGCCTAGGCCGAGATGTCATCAGTCTGCTGCAGGCAAGTGGGAGCATTTCCTCTGTTTCTTCTTCCCCAGTGATCACTCTGCAACAGTGTAACTTTTGCATTTATTATACATATGACATATCACCATAGACGGCACCTTCAGAAAAACTCCTCCTTTATCATTAAAATGGCATCCTAGAGTTCAATCCAGTGATTTTTGCTAAGGCTGAGTTGTCGTCAGTCTGCTGCAGGCAAGTGGGAGCATCCCCCCCCCCCCCCCCAATCAGACTGCAACATTGTAACTTTTGTAGCAAGTCACAAGTTGAGAGGTTGCAGTAGGGGCTGATTTGTGTCAGACGTTTGTGAATAAGGCCAAGAGCTGCACAGTAGAATTTACAGCGTTGTGTTCTCCCTGAGCCTGCATCTCAGTCCAGCAAGCAGATGGTGACCCTGGATGAGGCTTGAACAAAGGATAAATTTCTATCCTCTACATACAGCAGTGCTGTGCAATTAGCGGACCTCCAGCTGTTGCAAAACTACAAGTCCCATCATGCCTCTGGGTGTCATGTTGTGGCTGTCTGCCTTGCTATGCCTCATGGGACTTGTAGTTCTGCAACAGCTGGAGGTCCACTAACTGCATATCCCTGTTCTACAGAGTATTTCATTAATGATGTTTAGAGCCCCGGCACACCATGTGGACACCACCGTAGACGAGGGGATTTTTACATCTCCCTGCTGCTGCAATGTAGCCTCTGGCTTCTGAAGAACGTAAGATTGTTCTGTTTTCTCCGGGAAAAGGTAACCATGGAATTCTCGGTTCTACCTTTTTCAGCACGCCAGGAGCCGCGGCACCAGAGACCGGACCCTTCATGTGCTCTAAACTTCCCGATAGAAGATGTGCGGTAGATTGTGCGTCAGCCTTGCCTGCGCTGACTCTGATCTCTCCCTCCTCCTTTCATCCTGGAGTGAGTCATATTGTAGAATATGAATTATAGAAACACTTTCATTCTCTCTGGAACAAAATGTCCGCTGAGCCAATGGCGAGAGGTGGCGTCTGGCTGCGTCAGCTGGAGGCCGCCAAGGACTTCACTGGATTTATTATTCAGACGGACTTTGTTCATAAATGTCTGTTCATTTATTCCTGAAGAAAGCGGTGAGGATTCCTGGACAAAACTCCGACTTTCCAAGATGAGAAAGAAGCCAGAATCTGCAGACTCTGCCACGCACCTCGCCATAACCCACACATGCACTGCAATAACGTTCGATGGCAGGTTTCGTTTAAAATGTAATTTTACTTTTCTTAAAAAAAAAAAAAAAAAAAAAAAAAAAGGAAATGTAAAATGCTGAAGCACTAAACTTTGTAAACTGATTCATTTTTAGGTACATGAGAGGCTCTTTTAGTGGATGTAAACCCTAATTTATTTTATTTGCTCCCTTTTGGTCTGTTAAATTCACTATTCAAAGTCTTTTGTTACACCTGTTTGCATGTAAGTGCAAGAATTTCCTGTTGATCCTGCCAGAAATCCAGTGAGCTGATAACTCCCAATGCTCTGTGAACAAGGAGGGGTTAGGAAGAAGAGGAGGCCTTATGGAAATGTAGCGGGGTTATGGAGATGAGGATAGAAATTATCAGGATGTACTTGCAGAGTGTTGTCTTCATCCCCTTCTCCCCTTGGCTATTTATTTTTTTTTTTATTTTTTTTTTATTCCTATTTTTTTTTACCATTCAGCCTTGCACAAAAAAAATAAAAAAAAATAAATTTAGAAAAAAAAACTTTAATTTGCAACTATCTTTTGCCGTGCTTTGTTTCAGAAATATCACATTGGTGTAGAATTGACTGCTGTGGAGATCAGTCTTTTGCTTCATATGACTGGGCAGCAGTCACGACATTCCACTTCCATCAAACTACACCAATGACAGCAGCCAAAATGTAGACCGTGGATACTTCAAGAGGCTTTAGAAAGAAAATAGGAAAAATAGAGATCTCAAGTTATAGCTGCAAAGTTAAGGATTTGGCTGCCCTTCCTTAAAGAGGAGGTCCAGTCAAAAAAAAAAAAAAATAAAAATTAAGTCAGCAGCTACAAATACTGCAGCTGCTGACTTTTAATTGGACACTTACCTGTCCCTGGGTCCAGCGATGCGGGGGATCGAAGCCCCGCTCGTCTCCCCCTCCATTCAGCGGCGCCGGCATTGCAACTGTGGGCGCCGGGCTGTGGCTTCACAGCCTGGCACCCGCCGCGCACCGTGATTGGCCGCTCAGTCACCTGGGACCTGTAATGGGTCCCAGATGATTGACAGGAGGGAGGGAGCAGAGCTGAGCCCTTCCTGTGCCGAGGGGGAAGTGATGTCACCAGCCCAGGCACTGGAAGAGGCAGACTAAGAGGGACCCCCCCTAGCAACAGGCATTTAGAGGGAAGTACAAAAAACATTTGGATATTTTTTTTTTATTTTTATTTTTTTTATGTTAATGTTTTTTTTTTTTTCGGGTGGAACCCCACTTTAAGCTGGCCACTGATGAGTAGAAAAATAAACAAAGTCTAACAAAAATTGAAACATTCTAACATTCCATGGCCCAGTCATTGTATTGGAAAGGTTTCTGATTTTGTTTTTAACAATAAACATTTTTTTATTTTTTTTGCAATCGATTCCTACTACAACCCTTTCCTGGCAATGATTGCAGTTTAGAAAACCTTCCATGTGCATTGCATTACAAAATCAGGTCCCATATAAAATATTGGCTATCGCCTTAATGTTCAGGTGGCCAGATCAGGGGCAGAAATGGAGAAGTGTATGTTGATAGTAATGTTATCCAAACCTAAACACACAAATTAAAATATTGCAGCTTACAAGTTCTCAGACATGCTGGCTGCCTTAGTTTTCAGACTTTACTTGCCTTTTTATCTTCACCTGGTAATCCTGCCAGTAACCATCTAGCACAAGACTATAAAACACCTCCATCTCTCTTCTCCCTAACAGTCAGGAGGTGTTCTGCAGATTGTCCCCAGTTCTCTCTATAATCTGCAGAACACCTCCTGACTATGTTGGGAAGAAGAGCGGTGGAGGTGTTCTATAGTCCTGTGCTAGAGTGTTACCAGTTACATTGTCCTCAGTTCTCTCTATAATGTGACTGGTAACACTCTAGCACAGGACTATAGAACGCCTCCACCTCTCTTCTCCCTAACATAGTCAGGAGGTGTTCTGCAGATTATAGCGGAAACTGCGGACAATGTAACTGGTAACACACTCTAGCACAAGACTATAGAACACCACCACCTCTCCTCTCCCTAATATAGTCAGGAGGTGTTCTGCAGATTATAGGGACTTCTGTTAGGAATAAGTTTCCTTTTTTTTTTTTTTTTTTTTTTTTTTTACACGGATATAAGGACTTGTTCACACCTTGTCCCTGTAGTGCATAGACTTAAATGAAATGTTGGTTAATGTTTTAATTATATAAAAAAAAAAAAAAGTAAATGCCGCAACAAATCACAATCAAGTTGCACAATGCTGCACATCATAACGCATGGCTGCTGTTGCAAAGGGCCCTAATAAAACGCTTATAGTGGTATATTGAACAACCCAAAAAGGACTAGAATGGAGCTGTTCTTTGAGTATACACACAACAAAACTAAAGGTTCAAACTATTTAAAAAAAATATGTTTCTGCTGTCCCGCCAGCAACATGCATAGTACACACGATGAGAATATCGAACGAAAAAAATGCATTTGGATTTGTCCGATAATCTATTCGTTTAGTATACAGCTTTCAGGAGTCAATTGCGACAGTTCATGCGAAAATATCTGAAGGGACAAACGTGAAACGTTTTCTGGTAAGATAGCAGAACGAACAATTTTCCTGTAATTTAGTATAGTATTTGTATGGGAAAAAAAATCAAATCCCCAAAACCGCGCATGCTCGGAAACTAAAGGAATACATTTCATCACCACAGCTGTATTCTGTCTTGCAAGAGTTTTCGTAACTTTAGTAACCTATTGGTTTTCAATATGAGACTAGCATGCAAAAAAATGGACGATCGTTAATTCAATATTCTTCTCGTGTGTAATGGACATTGGGCTGATCTGCTCTGAGAACCCAGCCAAGTGCTGATGGAGCATTGTGGGAGTTGTAGTTCAGCAGAAAAGTTTTGCGTTGTGTTGATGTTGCTGGATGGTGGTGGCAGAGCGCTGTGTGTGACCTGTTTTGTTTCTCCCCGAGCTGTGCTGAGGTCAGCAGTGATCAAATCCTGGATTACTCCCCAGTGCCTCTCACCGCCTTTTTGTTTAGGAAACGAACAATGGTCGCTGTTCAATGCAGCTGTCAGGTCTGTAGTGGTGTGATGTAGAATTCTACAGAAAGTTGGGACCAAACACCTCCGGGGGGGTCTTCCTCAGGATGGCCATACATGGATCAAAATTCAGCTGGTTCAGCAGGGACCAGCCACATTTCGATCCATGTATGGGCAGACTGGTCATACAGAAGTCAATCTACCGACCATGAGTGGAAGAAAAGAAGATTGCGTGATTCCCCCCTGGGGGATTCCCTCTCGCAGCGCTACTCTGTTCTGCCGGTGGGGAACACGGGTGTCCTTCCCTACCAGCAGAATACAATGATCACTGCTGGCTGCTATAGCCACTGGCAGGGATTACATGGAAAAAAATTGACTTAGATCAACTTTGGTATAACCAGCCTGCCCACATGGATCAAATCTTGGCTGGTCCCTGCTGAACTGTCTGGGATTCGATTCATCCATAGCCGGCTTAGCTTGAGGTTTTAGTGAGCTTGAAATGGTTCCTTTTAACCAGCTTGAACCAAATAAACTATTTCCTTCACTAACTCATGCAGCGCTGTCAGTGCTATTTGAACTGTATGTAGCCTTGGCCCAGTCCTGTGTTCTGGCTGCAGGATGGGAACTTCCCCTCCTACTCATGGAACAAAATGCTCAGCCATTCACAAGAAACTTTGTGTTTTCTGAATAAATACAAAGCTTCCTCCTGGCTGACGTGGACAGATGACATCACAATCTCTGCCACAGCCAGTCGGAGGAAGCTTTGTATTTATTCAGAAAATACAAAGCCTCCTGTTGATGGCTGGGCATTGCTCAGTCTGAATATAATTTTGGGAGTGGGACTGACAGCCGCTGCATGAATTAGTGAAGGAAATGGTTTGTTTGGTTCTAATAAACTATTTAAAGTTCACTTAAACATGGAATTTGGCTTTGAAGCTTAACTAAACTGGGGGAAAAAATGGCATGTGTACAAATGTCAATTCTCAAATGTTTTATCTATTTGAAATTATTTGGACATATAGTCCCCATATAAAACTTTGAATCGTACTAGAGATACAAATCTACATCCACTTCTTTTTAAAGCAGTGTCTGAAGTTCATTCTTCATTTCCAGTATCTGGCTGCAGTCAGATTCACTGTGATTCAGTGTGAGTGATGAGTCTGAGTAAAAGAACACATCCCTGGCAACCCTTTAGATGAGCATGTTCCTCACCGCTGGCCAATAGGTGGTGTGGGCCAGGGGAATTAAAATAAAATTTGCGGATCAGGGCCACATCTCATGCTTCTGTGATGACTTACATCAGTGTCCTCAGCCCCCTGCACATCAGTTTCCCACTTCACATAAGTCTCCCATTTACATTAGTGTCCACTGCCCCTTTACATCATATTATTCTTCCCCCCCCCCCCCGGCAATGCCCCTTTACATCATACCTATCCCCCCCCCCCCAGTAATGCCCCTTTTTACATCTCCTTACCACAGCACTTCCCCTTTCTGATCCTCTCCCCCCCCCATCCCCCCACAGCAATGTCCCTTTCTACATCTCCCTACCACAACACTTGCCCCCCTTTACATTAACCCCCCCCCCCCCGGGATTTGTGCTCTGCCCCCTCTTCATAACAGTATAAAGAGGGGTTCCCCTTGGGGTAGGACTTTAATAGCACTTGGATAGATGTCACAAATCAATATAATAGAAAAAAATATTTAGATTTTATTGAAAATACATGGATAAAAACATGTGTAATGGAGTATATACATAACAGTCACTCCTGATGATGCAGTGGTTACAAGTAGATGGTATATGAAAATTATCCTTCATCCGACGCGTTTCGGAGTCTACTGGAGATACCCCTTCCTCAGGGGTATATAGGATATGGAAACTATTTGCAGCAATCAGATGCTTATAGCACACTCCATTGGATAAAAACAAAAGCAGAGATCACAACGTGGCCATGGGAACAGCCACCCCCCCCCCCCCCCCCTTTTGTCACCCCCTGTCCCACCTTCACGGCCATGTACTCTTGCCCGTATTCACTCTCCTACCTTACACAGAGCATGGAGCGGGAGGCACAGCAGCACTGAATGGAGGGCAGGAGCTGCCGGGGTTAATGTTTCATATTAAGCTGGTGATTGGTTGCTAGGACTGCCCGGCATCCTAGCAACCAATCACCTGCTATTTAATCTGGAAAGTTAACCCTCCACACTGCCTTGAGAATGACAGCAGCGGTGGTCTGGGGGAAAGAAGTTGCTCCTAAATGGCGTGACCACGCTTCCAGATGGGACAATGGCTCAGTCTGGATCCGGACCATGGTCTGGCAAATGATGCCTTGTGTAGACTTTAGCTGTTCTGCTTGATTACTGCTTCAGAAGCAGGTCTGAGAATGTAATCTGGCAACTGATGGACAGATTGTATAGTTAATCTACAACATGCAGTGTCCAGCTCCCTCCCTGGAATTTCTATGTCCTAAAAGGTGCCCACTTCTGAAATCAGCAGGAAGGTGATATATTGCTCCCACTGCTGGCTGTTACAATGGGCCAAAATACTGCAGATGCGGCTACAGGGATGGACTGAGGATATAAACACATTTTCAAAATAAGAAAAAATATTTCAATACTAATTGGAATGTTTTGTGTCAGTGATTCATGGTCTGTGTTTAATACTAATTGTAATGAATGTGACTTTAGTACTCCTTTTAAGCAACTGAATAATTGTTCTCCTAAAGTCAGGACTAACATTGTTTGGCACCTATAATGTCCCAGCATGTGAACTTGGCAGGCATACAGAGTTCAGGCATGTGTCAGGAGGGAAACTCTGGAAGGACAACACTAACAGAAGGAAGTATTCGCACGGAACGGAGATCACTGATCGGAAGGCACTGCTTGACAACTTGTTCTGTTTGCCTCGACTGAGGTTTAATAGGTGACCTTATTACCAACAACGTACAGACATAACAGTTGTAGCCTTTAGAGCAGGTTGGGCCAGCTTTTCCCGTCCTTGCTGTGTTCACAGAGTGACACCCATTGACTGATTCCAATTCAAGTCACAATTCTGTACGTGTTTTAAAGCTCACTGTGAACCTGGGATTCCAACGCTTCACTAAATGAGCAGAACTGGCCAGGAAGGGGTTAAGGAATTGTACATTGTTATCGCACAGTATATATACACAGTGGAGGGGCGAAAGGGTTAGGAAACCGCCAGTCTGTCAGGTGATCTGCACATATGTTCATGTTTATGGTGGGGATTCCTGAACTTTCCAGGGTTTAAAGCTGAACTTTAATCTGCTTAGATTTTGCATTTCCCCAGTCATTAACATGCAAAGGAGATTTTAAAATATAACTTTTTTTGTTTTGTGTTCTATACTTATTTTAGGCCTAGTGACAGTGTCATTGGGTCTCTGTGCTTCTCTAAGCAATGCAATCATGGCTGGGGTGGAGGAGCTGGCAGAGTGCTGTACATGGCTCCCTGAAAACATCACAGCACCCTGCCTCGGTCTTCCTCTGCCTAAATTAAGTTTTGGGCTGGATCTTGAATGGCCAAAATGCATTCTGGTGGATGCCAAACTAAAGGAGTGTTATTTGAGAATGGAAATCACTCAAAAGTGAGGACGTAAAGTGTATTACTTTAGTGTTTTGGTTGAAAGTGATTGACATTTTACAAAAAAAATAAAATATAAAATAAAATATTTACCCTTAAAGGATATGTAAAGGTTTGTTAAAAAAACAAACATGTCACACTTGCCTCCTCTGAGCAGTTGTTTTTGCACCGAGTGGCCCCAATCCTCCTCCTCTTCTGGGGTCTGTCAGCGGTGCTCCTGGCTTCTCTTCTTGAGTGCCCCGTTGGAGAACCGCTCTCCCTCGGGGCACCCGTGTCCTGCTGCATCCGTTGACAGACAGCAGGACTCTGCCCCATCCCCGGCTCCCACATCATTGGATTTGATTGACAGTTGGAGCCAATGGCTGCGCTGCTATCAATCTATCCAATCAGAACCCAAGACACTGGCTGGAGCTGGTGTGCTTGTCCCTGTCGCTGGAAAGACCGGGCTCAGGTAAGTAAGAAGAGGGCTGCCACCGCACAGGAGATTTTTCACCTTTAATGCACAGTATGCCTTAATGCACAGTATTGGGGTGAAAAACCTCAAGGGTTTACAACCCCTTTTAAGT
Organism: Lithobates septentrionalis; assembly: GCA_037952835.1. NCBI lineage: Eukaryota > Metazoa > Chordata > Amphibia > Anura > Ranidae > Lithobates > Lithobates septentrionalis. Next base: position 51,058 of record JBBDGP010000455.1, on the reverse strand, counting down.
TGGCTCTATACTCTGAGACTGCCTCTAACACCCAATCCTTGGTACGGTAAGTGTTTCCGGATGAGGAACTCGGTACTAGTATACGGCCTGGGTTGTTATCATATTTAACTCCCCCCAACCCTACCTCTTCCATGGACAACTGTCTAAGAGGGGATTTCCCCTCACTTTGGGAAGTTTTTTATATTGAGGCTGGGTTCACGCTGCTGTGCGGAGCGGCTCACAGCAGGGGTCTGGTGCATCCCTGCTCTTCGTTTCAGGGACAAATCCAGGCCGAATTTTTGGCTGAATTCGGACCTGAATCAGACCAGAAGACGCACAGGACTCTTCTGCAAACTACTCAACAGCCGTCCTGGAGCGGTGTAAACCGGCTCCATTTGAGAGCCAGTCAGTCTCCTGACATGCGAATTGGATGCAGGTAAACCCACATCCAATTTGCACTAGTGTGAACCCGCCCTAATGTATGTGTCTCATGAACAGGAAGTGAGGAGACCTTTCCTCGGTGGTACACAGCAAAAAAAAAAAAACGACCTGGCACTAGTTTTAACTGTACATTTTTGGCTATACATACATTTTTACCTTATCCTAACCTTTACCTATGTCTGAAAATTTTTACAGATGTTCTTCTATATCTTTACATCCTGTTTATAGATCTCAGTAGCTCAAGGTAAAATGTAAATGGTCCAGTGACTCATCAGGCTGAGATTTTAGTCAGGCAAACCCAGCCTTGGGGAATGCTGCTACTGCCGTGCTATCTCTCCCCACATTGCTCTAGAAAACCTTGTCTTGTCTTTAGGTTTGTGTTGTAAAGACAATGTAACTTGTTCTATTGATTTGCAGAGCTAGTCTGGTGAGCAGGTATCCCTGGGGATGCAACCTCAAGCTTGTCAGAACATTCTCTCTCCTTTCCCCTCTTGCTCCTTTCCCCTCTTGCTCCTCCTCCTCCTTGTCCTTCTCTGCCCGCATGGCTGCTCCTCCTTTTCTGGCGCCTTCTCCTCCTTGTCCTTCTCTGCCCGCATGGCTGCTCCTTTGCTTGCTGGGGGCCGAGGAGAGGCAGAGAACTTGCAGGGCCCGTGGCTGTAACATTCCCACTGACAGTCTAGTCTGGGCAGCTGTAAACTGGGAGCACCACCACTACACACAAAAAAAAAAAATGGAATGCAAATGACCAATACTGCAATAGTTTTCTATTAATGATTTGATGTAGGAGAATCTCAGGCTGTGTATTGGTCATTGATTACCCCATCCTGCCATAGTAACGAGTATACACTAGGCAGGTGTCTGGAATTTACTTTCACATACCTGTTCTGTCTTGCTGTTTTTGGCATATGATCTGGATGTCTAGGGCACGGCGTTATGTGGGTGTGGTCTTCCGCAAAAAAAAATAAAAAAAATTTGGAAACGGGTCCTCTTTAAAGTGTAGCATGCAATGGCGCTTATCAAGGCCTCTAGGAATGTTTTTATTACACAGTGCAGTGGAGGCCATGCCAGTGCTTCTTGTTGTGTTTGAAGTGAATAGTTTCCACTTGGCTGTGAGCATCTGCCTTTCTCAACATTCCACATGCTGCCTCTCCCACCGTGGCATCCAACACTTGCAACATAGGAAGGAATGCTACGCCAATGCAAACCGAGATTACTCTGGACTTTGTGTCCTTTTTAATTTCGTTTTAATTTTATCTTTTTTTTTTTTTTTTTTTTTTTTTTTTTTATTCTGTATGTCAAATCTTGTGCTATGGGTTTTAAATTCCTGTACTCCCGTGTTGGTGTTTTTAACTACTTTTCATTTGGAAATGCCCGACTCCGACTCCCTGCCCAAACCCCCCCCCCCCCCCCCCTTCCTCCCTTTCCTTTTTTCATGGCAGCAGTTTACACTTTATTGTACCTACCTTTTTCAGGATGTCTTTTGACCAGTTATGTGATGCTGTCAAGTCCTTACCTCTTTCATGGGCTGAGTGATACTCTGCGATGCAGAGTGGCACTGATCTGGTGATAGTGCCACTCTCTGCATTATTAGACTCTGAGTGCAGACCACCATAGAGATGGCCCCTCCAGGTGAGTCCATGAGACCCTGCACTGTCAGTATGTGCTCTAAGGTGAATGATGCTGGACATCATTCCACCCAGAAGACTAGGGACACCTTGTGGAAACAGATTACTGCAGTAGGCAGCACCCTTTTTATTCTATTTTTTGTTTTTACTTTGTGTAATGTATATGTTACTTTGTGTATGTATGTACAGTGGATATAAAAAGTCTTACACACTCCTGTTAAATTGTCAGGTTTCTGTGATGTAAAAAAATGAGACAAAGATAAATCATTTCAGAATTTTTTCCACCTTTTAATGTAACCGTTCAACTCAGTTGAATAACAAACTTAAATCTTCTAAGGCGGGGGGGGGGGGTAAAAATGAAAAACTAAAAATAATGTAGTTGCATAAGTGTGCACACCCTTTTATAACTGGGGATGTAGCTGTGTTCATAATTAAGCAATCAAATTTAAACTCAAACTCATGTTAAATAGGAGTCAGTACACACCTGCCATCATTTAAAGTGCCCCAAATAAAGTTCAGCTTTTCTAGTAGGTCTTTCCTGACATTTTCTTAGTCGCATCTTACAGCAAAAACCATGGTCCGCAGAGAGCTTCCAAAGCATCAGAGGGATCTCATTGTTAAAAGGTATTGCTCAGGAGAAGGGTACAAAAGAATTTCCAAGTCGATACACCATGGAACACAGTGAAGACAGTCATCAAGTGGAGAAAATATGGCACAACAGTGAGTTTACGAAGAACTGGACGTCCCTCCAAAATTGATGAGGAGAAAACTGGTCAGGGAGGCTGCCAAGAGGTCTACAGCAACATTAAAGGAGCTACAGGAATATCTGGCAAGTACTGGCTGTGTCTTCTGTATTCTTCATATGTCTGAAGCTATTAGGGCTGCTGAAATTAATCGCAGCATCGATGCATCGCGATTCGGGTGTCCCCGATGCGGCATCGATGCATGCGACCCGAATAATCGATTTCTGGCCCCACCCCCTCCCGGGAGAGCGCTCCGTCCGTAAAGCTGTTATTAGTGTGTATATTGCGGTCATGTGACACTCGGCCGCGCCTCCCTCCTCTCAGTCTCTCCTGATGTCAGCTCGCCCACTGACTGGAGCTATCAGGTCAGAAGAGAGGCGGGCGGGGCTGACATCAGGAGAGACGTGAGAGGAGGGAGGCGTGGCCGAGTGTCACATGACCGCAATATACACACTAATAACAGCTTTACGCACAGAGCGCTCTCCCGGGAGAATTCACTGCCCACCTCAGATGTGACAACTGGCGGAACACCGGCCGCACAAATGGAGATCGGGGGGAGATGGTGAGCAGGCAGATCGCCCTGCTCATTACAGGCTGCCACCGGCAGAGCAGCATGTGAGTACAGAGGGAGAGGGGGAGGGGGAGGGGGCGCTGTGACACAAGTCCATATCATAAATTGTCTTCTATGTGCCTTCATCACACCACAACTCTGCATTATTGTCCGCAGTCTGTGCCCATCTCCTGTGCCATGTCCACCGCAGTCTGTGCCCATCTCCTGTGCCATGTCCGCCGCAGTCTGTGCCCATCTCCTGTGCCATGTCCGCCGCAGTCTGTGCCCATCTCCTGTGCCATGTCCGCCGCAGTCTGTGCCCATCTCCTGTGCCATGTCCGCCGCAGTCTGTGCCCATCTCCTGTGCCATGTCCGCCGCAGTCTGTGCCCATCTCCTGTGCCATGTCCGCCGCAGTCTGTGCCCATCTCCTGTGCCATGTCCGCCGCAGTCTGTGCCCATCTCCTGTGCCATGTCCGCCGCAGTCTGTGCCCATCTCCTGTGCCATGTCCGCCGCAGTCTGTGCTCATCTCCTGTGCCATGTCCGCCGCAGTCTGTGCCCATCTCCTGTGCCATGTCCGCCGCAGTCTGTGCTCATCTCCTGTAGCATGTCTGCAGTCTCTGACCATCTCCTGTAGCATGTCTGCAGTCTCTGACCATCTCCTGTAGCATGTCTGCAGTCTCTGACCATCTCCTGTAGCATGTCTGCAGTCTCTGACCATCTCCTGTAGCATGTCTGCAGTCTCTGATCATCTCCTGTAGCATGTCTGCAGTCTCTGATCATCTCCTGTAGCATGTCTGCAGTCTCTGATCATCTCCTGTAGCATGTCTGCAGTCTCTGATCATCTCCTGTAGCATGTCTGCAGTCTCTGATCATCTCCTGTAGCATGTCTGCAGTCTCTGATCATCTCCTGTAGCATGTCTGCAGTCTCTGATCATCTCCTGTAGCATGTCTGCAGTCTCTGATCATCTCCTGTAGCATGTCTGCAGTCTCTGATCATCTCCTGTAGCATGTCTGCAGTCTCTGATCATCTCCTGTAGCATGTCTGCAGTCTCTGATCATCTCCTGTAGCATGTCTGCAGTCTCTGATCATCTCCTGTAGCATGTCTGCAGTCTCTGATCATCTCCTGTAGCATGTCTGCAGTCTCTGATCATCTCCTGTAGCATGTCTGCAGTCTCTGATCATCTCCTGTACCATGTCTGCAGTCTCTGATCATCTCCTGTAGCATGTCTGCAGTCTCTGATCATCTCCTGTAGCATGTCTGCAGTCTCTGATCATCTCCTGTAGCATGTCTGCAGTCTCTGATCATCTCCTGTAGCATGTCTGCAGTCTCTGATCATCTCCTGTAGCATGTCTGCAGTCTCTGATCATCTCCTGTAGCATGTCTGCAGTCTCTGATCATCTCCTGTAGCATGTCTGCAGTCTCTGATCATCTCCTGTGCTATGTCTGCAGTCTCTGATCATCTCCTGTAGCATGTCCGCAGTCTCTGATCATCTCCTGTAGCATGTCCGCAGGCTCTGACCATCTCCTTTAGTATTGTGGAAGAGAGCCTGGAGCTCCTCTGCTGTCTCTTTTTTTCTTAAGAACAGATAGAATAAAAAAAATGGAGTCCTCCTGACTACTTGAATTTTTTTTTGATGAAAACCATGAGAACTTGCGGACTTGCGCTGTAATCGTGATGCATCGTGATGCATCGCGGAATCGAATCGAATCGAATCGTTGACTTGATAATCGTAATCGAATCGAATCGTGAGGCCAGTGAAGATGCGCAGCCCTAGAAGCTATGGGTTAAAATGGCAAGACGGAAGCCTTTTTCTTACGTTGAAAAACATCTCAGCCTGGCAACATTTTGCAAAAACACATCTGAAGTCTCCCAAAAGCAGTGGGAAAATGTGTTCTGGTCTGATGAAACCAAGGTTGAACTTTTTGGCCATAATTCAAAAAGATAGGTTTGGTGCAAAAACACTGCACATCACCAAAAGAACATCATACCCACAGTGAAGCATGGTGGTGGCAGCATCATGCTTTGGGGCTGTTTTTCTTCAGCTGGAACAGGAGCTCTAGTCAAAGTAGAAGAAATTTATGAACCGTTCCAAATACCAGTCAATATTGGCACAAAACCTTCAGGCTTCTGCTAGAAAGCTGAACATGAAGAGGAACGTCCTCTTTCAGCATGAAAACAACCCAAAGCATACATCCAAATCAACAAAAGAATGGCTTCACCAGAAGATTACATTTTTGGAATGGCCCAGACCTGAAAATGATTGAAAATCTGTGGGGTGATCTGAAGAGGGCTGTGCACAGGAGATGCCCTTGCAATTTGACAGATTTGGAGTGTTTTTGCAAAGAGTGGGCAAATCTTGCCAAGTCAAGATGTGTTGCTGATAGACTCATACCCAAAAAGACAGTAATAAGTGCTGTAATAAACATCAAAAGGTGCTTTAACAAAGTATTAGTTTAAGGGTGTGCACGCTTATGCAATCATATCCTTTTTTTTATTTTTACTTCTCTTCACCTAAAAGATTTTATTGTGTTGTACAGTCTACATAAAGGTGGAAAAAGTTCTGAAAAAATTTATCTTTGTCATTTTTTTTTTTACATCACAGAAACCTGACATTTTGACAGGGGTGTGTAGACTTTTTATATCCAGTGTGTGTGTGTGTGTGTGTGTGTGTGTGTGTGTGTGTGTGTGTGTGTGTGTGTACAGCTGTGCTCATAAGTTTACATACCCTGGCAGAATTTGATTTCTTGGCTATTTTTCAGAGAATATGAATGATCACACAAACTTTTTTTCACTCATGGTTAGTGTTTGGCTGAAGCCATTTATTATCAACCAACTGTGTTTACTCTTTTTAAATCATAATGACAACAAACTACCCAAATTACCCTGATCAAAAGTTTACATACCCTGGTGATTTTGGCCTGATAACATGCACGCAAGTTGACACAAAGGGGTTTGAATGGCTATTAAAAAGGGTAACCATCCTCGCCTATGATCTGTTTGTAATTGGTGTGCAAAAGTATTCACCCCTTTGGCATTCCATATTTCTTATTGTGCATCTTGAAACGGCCACACCACATGTTTTTAGAGAGTCCTGTATTTCACCTGAAGTTATTTGTGGGTTTTCTCTGCATCCCAAACAATTTTCCTGTCAGTTGTGGCTGAAATTTTAGTTGGTCTACCTGACCGTGCTTTGGTTTCAACAGAACCCCTCATTTTCCACTTCTTGATTAGAGTTTGAACACTGCTGATTGGCATTCTCAGTTCCTTTTGATATCTTTTTTATATCCCTTTCCTGTTTTATACAGTTAAACTACCTTTTCCCGCAGATCCTTTGACAATTCTTTTGCTTTCCCCATGACTTAGAATACAGAAACATCAGTTCAGCACTGGATAAAAGATGCAAGGGTCTGTCAGGAGTTCAGAAACTTTTATATACACACACTAATTACAAGCAAACAGATCACAGGTGAGGATGGTTACCTTTCTAATAGCCAATCAAACCCCTTTGTGTCAACTTGTGTGCATGTTATCAGGCCAAAATCACAAGGGTATGTGAACTTTTGATCAGGGTCATTTGGGTAGTTTGTTATTATGATCTAAAAAAAAAAAAGTAAAATGAGTTGATTGATTATTATACAAGATTTATATAGCGCCAACAGTTTACGCAGCGCTTTACAATGTATAAGGGGGACAACACAATTACAGTACAGTTCAATACAAAAGGTACAGGAGGACCCTGCTCGTAGAGCTTACATTCTAAAGGGAGGGGGTGGTGGTACAAAAGGAAATGGCTGCAAAGAATAATTTGATGGGGGTTAATGATAAATGGCTTCAGCCAAACACTAACCATGAGTGTAAAATGTTTAGTCATTCATATTCTCTGAAAAATGGCCAGAAATCATAAATTCTGCCAAGGTATGTAAACTTATGAGCACAACTGTGTGTATGTGTTGTAATGTAATATAATATATTTTGTGTGTGTATATGTATGGTATGTATATGTATGTGTGTGTGTGTATGTGTGTGTGTGTGTGTATATGTATGTATATATATATATATATATATGAGATAGATATATAGATAGATATATATATGAGAGATAGATATATAGATATATATATATATGAGAGATAGATATATAGATATATATATATATACATACATATATACATACATATACATACATGCAGATTTTGTAAGTTATCGGTGTATTTTTAATTAATAGAGGCAGCATATCAACTAAAAATCCTTAAACACATGATACTAATGTTATAAATTGAGTTGCGGTTCAGTGAGTAAAAGAAGTATTTGATCCCCAAGCAAAAAATTACTTGGTAGAGAAACCATTGCTGTCAAGCACAGAGGTAAGATGTTTCTTGTAGTTTGTAACAGGTTTGCACACCTCTCAGGAGGGATTTTGGTCTAATCTATAGATCGGGGATATGCAGTTAGCAGACCTCCAGCTGTTGCAGAACTACAACTCCCATGAGGCATAGCAAGACTCTGACAGCCACAAGAATGACACCCAGAGGCATGATGGAACTTGTAGTTTTGCAACAGCTGGAGGTCTGCTAATTGCAGATCCCTGCTATAGATCTTCTCTAAATTCTTAAGGTTTCTAGAATGTCGCTTGGCAACTCGAAGTTTCAGCTCCCTCCATAAATTTTGCCATAGGATTATTGTCTGTGGACTGACTGGGCCACTCCAAGACCTTAATTAGCTTTTTCTTGAGCCACTTATTTGTTGCCTTGGCAATTATGTTTTGGGTCATTGTCATGCTGGAAGACCCATCCACGACCCATCTCCAGTGTTCTGGCTGAGGGAAGAAGGTTCTTTTGCAAGATTTTACAATACATGGCCCCATCCATTGGCCCCTCAATGGGGCAAAGTCGGCCTGTACCTTTTTATCAGAGAAACGGCCCCCAAAGCATAATGTTTCCACCTCTGTGCTTGACTGTAGGGATGGTGTTCTTGGGGTCATAGTCAGCATTTTTCTTCCTCCAAACATGGCGAGTCGAGTTAATGCCAAAGAGCTAAATTTTTGTTCTCATCTGACCACAGCACTTTCTCCCAATCCTTCTCTGAATCATTTAGATGTTCATTTGGCAACTTTCAGAGGGGCCTGTACATGTGTCTGAGGAGGGGGACCTTGCGAACGATGCAGGATTTCAATCCATGGCAGTGTATTGTGTTACCAAAGGTTTGTGTCTTGACTGTGGTCCCAACTGCCTTTTGAGATCCTCCACAAGCTCCTCCTGTGTAGTTCTGGGCTGATCCCTCACTTTTCTCATGAGCATCCTTCCCTCATGAGGCGAAAATCTTGCATGTAGCTCCAGACCAAGGGCGATTGATGATTATTTTGTATTTTTCATTTGCGATTAATTGCTCCAAAAGTTGTCTCCTTCTCACCAAGCTTCCTGCTGATAGTCTTGTAGCCCATTCCAGCCTTGTGCAGGTCTACAATCTTGTCCCTGACGTCCTTTGACAGCCCTTTGGTCTTGCCCATGATGGTGAGGTTTGAACAGAAGAGAGATTCTGTGGACAGGTATCTTTTATACACATAACGAGTTGTCATTAGGAGCTCCTTCTTACATTGACAGGACTAATCTGTGTACCACATGAGCACATACTGTAGCCAGTCTGTGGGAGACAGAATTATTGTTGGTTGGTAGGGGATCAAATACTTTACTTACTGAAATGCAACTCAATTTATAATATTTTTATCATGTTTTTTTTCTGGATGTTTGGTGGGTATTCTGTCTCTGATTGAAAACACACCTTTCCCCACTATGTGAATAAATGATGTGTGATTGTGTGTGTGTGTATCTGTTTTTTTTTTTTTTTTTTGCAGTGGAGGACTGAAGGACAATGACGCGTCTCCCGCTGGAGTTTCTCTTGTGACAGGTAGCTGCATTATGCGCGGCTCAGTGTCTGTTCTGATAGATCTTCCATCAGCATTTCCAGCCTCAGGATTTCCCCAGCCATCTACACCTCTATAACCCAGGCCCTCTCCCGTTCCTTCTGCCAGCTTTTAAACTCTGTGACAACAGAACCTTCTTCCAAGGGGGCCGGAGCTCCACCTTGCCAAATGGTGACACTGAGAGACCCAGCCCACTTCGAACAAGACCAAAAATAAAACTGCTCTGTTTGCTAATGTCTTTTTAATAATTACATCTGATGGCGACTTAACAGCTTGTGGCGGCGTGCGAGCTGACAGATGGCTCATCCGCTGGCCGAGGTATTAAGACTGATCCTTTAAGAAAGAGGAACAGGCTGCTTTTGGGAGATCTGTGGATATTAAAGGAGAACTCCCGGGTGGGTGGGAGCATTGCTTTACATTTATTTTTTATGGCAGATAATTACTGCTAGGAATAATTCTTGGCTGGGGTTACCCTTTATTGAAGGGCTGCCTACTTTGTCCTACAGTGTTATGCAAGACGAGAAATCAGCTGTGTAGGAAAATTCCATCCCCCACAATGACAAGTTAATATCAGAGATCTTGTGGCTACTGATAATGCTTTTGGATTTTCTGCGTAGGTAACACTGAATTCGCTTAAAGTGAAAGTAAACCCATAGATTTAACAGTTTCAAAAAAGTTATGTTTCCTGCACATGCCTGGAATGTATCTGCACATTCAATGTGCTCTCAACCAAACTGTGAAACCATCCAATGGCTGGTCTCATAACTGATCACATGTGTAGCACCATGGTGGTTGAAAATTAAACGGAGGCCAAGATGGCAGCTTCCTTGGCTGAAAACGATAGGAGGGTTTACTTCCACTTTTAAAGGGACCTTGCACTTTAAAACATGGAGGCTAACACTGCTTACCCGCTCCTGAAAGTACTAGTTTCTTGTATATGTCTGGCTTTAGTACTTTGAGTCCTCTGACCCAGAGTAACAATTCACGTTTGTGGATGGAGTTAGACCTTTATTTTGCATAAAAGGGTAGATTTTTAACCCTAGTAGGCCGTATATTTAAACCCTAACCATTATCTCCTCTTGGATGAAGCCAAAGGGCCTGGTTCTGCTTGTTCTGCAATTTCCCTAAACTTTATTCATACAAGGTGAGAGAATGATCCAGTTACTGATTCCTCTGGTATATGATTCCTATTTTTTTTTTTTTTTATATTGATCTGCTCATATTTGCTACCTTTCAGTCTATTAAGCTCGCCATAGATGGATAGATCACAATTCGGTCATTTTAGCAGGGACTGGGTGAATTTCAATCCAACTATGTCTATTCCTGTCGATCTGTGCCAGATTTAGGCTCCATTCACACTTGAGCATACTGGAATCGTGCAATTATGCCCGCGATTCCAGAAACGTGACAAAGAATCGGGATGTGTTTGCAATGCCATGATTTCTTAATGGCACCTCAAACGCAGTTCAATTTTGCTGTAATTGTTGAGCGACAAAACAATCTAAAATTGTGGCAAAAATCGCAACACCAAACGCTCCTGGCTTTGTGCCAAGCTTTGGTACATGAGCTTCTTTGGAACGTTTTTGGAATGGAGGGAGGCCCATTAAAATGAATGGTGTTGGTCCAAAAACGTGCCACAAATTTTTTTAAAAAAAAGTTAAAAAAACCCGCAGTGCAGCAGCTGTCGTTGCTCTACGCTCAGGTGTGAACGGAGCCTTCTCAATGAAAGTGTTACATCTGATACATCAATATCTGCTGATCCTGCCAGAAATCTTGTAAGCTGAAAACTGCCTGTACGGCAATCTATCAGTTGCATTGTTCCTGGCTATCTCTGAGGACTACAGAGCAACTCCCTTCTATGGTGCAGAGACTGGAAGGTGGTCTGTAGTCCTGTCCTCTGGTGACAACACTGCTCATTCATAGAGGCAGTACAGTGAGGGTTGGCACCCTAGGACTGGAAGTATTACTGACAGATTTACCAGGTGAAAATGGCGATAAAGGTCTTTAAAAAAAAAAAAAAAAAAAAATGAATGCAGCCATTGCATCTACAGCCTGGTAAGCTGCAATCTGACATTTTTGTTCTGGGCTTTGCTCTTATTTGGCTTTTAATGCTCATTCTTTGTATAAAAGAACATAGGCAGGAAGGCTGTGTAAGGTATATGGAATGTTTAAGTCGTATGATAATGTGACTTTCTGTGTCCTTGCCGGAACCAGCCTCCGTGCTGAGTGGTGTTTAAAGTTAATTAACAAATCCGACTTTAATGGCATATTCACCCTTTGTACCTGAACGTGTCCTATCCCCGTACAATCCGCAGTGTCCTTTTTACTAAGGCCCTGACAGAGTTCCGCAAGAAAACACCAAGTGCGCAAAATGTGCCAATTGGACACCAAAAAAAAAAACTGGCAGCAAAATTCTACACATAGCGTTGCTAAGCCTCCCCACGATAATAAAGTGTAAAAGTTTGGTCAGTTTTGTTTACATGTGTTTTTTTTTTTTTTTTTTTTGAAGTGTACCCAATTTTTTTTAATTTTATTTATAAAAAAAAAAATTTAATTAAAAAAAAAAATCTGGGTTTTCTTTTTTAAGTACCTTTTATAAGAGTAACCAGAAATGCCTGCGTGTTTGTTTTGTTGCCTCTATAAAAACTGGTAGTTCAGACAGGTCCATCTCTCAGGCCCCTTTGACACGGGCGCCTCCGCTTGCTCAGTGGGGGATCGCTCCGCTGATCCTTGCTGAGCAGGCGGATGACAGGTCCGTGTCTGTTCTGCTGTGCGGGGCACACACTGACACAGTCCTGTTCTCCTCTATGGGGAAATCTGTAATGGAAATGGACAAAGTGTCCATTTCCATCTGATCGGCTGTATTGATGGGGAATAGGACCACCATCCATCTGTTTTTTGACGGACAGAATTGGATCGGATGTCCGCTGACATCCGCCTCTTCATAAAGGACAATGCAGTGTCCGATCAGGTCCGTCCTGAAAAACCTGACAGGCTGACCTGATTGGGCAGCCTGTGTGAAAAGGCCCTAATAAGAAAGGAAGGAGGGTGTATTCTTCTTTCAGCAGTCAGTGTAATCTGGTCTTTCTGGATGGTCAGGTGGGTTTCACAGCAGTGCAGTTTTTTGGGCCTTCAGTCGGTAAATATGAAATGGAGTGGTTTATATTTACCTGTGTCTAATGAGAGAGATGCAGGAAGATTTTAAAACAAAAATAAAATTAGAAAAACCAGCAATGCATGCTTGTTGGTGGCCTATGTGCGGTGCGAATTCCAGCTCTGTTTTTATATAATAAATATAAATTTAAAATTTAATATTTAGTTCTGAATAAACTGGTAAATGTTTTATTCACCTGAAACAAATCAAGTCAGTCTCTCACAAAGTGTTCAAGCCAGAGATGGACAGAAAAGTATAATTTTCCAAAGATGGTCTTTAAGGGCTGGTTCACTCCACATGCAGTCCAGTGCGTCTTGTGTTTTTTTTTTTTTTTTTTGTTTTTTTGTTTTTTCTTTCTGCATGAAAATATGGATAGTAGGTTATATGGTTTCCAATGCCATAGTTCCCACCAGTGCGGTCAGTTCCAGTGCGTTCCAGAAAAAAAGTAGAACATGCTGCATTTGTACTGTACTGGAATGCAGTAAAACCCATCAAAAATACCCTGGAATACACATCTCCTTATTTAAGGTGAAGAAAAAGAGAAGAAAATGCACCGGAACACATCAAAAATGCCTTGGAATGCATCTGGACTGCATTTCTATGGTGTGAACCGGCCTCAAAAGGTGAACCCGAAGCCCAGATACAGTATTCCTGTATAGCCACAGAGGATATGAATCCACCTTGCATATGCATTCATCAACCCAGATATTACCTTGTAAAATAACAGTGACTTTTGATGTACAGAAAGGAGATCTGTGGGAGGGACCCTGTAAGCTCCACCCACTACAGACTGCCTGCAGAAAACTACAGAATGGGTGGAGACAAGACCAGTCACTCTGCACAAGGAGAGACGGCAGCAGTGACCGGTCTTTTTTTAGAGGAAGCTCCTGCTCAGAGGGGCAGTTTCACACTGGATTACTGTACAAATTTGGAAGAAATGCCCAAAGCACATCAAGATTTGAAGGAAGAATACACAGGACTCTTGCATTTAGACAATATTTGCTTATCCCAGAGTCCAGCTTTAACCAAATCCATCATCCAGGGTGATACTTGTGGCAGAAATGCAGTTCAGTCTACAGGCCAAGATATTGCTCCTTGCCCCTGTGACTATCAACCTCAAATCATTTGCATTAGCTGTGCAAACAACTCAATACAACTTATACATGTTAATATATTCTGGCACACCCCAGTGTAGGAGTGAAGACACATGCATATTCTAGACTTTCCAAAATGATCTGCCCTGCATGTGACGTGGGAGAGTGGACCTGTCGTCATTAAAAATGGGACTTCACATGAATCAGTACTAGGACCCATGTGAGCATTAGCTAATCCCCGCAGCTTTGAGCGCTGCCCTCTGTAGCTGTCACAGCGGGAGGTTAAATAGTGTCATGTGCCAATGGTTTCCCGGGGAAATGTTTACTGATTATAGCACAATTACCTTCTAAAGGGAGCTTTTCAAAGGAAACCTAATGTCCGGGTTCTTTCATTTAGCTGCCGACTATGTATTTTAAAGTAGATCTAAAGCAAAAAAAAAAAATGTATTTTTTTTTTCAGAGCAAGGAGCAGTTAAAGCTTAAATAAAGGGACAAATACCAATTTAAGCTCCAGTGGTCCGATGCTTGCAGGGTCCCTTATCAACACTGGACAACACTTTGATTGGGCAGGGTGCTGGAATGTAAACTGAGCTGCACATGCGCAGGGGATTGTGAACAGCCAGGTAAGAGTATTTTATTGCAGAAGAGACCTTGCATGGCTCTTCTGCAAAAAAAAAGCCCCTGGTCCCAATTCTTCTCATTTCTTTCCCCTTCGGCTCCACTTTGAGGCCATGTTCTGTTGGGGAGCTTCATCTTCACACAATGAGAGATTTCCTTTACTATGGTGAGATCTCCTCTTGGTTGTCATTGGAACTTGCCTATCCCTCGGGGGCTGAAGGGATAGACACTCTGCACTGATTATTAAACCAAGCAAACTGGGTTTTACTTTTGTTTGCAAATTCTTGTAGGCGCTTGCATTCCCGATTTTGACTTTAGATATTTCCTATAGGTTCGTTTTTTTTTTTTTTTTTTTTTTTTTCCCCCCCCTAAGATTGACCTGTCAACCGTTTAGTTAACCTGTGCCTCTCTGACTTCTAACTATCAGAATGACTTCTGGCTACTTGCTACGTACTTCAGCCTTACAGCCCAACTCTGAGCCCCACAAGTTGTAAAACTAAACAAAATTGTAGTCCTGGCTGCAGTACTTGGTACTACCTCTTTGGTGCTGTCCTTGACAGTAATTCCTTTCTGCCACTAGATGGCCTCAGTCTTCTGGGTTAGTGGAAATACAATTCTTGCTCTCATGTTCTATGCTGGCAGAGCTGAGTAATGGCCACACCCATCATCACAAATGTCCTTGTACAGCCATGGAAGAGGGGCATGCCTGATCACGACTGTTAGGTTACAAAGGGGAAGTGTGCTTGGGCTTTATTGGACTGTGCCATAGTGGATACTCTGCTATACAGAAGAACTTTCTGACTGCTTATCTATTTCTTTGAGTTTAACTGGGCTTTTAACTTTCTGGGGGGTGAAAAAGTTTGTGTGTATGTATGTAAATATACACATACACAGATCATCCAACTTTTATGACCTCCCAAGTAGTTTTGTCCTCTCTTTTGCTGTTGGAACAGCTCTGCCCCGTCACAGCATGGACACCACTAGATCTCTGAAGGTATGCTGTGGTATCTGGCACCAAGCCATCGGTAGCAGATCCTTTAAGTCCTATGAGGTGGGGCCTTCATGGATCACCTCAAACTCATTCTGTTCCTCAAACCATTCTTGAATCATTTTTGCAGTGCGGCAGGGCACATTATCCTGCTGAAAGAGGTCACTGCCATCAGGGAATACTGTTTGGTCAGCAACTCTGTTTAGGTAGGTGGTATGTGTCAAGTTACATCCACAAGAATGGCAGGACCAAAGGTTTCCCAGCAGAACATTGTCCAAAGCATCATGCTTCCTTCACTAGCTTGTCTTCCCATACTGCATCCTAGTGCCATCTCTTCCCCCAGGTAAGTGACACACACACACACACATACACAAACACACCTGGCTATCCACTTGATGTAAAAACGTGATTCACTGGAACAGGCCACCTTCTTCCATTGCCCCATGTTCCAGTTCTGATGCCTATGTTGTTGGAGGCACTTTTGGCTGTGGACATGGGTCAGGATGGGCATCCTGACTAGTCTGCGCTACACAGCCCCATCAACCGCAAACTGCGATGCCCATTATATCCTTTCAGCACATTAACTACAGGGAGGACGTGTTTACTCGCTGCCTAATATTTCCCACAACTTTCATGATGCTATTTTAAGGATGTAATATTCACTTGTCAGTGGTCATAAAGTTATGGCTGATTTGGTGTGTATGTATGTATGGTATGTATATGTATGTATTGAAAACATTTTTTTTTTTTTCTTACTTACGTTTTAATCCCTGTTACTATGTGGTCCCTTCTAATCTTCCCATTCCTCACCGTGGCTCCTGACATCACTTCCCTCGGCTCCTCTGCTCACTACTGCTCCTGGGAGATGTCATCTTTTCCCAGGAGTCAGTGGGCAGCACCGGGGGCTTTCTTGCTTTGTTGCCATCACAACGGGGCGGGCACCGCTGCCGCCCGTTGTGATGGCAACCTGTATAGTTTACAGCGCCGCTACATAATATTACTGTGCATGCGTAAGAACGGCCGGTGCATGCTGGGAATACAGCAGTGCCGTATCCTGGAAGAATATGCTTGTGGGCTTCTCCTGCCCACAAGTAAGATGGGCATCCGTAAGAAGGAAAAATCCTAAGGTATTTTTTTAAATAAATAGCGTATATCATATCATAGGCAGCGCTAATAATAATTGCTTGATATGCATTATGCACGAGTAATAAAAATCAAAGATGTGGGTGGAACTCCGCTTTAATTTCCTGATCTCCCTGTCCAGATTTCCTCCCCTCTATCTGTCCTGTACATTGCTGTCGTTGTGTAGAGTAGACCATCACTGACTCCTTGTTCCCTTCTGCCTTATCTGCAATGCACGGCTTCTCGTCCTCTATCAGGCACTGCAGATGCTGCAAGCTGTCAATCACTCAACTCTGTTCCACCCTGGGATGCAACTCTCATATGCACTTACTGGAAGTATTTTTCCTTTAAAGCAAAACTGGTACATATGTAGCTTTCTGTGGTATGGAGGAACGATTGAAACAAAGTAAAAGTTATTTACAAAATGAACACTGTGTCTCACTAGAAGTAGAGGTTTCAGCTGCTGTCTAATACCTCTAAACTAGAGCTCAAAACCGTAAAATATTCATTCTAAACAGCGCTTGCTATGATCCTCGATACATGCCAAGCTATATAATATGGGCTCATTTCAATAATCCTATAAAATTTCTGTTCTATGCAAAACAAAAATAAACTTCTGGTGCCAAATACTAATGTATGAATCTCTTGTGCAATATAAAAATATGAATAAAAAAATAGTCCACACATAAATGAAGAGTGCAAAAAAATGAGAAAAAGTCCTTTTAAAGGTGTGAAGAAAGATTGCTTGTGCTTCAGCCCTGAAGCTGATCCTCTTAGTACTATTCCACTATGTGCTTATGAGATATCACCTGCACTCACCAGATTCCAATAATCTGCACTCGCCAGATTCCAGTGACCCCCTTACTGTACAGCAAGAGGAGTCCAAAATTGCTTTTCTGGTCACTGAAGGGCCTCTGTCCTGGATGTGATCCTCTCCTCTGTGTACTGTAGTCCTGGTCTATTATCCTCTTTATTCAACAGGCAGAAGTGGTTTATGAAATAAGAAAGGAGAGAAGTCCTCTCCTAGTATAAAAACGCTTGGAATTTATTATAAAAAAAGATTAAAATCAACTTCAAAACCACATACTAGTGGTAACATTGGTCTGAAGTCTCCAAAGCAAGATGGATGCCGCCTAGACACCAGCGTGCATGCCACCTACAGACCGGAAGTGACACACCGGACGTTCTGCTTGACGTGTTTCGTCATCAATATGTGACTTCTAAGGATGTCATGTATTGATGACAAAACGCATCAAGCAGAACTTCCAGGTAAAAGATAATAAACCAGGGTTACATCAAGGAAGGGGGATCACATCCATGACAGAGGCCATTGAAGAGATTTGGAGAGGTCCTTCAGTCGCCATAAAATGGTTAACTCTTGCTGTAAAGTAAAAGTTAGTTTTACTTTTTATATTCTTGCTGCTGTCACTGGGTAATGAATAGTGGAGATTTCTGGCTTTTTTTTTTTTTTTTTTTTTTTTTTATATTAAAATCTCTAACTCTAGCAACTTCCCTGGAGTACAAAGTCATAGGGTGAGAGGCTGCAGCGGGAGCTGATCTGCATCGGACATTTGTGAACACCAAGAACTGCACAGGCACCAAGATTTACATGATGGTGGCATCACCATTGAGTCGATATCTTAACCAGGAAATAGGTGAACCCTGGATGGACCCATCTTTGCTTTAGAGAAAAGCAGAAGGCGGCATTATAAACAGGATTACTGTGATCACTGTAAGACATAAAAATACCTGAAAGCATTACACTTATGTACTGATCATGAAAAATATTTGATGCTAGACTAACTTTAATATTAGCTTTCATTTTACTGTTCTGAAAAATATTATTATTTCCCCCTTCTTCCTATCTAACGTGCATAGCCTGTAAAAAAAAAAAAAAAAAAAAAAAAAATTCCTAATGCAGCCACCATCAAATGAATGGTAAGCTGCATTGTATTTCCTTCCTTCTTTCTACCTTCTTCCTTCCTTCTTCCTTCTTTTTCCAGAACTGCCTCTTGGGCATGGAGTTCACCAGAGCTTCGCAGGTTGCCACTGGAGTCCTCTTCCACACCTCCATGATGACATCACAGAGCTGGTGGATGTTAGAGACCTTGCGCTCCTCCACCTTCCGTTTCAAAGTGCTCAATAGGGTTTATGTATGGAGACACGCTTGGCCAGTCCATCACCTTTACCCTCAGCTTCTATAGCAAGGCAGTGGTCGTCTTGGAGGTGTGTTTGGGGTCATTATAATGTTGGAACAAAGCCCAGCTTCCGCAGGGAGGGGATTATTCTCGGCTTCAGTATGTCACAGTACATGTTGACATTCATGGTTCCCTCAATGAACTGTAGCTCCCCAGTGCTGGCAGCCCCAGACTATGACACTCCCACCACCATGCTTGACTGTAGGCAAGACACACTTGTCTTTGTACTCCTCACCTGGTTGCCGCCACACACGCTTGACACCATCTGAACCAAATAAGTTTATCTTGGTCTCATCAAACCACAGAACATGGTTCCAGTAATCCATGTCCTTAGTCTGCTTGTCTTCAGCAAACTGTTTGCAGGCTTTCCTGTGCATCATCTTTAGAAAAGGCTTCCTTCTGGGACAACAGCCATGCAGACCAATTTGATGCAGTGTGCAGCGTATGGTCTGAGCACTGACAGGCTGACACCCCACCCCTTCACCCTCTGCAGCAATGCTGGCAGCACTCGTATGTCTATTTCCCAAAGACAACCTCTGGATATGACGCTGAGCATGTGGACTCAACTTCTTTGGTGGACCATGGGGAGGCCTGTTCTAAGCGGAACCTGTCCTGTTAAACCGCTGTATGGTCTTGGCCACTGTGCTGCAGCTCAGTTTCAGGGTCTTGGCAATCTTCTTATAGCCTAGGCCATCTTTATGTAGAGCAACAATTCTTTTTTTCAAATCCTCAGAGTTCTTTGCCATGAGGTGCCATGTTGAACCTCCAGTGACCAGTATGAGAGAGTGAGAGCGATAACACCAAATGTAACTCACCTGCTCCCCATTCACACCTGAGACCTTGTAACACTAAAGAGTCACATGACATCAGGGAGGGAAAATGGCTTGGGCCCAATTTGGACATTTTCACTTAGGGGTGTACTCGCTTTTGTTGCCAGCGGTTTACACATTAATGGCTGTGTGTTTAGTTATTTTGAGGGGACAGTAAATTTACACTGTTATACAATCTGTACACTCACTACTTTATATTGTAGCAAAGTGTCATTTCTTCAGTGTTGTCAGATGAAAAGAAAGAATAAAATATTTACAAAAATGTGAGGGGTGTACTCACTTTTGTGAGATCCTGTATATATTTGAAAGTTTTAGCAGCTCTCATATAATCTTATGTCTAATTCATATCCTTTTTTTATTTTTGCTTTGGGGTTCCAGGCGTCCTTTAATGGCAAAGTCATGGGCTGTGTAAAGTTTCATTGCGCCAGGAGACGCATTGTCCTATTCCCAGGATTCCATGCAGCACGGAGCTCTGTAACATCTGCTCTGAGTTTATTCTCCCCGGCACACTGCAGTGTGCTCGACGCTCCGTGCTATTCTTGGGTTTAAAATCACTAGCTGCCGCATAGCCTGTGTGCCTGAGACATATGTTCCGCCCAGAATAAGGAGATCATTATCCACCTTTTACAGAGCTTTGTAATGAGATGAATATATATTGCATCCAGTATATGTACTGCTGCCCATGTCTGAGGGATGCCTCAAAACACAACTACAGCTTTCTACTGCCAAAATAAGCTTTCTGATGGCCTTTGTATAAAGAATAGAAGTATTTATATAGTCCTGGACCCAAAACAGGAGGGAGAAAACTCTTGGGGGTCATTTACATTTGCTTCAAAATGTGGCATTTAACACGCTTTTTTAAATCGCTCTGAATGCCAGTCAAAGCCCCTGTCCCTAAATAAAATGGTGAGCTTACAGTCCTGTTAACACGTTGTTTGCTTTGCTTCACTTCAAAAATTATACCCCATGTCAATTTCTTGGTACTTTAAAGCGTCTCCAAAGCCTCCATAGAAATCTATGACAAAACTCGCTAACAGCACTTGCAGCTTTTAAGAGGCTTTTATTCCGAGTTAGCTTCACGTTGTTTTGGAGATGTTGCAGATATGAGAGATCCCAGGATGCACTGGGAAACCCAACAAGTGAACTGGAAAGACGTCCTCACCAGTCACTTTCAGTTCATGTCTTGTTCAGACATCACATCTGGTGTGGAGCGGCAGGAAGGTAGACAGGGCCTGGACTGGGGTGGAGCAACTAGTAGACGGCACACATGGTTTGCAACATGGGAATGCTTTAGCAGAAGGTGAGTGGGGACCAGAGAGAAAACTGAGCGGCAGAGGATCAGCAGAGCGGAGGGACCGGAGCAGGAGAAATTAGCAAATGTCACGTGGTGCACAGCATGAAAGCAATATAGCGGGAGGTGAGTATGGACCAACAAACCAGAGTTTTAGCAGAGCTGGGGGGGTTACTATGGAGCGGGGGGAATCGACAGAGCTGGGGGTTACTATGAAGCGGGGGGATCGGCAGAGCTAGGCATCAACAGAGCTAGGGGCCTACAATTGAGCAGGGGATCAACAGAGCTGGGGGGGGGGGCTACTATTGAGCGGGGGATCAGCAGAGCTGGGGGGGGGCTACTATTGAGCGGGGGGATCAGCAGAGCTGGGGGGGTCACTATTGAGCGGGGGGATCAGCAGAGCTGGGGGGGGGCTACTATTGAGCGGGGGATCAGCAGAGCTGGGGGGGGGCTACTATTGAGCGGGGGATCAGCAGAGCTGGGGGGGGGGCTACTATTGAGCGGGGGATCAGCAGAGCTGGGGGGGGGCTACTATTGAGCGGGGGATCAGCAGAGCTGGGGGGGGGCTACTATTGAGCGGGGGATCAGCAGAGCTGGGGGGGGGGCTACTATTGAGCGGGGGATCAGCAGAGCTGGGGGGGGGGCTACTATTGAGCGGGGGATCAGCAGAGCTGGGGGGTCACTATTGAGCGGGGGGATCAGCAGAGCTGGGGGGGTTACTACTGAGTGGGTGGTCTGCCGAGTGGGAGTACTACTGAGCCAGGGTTCTACTGGCCCCCTTTAAAACAAATAGAAAATCTGCGGACAGGGCATTTGCCAAGCTTCATTAACAACTTCCTGACCGTGCTATGGCCAAAAGACAGCTACAGTGCGGTTGTCCAGCTGGGAGGGCGTTGAAAACTGACGTGTTTCAGGTGCTCGCTGGCCCTTTATCAGGGCTAAGAAATAGTAGGATATACACATGTACATTTGTCAATAGACAAGGCAGAGGAAAGGTCAGTGCTGGCAGCCAAGTCGGGGTCTACTGCATAGCGCTGTGCTGTTTAACACAGGCAGCTTGTTGACAGGAGGAGGAGAGGAGTGATGACCTCATTAGTACGGTGATGCACTTTTGTTGTCAATTTGCTGTGACCTGCAAGTTACAATGCTGAAATCTGATCACTTTGGGAGAGAAGACCCCAGAGCCTGTTCATTGCAGGCTATGAACAGTTTACCTATGTATGTTTTTGTTTTTTTTTTAAACTCTATATATTGTGTGCCTGGAGTTCTGCTTGTTTAGATTTTTCTGGTTTTGGACTGAGGGTATTGTAACTTGAATACACATGAAAGTGCGGGAAATAAATTTCTTGTCTTGATGTACTAAATTTTGCTTGTATGGCCTTAGAACAATAAACTTCATTTAGCTCCTTAAAGATGTGCCATCCAAAAATCCGCCTTTGTCGGACTCCAGGAGAAGGCGATATTTGAAGTGCCGGGAATTTGGGCTTATCTGTGCTGTCGATAAGGGGTTATTAATACCGCCATTATCTTATTGCCTATTTTTGTTGCTTAGTGAAACTTGAAGTGCCTTCTTCACTGATATTTTCCCCAGATGGCGTCTTCTACAGAAATCTGAATAGCGTGTGAGTCATTGCTATTGTTTTCGGGAATTTTGGGCCTGTTTAATTATAGCTCCTGATAGGCGGTGGAGCTTGTGGGGAATTAATGCCTTCGGTTTTGTTGAGCAGATTGAGTTGTTTTTGACTATATAAAATAGTCAGGGTCGTTCAAACTTGTGCGGTATTGATGATGCATTTTTACTGCACTTAAAGTGGTTGTAAACCCTCACATATACAGTTGTGCGCAGAAGTTTACATACCCTGGCAGAATTTGATTTCTTGCCCATATTTCATAGAATATAAATGAAAACACAAAAACATTTCTTTCACTCATGGTTAGTGTTTGGCTGAAGGCATTTATGATCAATCAACTGTGTTTACTCTTTTTAAATCCTAATTTCAACAGAAACTACCCGAATGACCCTAAACAAAAGTTTACATACCCCCAGTTCTTAATACCGTGTATTGCCCCCTTTAACATCAATGACAGCTTGAAGTCTTTTGTGGTATTTGTGGATGAGGCTCTTTATCTTCTCAGATGGTAAAGCTGCCCATCTCCCCAGAGTGGCTGAATGATATTGAGGTCAGGAGACTGAGATGGCCACTCCAGAACCTTCACTTTATTCTGCTGTAGCCAATGACTGGTCGAATTGGCCTTGTATTTTGGATCATTATGTTGTAATGTCCAAGTACGTCCCATGCGCAGCTTCCTGGCTGATGAATGCAAATGTTCCTCCAGTATTTTTTGATAACATACTGCATTCATCTTGCCAACGATTTTTTGACCAAATTTCCTGTGCCTTTTGTACATCCCCAAAACATCAGCGATCCACCTCCGGACCTTTCATCATAGGCCTTGTTGACTCCTCTCCAAATGTAGCGTTTATGGTTGTGGCCAAAAAGCTAAATTTTTGGTCTCATCCCTCCAAATGACTTTGTGCCAGAAGGTTTGAGGCTTGTCTCTGCACTGTTTGGCGTATTGTAAGCGGGATACTTTGTGACATTTGCGTAGTAATGGCTTTCTTCTGGCGACTCGACCATGCAGCCCATCTTTCATCTAGTGCCTCCTTATTGTGCATCTTGAAACAGCCACACCACATGTTTTCAGAGAGTCCTGTATTTTACCTGAAGTTATTTGTGGGTTTTTCTTTGCATCCTGAACAATTTTTTCCTGGCAGTTGTGGCTGAAATTTTAGTTGGTCTACCTGACCGTGGTTTGGTTTCAACAGAACCCCTCATTTTCCACTTCTTGATTAGAGTTTGAACACTGGTGATTGGCATTCTCAATTCCTTGGATATCTTTTTATATCCCTTTCCTGTTTTATACAGTTCAACTACCTTTTCCTGCAGATCCTTTGACAATTATTTTGCTTTCCCCAATTACAAACAGATCACAGGTGAGGATGGTTACTTTTAATAGCCATTCAAACCCCTTTTGTATCAACTTGTGTGCATATTATCAGGCCATAATCACCAGGGTATGTAAAATTTTGATCAGGGTAATTTGGGTAGTTTCTGTTGTCATTGTGCTTTAAAAAGAGTAAACACAGTTGATTCATAATAAATGGCTTCAGCCACACGCTAACCATCAGTAAAAGAAATGTTTCTGTGATCATTCATATTCTCTGAAAAATGGTCAACTAAACTCTGCCAGGGTATGTAAACTTATGAGCACAACTGTACCTAGTGAAATGACCTCAGGTGATACTGAGATTAAACACATCCTCCTACATAAGTTGTACCAGTTTATTTGCATTCTTCTCTTATCTACATCTGTTAAGAGTACAGAATTTTTAAAGCTTGTCTGAGCTGTCAGAGGGCGGAGAGCTAAAATTGCACTCTGCAGAGCGGAGGAGAGCTCTGATTGGAAGGATAGACCCTCCTGCACACAGGAACAGAGTTGAGGCTGTCAAATAGCTGGAGGTCCCTCCCCTGTCACCATTTTTCTCTTGGTGTCAGAAAAACTTGTCAGAAGTGACTCATGCTGATATTGGAGGAACGAAGCAGCAAACAGAAATGACACTTGGTGCTCTGGACAAGTAAACACTATGCTTTGTTCATATTTCATGTCTGAGGTTTGCAACCACTTTAAAGCGGGGTTCCCATTTAAAAAAAATAAGTCAGCAGCTACAAATACTGCAGCTGCTGACTTATAATCGGACACTTACCTGTCCCAGGGTCCAGCGATGCGGGGAATCGAAGCCCCTCTCGTCCCCCCTCTGCTCTGCGGCGCCAGCATTTCAACTGGGCGCCTGGCTGTGGCTTCACAGTAAGGCACCCACTGCGCATGCGCGCGCTGTCACTGGCCCCGCAATCATCTGGGACCGGTCACGTGTCCCAGATGATTGACAAGAGGGAGGCGATCTCCTTTCCTGCACCGAGGGAAGTGACGTCAGGAGCCCAGGCACCGAAGGAGGCAGACTACGAGGGACCCCCTAGCAACAGGCATTTAGAGGTGAGTAAAAAAGGAAACTTCTCAATTTTTTTTGTATTTTTTTTTTTTTTTTAAGAACATTACTATATTTTTTTTTTTTTTTTTTTGGGGGGGGTGGAACTCCACTTTAAGAACTGTGCCAGAGAAAATAGAGTTCTGTTGTCACCAGTCTGCTTTTGTAGGATCCTTTTTTTGGAAATTTTAAACTTTCTGTAGTTTATTTAGCATTGGAAAAATACTTTTAGAAATAAATGTAATCCCCAACTGAAGTGTAAAGCATCATAAACTGCCGGTTTTTGTTTGTTTGTTTTGTTTTTTGTTTTTTTTGTTTATGACTGGAATTCACCTATTTTTCAGTTTGTAGCAGCTGATCTCCTTCTGACTTTTTGGAGCCACTTCCTGTCTATATGCCATCCAACTCTATGGCATGTCTCAGGGCAATGCCTGTGTAATTTGTATTTGAACTGCCACTTGCAGTCTTCTTCAGAATCTTGTTTTAGAGGGTGATGATGACGCAGGAGCACGCCCCCCTATAACAGGACATACCTGAGCAAGGATCTTTACGGCAAGATGACTGGTATTTTAATGAAAGCAGCAGACTTAAAATGATTGAAAATTAGTTTTAATGTGAAGTTGACCTATTAGGCCTCGTTCACAGGGGCGTACTACAGCATACACTTGTACGAAGGTTGTTTGCTCGTTCTGGGATGCTTTGCAAAGGCAGTGTACATTCGAAGCCACACACCCGCACGACTTTTAAATTGAGAGCAGTAGCTGTGTCCCAATTGAAATGATTGGGACTGCATGGATCACCATCCGCGTGCGGGCAAACGTGGTCTTCGCTGTGTGAACGAGACCTTAAAGTGTTACTAAACCCACAACAGTAAAATCAGTCTGTATATGCAGTGAAGGATGCTTGTTATACTCACTGTAAAACCTAAGGGGTGTAAAAAAGTTGTTTGATCCTGTCTTTTCTGATCTGTCCCCAATCCACCTCCTGATAGAACAGAGCCTTGGGGGCACTCTGCACATGCTCAGTTTGGTGTGTACTGCGAGAGTTGTTTTATTTTTTTAATTTATTTTTTTTTTTTTCCTTGGCAGGGTGCATGTGTTCTGTACAGGGCCAATTGGCACTGTTCAGACAGGGTCCTGCAGCCTCATAGGACAGTCAAGGTAGAGTGACAACTTCTACAAGCTTTACCCAGACACTGATAAAAGTCACAAGACTGCTATATACTGCTGACAAAAAGGGTATTTAGCAGTTTATATTTACTAAAATAATTACATTTCTATGCTCTGTGTACTGTGGCGACCCAGATGTATTGAATGCAGGGTCCTGGGTTTAGTAACACTGTAAAGAGACCCTGTCACTAGACCCTTCGTTTTAGTAAAAAAGATATTTGCATCTAACACATTTTAATGTGTTTGGAGCTTGCTATACGGCATTGCGGGACCTTGTGATTATCGTATTTGAGTGACTGTCAGCTGTTCGTTCTGTTACATAAACATGTTTATAATCTGTCTCATGCAACGTGAATTATGTTTCTATTTTTGGCTCAGATTAAAAGTTAGGAATTGCCTGCGGCTCTGCCCCCCCCCCCATACGTTAAATATCCCCCAGAAGTGCTGAGTGTGCATTTTGACTGAGTGGAGCCAGTGTAAACAGTAATTAGCCGAGCAAGAGAGTTTGTGGTCAATTCAATTTAGTTTGCTGATCCCCTTCCCCTCCTTAATTGTCACTTCTCTGATGTCTGCAAACACAGCCTTGTATTGATTCTCCTATCGAATTAAAGATCTTTGCACACTGTAATTAGCTTTCATACCCACTGCTTTCATGTAAAGCTGGCCATACATGGATCAAAAGTTGGCCAGTGCAGTAGGGACTGGTCACATTTTGATCCATTTATGGGCAGGCTAGAAGTCGATCTACAATCAGCCTGTTAGAAACTTCTTTCCATGATCTGGATATAGCCTGCAATACTGATCGGTGTATTCTGATGGGGGGAGTCTCCCCGCTGTCAGATCACAATCAGCAGGAAGGTTTCCCCCCCATGAACATTGAATGTGTGGATGGTGGAATTTCCTCACTTCCTCAGTCATTTTGGAGTTTTTGGGTTCAATAGAGCAAATAGTATTTTCACTAAATACACGAGATGTTCCAAAAATGGAAACATTTGCATGCCTATTGTGTGCCATCACTCGGTTTATCATAAGGCCTGTTAGCACACTAGGCGTTTAGCCCTTGTGCGTCCAGTCCTGGCGTTTTAGTGCATCCAGGAGGCACAAGTACAACGTCCAGATTTAAAGCGTAGGTAAAGGTTTGTTTAAAAAAAAAAAAAAAAAAACATACTTGCTTCCTCTGTGCAGTTGGTTTTGCACAGAGTGGCCCCGATCCTCCTCTTCTTGGCTCCTCCTCTTCTCGAGTGCCTCGTTGGCGAGCCACTCTCCCTCGGGGCACCCTTGCAGATGCGCTCCCGTGTCCTGCTGCTGCGCCCTTTGAAGCAGACAGCAGGACTCGGCCCCGCCCCCCAGCTCCTGCATCATTGGATTTGATTGACATCAGCGGGAGCCAATGGCTGCGCTGCTATCGATCTATTCAATCAAGACCCAAAACAGCGGCTGGAGCTAGTGTGCTCGTCCACGTCGCTGGAAAGACCGGGTTCAGGTAAGAGGGGGGCTCTGGGGGGGCTGCTTCATCACAGGATGTTTTTCATAGAATGCTTTAAGGTGAAAAATCTTGAGGTGTTACAACCCCTTTTTAAGCCCTGTACACACTATAAGAAAATCGGAAGAAAAATTCCGTACCAGGCACGATCGTTCGAATTTCGTCTAGTGTGTACACAACTTTTGACATCCGATTCCGAATGAAAATTTTCGAGGGGACAAACTCAAAAAATGTTCTCGTACGGGAACAGAATGAACGATTTTCGTACAAGAAAATTCAGGAAAAGACTACGCATGATCAGAACCATGAACGAGATATTTCGTACATTCTTTTCTTCCTCGCTTGCGACATGCTGTGAAACAACGAGAAAAATCGTATGGATATTTGGCCGTGGTTTTTTTTTTTTTTTTTTTTTTAATAATGTCCTGTGGGCATGATGCCTTTATAATGTGTGTGCCCCACTTTAAAGTGTATCTAATGTCAATTAGACAAGGAATTTGGTAAAGCTGGTGGTGCACAGAAATGAACATTCTGGACTGAACACAAAAACGAAGGATGCACTTACATAGTTACATAGGTGAAGTTGAAAAAAAGACACAAGTCCATCAAGTTTAACCTATGTGTGTGATTACCGTATTTATCGGCGTATAACACGCACTTTTTTCCCCTTAAAATCAGGGGAAAGTAGCAGGTGCGTGTTATACGCCGATCCCCTGCGATCCCGAGCTGTCAAAACGTAAAAATCGCCGACTGCGATTTGAAAATGCCGGCGCCGAAATACACAGAGCCGGTCCTCGGCTCTTTCCGGCGGCTCTCGTTTACTTTCGGCTCCACTCGTAGTCCCGAGCGGAGCTATCCCAACCTACTCGCATAGCTCCGCTCGGGACTAAGAGTGGAGCCGAAAGTGAACGAGAGCCGCCAGAAAGAGCCGAGGACCGGCTCTGTGTATTTCGGCGCCGGCGGCGCCATTTTCAAATCGCGGTCGGCGATTTTGAAGCCCAGGAAGCAGGGACAGGGGATTGAAGGCTGCACTGACATGGCTGCACTGGGGCAAGGCTGCAATGATGGGCATTTAAATGTAAGTTTTTTTTCCCTTCGACTTCCCTCCTAAGTTTTTTTTTTTTTTTTTCCTTAAAATTCCCTCCTAAATTGGGGTGCGTGTTATACCCCGATAAATACGGTATATAGATCAGCGTTGGCTGAAAACCTTAACCCAAATGGATGGTTTAAAATTAAAAAAAGTATGTGTGTATTTTATTTTTGAATTCATCGTTTTTGAAGTGCTTTTGCAAGAAAAATTCATCGCTTCAAATTCTATGTATGTCTTCACACTGGTCTGTTGTAACGCACCTCCCCATTGAAATGCATTAAAAACGCAACAGAAATGCACCCGTATTGTGTTGATCATCGCAACAAAAATTGCTGTGAAATCGGTGGCCAACATCGGCACCTTTTTTTGTTTGTCGGCAAAACGCTGATCATTTTTGGCAGACCATATATCCATGTATCCCTAGTTAAAGCCCATTTTGCGGGAGAATTCCCATTGCTTCATGGTTCAAATAGCAGAGGAAATCTTTCTAATTTTTGAAATAAATTCTCTTAAAGCTGGCCATTTTACTGATGAAAATTCTGCTGGTTCTGTCAGGTACTTGATAGACTTCTTTTTCTATAAGCTGTCTGATAAAAAAAAAAACAAAGTATATGGCCAGTTTTAGACGCGACAAACAAAGAGCGAATCTCTCCAGCTGGCACATAGAAAAAGAATGGAGACCCTTTGAATGTAAAGTACATTCCAAGCACATACTTGTGACAAATAAAATCAGCCTTTTATTTGCCGCCAGTATTGCGTTGTTCTATAATACGAAGCCCTGCACCTCTCTTGTACGCCGGCTGTGCCGCAAGTCGCTGAGTACTTGAAGCTCTTCAGCTGCTATTTACATGCTGGAGATAAAGGTCTATGGTAACGGGAAGCATCTTGTGTGAACTGCTTCTTGGAGCGCAATCATGGCAGCCTCCCTGTGTCTGCTCTGGCTTTAAACTGAAATCTTTAGAACAGGTGAGGGTCAGACACCAGCAAAAATGACATCCAGACTTACAGGTGGGAAAAAAATGCTCTAAGGTGCAAAGCATCCTGGGTAAAAGCAGTGCTGTTTATCTTGCAGTATAACGGAATGAAAAGTTAATCTGGTCAGTAGAGACAACTATTTCCATCACTGCGATAAACGCATTTCACTGTACAGCTATCTGAGCCTTGTGTGCAGCGCCCCCCCCCCCCCGAGCCTTGTGTGCAGCACCCTCCCCCCTTCGAGCCTTGCGTGCAGCGCGCCCCCCCTTCGCCTTGTGTGCAGCGCGCCCCCCCTGAGCCTTGTGTGCAGCGCGCCCCCCCTGAGCCTTGTGTGCAGCGCGCCCCCCCTGAGCCTTGTGTGCAGCGCGCCCCCCCTGAGCCTTGTGTGCAGCGCGCCCCCCTGAGCCTTGTGTGCAGCGCGCCCCCCTGAGCCTTGTGTGCAGCGCGCCCCCCCTGAGCCTTGTGTGCAGCGCGCCCCCCCTGAGCCTTGTGTGCAGCGCGCCCCCCCTGAGCCTTGTGTGCAGCGCGCCCCCCCTGAGCCTTGTGTGCAGCGCGCCCCCCCTGAGCCTTGTGTGCAGCGCGCCCCCCCTGAGCCTTGTGTGCAGCGCGCCCCCCCTGAGCCTTGTGTGCAGCGCGCCCCCCCTGAGCCTTGTGTGCAGCGCGCCCCCCCTGAGCCTTGTGTGCAGCGCGCCCCCCCTGAGCCTTGTGTGCAGCGCGCCCCCCCCCCGAGCCTTGTGTGCAGCGCGCCCCCCCCCCGAGCCTTGTGTGCAGCGCGCCCCCCCCGAGCCTTGTGTGCAGCGCGCCCCCCCGAGCCTTGTGTGCAGCGCGTCCCCCCCGAGCCTTGTGTGCAGCGCGTCCCCCCCGAGCCTTGTGTGCAGCGCGCCCCCCCCGAGCCTTGTGTGCAGCGCGCCCCCCCCCCCCGAGCCTTGTGTGCAGCGCGCCCCCCCCCCCCGAGCCTTGTGTGCAGCGCGCCCCCCCGAGCCTTGTGTGCAGCGCGCCCCCCCCGAGCCTTGTGTGCAGCGCGCCCCCCCCGAGCCTTGTGTGCAGCGCGCCCCCCCGAGCCTTGTGTGCAGCGCGCCCCCCCGAGCCTTGTGTGCAGCGCCCCCCCCCGAGCCTTGTGTGCAGCGCCCCCCCCGAGCCTTGTGTGCAGCGCCCCCCCCCGAGCCTTGTGTGCAGCGCCCCCCCCCAGCCTTGTGTGCAGCGCCCCCCCCCCCAGCCTTGTGTGCAGTGCCCCCCCCCAGCCTTGTGTGCAGTGCCCCCCCCAGCCTTGTGTGCAGCGCCCCCCCCCCAGCCTTGTGTGCAGCGCCCCCCCCCCCCGAGCCTTGTGTGCAGCGCCCCCCCCCGAGCCTTGTGTGCAGCGCGCCCCCCCGAGCCTTGTGTGCAGCGCGCCCCCGAGCCTTGTGTGCAGCGCCCCTCCCCCCGAGCCTTGTGTGCAGCGCCCCTCCCCCCGAGCCTTGTGTGCAGCGCCCCTCCCCCCGAGCCTTGTGTGCAGCGCCCCTCCCCCCGAGCCTTGTGTGCAGCGCCCCTCCCCCCGAGCCTTGTGTGCAGCGCCCCTCCCCCCCGAGCCTTGTGTGCAGCTCCCCCCCGAGCCTTGTGTGCAGCTCCCCCCCGAGCCTTGTGTGCAGCTCCCCCCCGAGCCTTGTGTGCAGCGCCCCTCCCCCCGAGCCTTGTGTGCAGCGCCCCTCCCCCCGAGCCTTGTGTGCAGCGCCCCTCCCCCCGAGCCTTGTGTGCAGCGCCCCTCCCCCCGAGCCTTGTGTGCAGCGCCGCCCCTCCCCCCCGAGCCTTGTGTGCAGCGCCGCCCCTCCCCCCCGAGCCTTGTGTGCAGCGCCGCCCCTCCCCCCCAGCCTTGTGTGCAGCGCCCCCCCCCCCAGCCTTGTGTGCAGCACCCCCCCCCAGCCTTGTGTGCAGCGCCCCCCCCCCCGAGCCTTGTGTGCAGCGCCCCCCCCCCAGCCTTGTGTGCAGCACCCCCCCCCAGCCTTGTGTGCAGCGCCCCCCCCCCCGAGCCTTGTGTGCAGCGCCCCCCCCCCCCGAGCCTTGTGTGCAGCGCCCCCCCCCGAGCCTTGTGTGCAGCGCCCCCCCCCCCCGAGCCTTGTGTGCAGCGCCCCCCCCCGAGCCTTGTGTGCAGCGCCCCCCCCGAGCCTTGTGTGCAGCGCCCCCCCCCCGAGCCTTGTGTGCAGCGCCCCCCCCCCGAGCCTTGTGTGCAGCGCCCCCCCCCCGAGCCTTGTGTGCAGCGCCCCCCCCCCGAGCCTTGCGTGCAGCGCCCCCCCCCCCGAGCCTTGCGTGCAGCGCCCCCCCCCCGAGCCTTGCGTGCAGCGCCCCCCCCCCGAGCCTTGCGTGCAGCGCCCCCCCCCCGAGCCTTGCGTGCAGCGCGCCCCCCCTGAGCCCCTATGGGCGCGATGAAGTCAGGAACAATCCACCGCACAAGACTGCTAGACCGTGGAGGGGGGGGGCAGGAACCAGACTTGCGCTGGAAGCATTGGCGGATTAGTTGAGTATAATCGTGGCGATCCTCTACCCTAGACAAAAACAAGCAGTTAACCCATGTGGTGCGGGCACAGCCCGGGGTTCTACTTTAAATTTTTTTGCACGGATTCTAAAATCATGTAATGTAAATGAATGTTGTTGAGGGGGGAGGAAGGAACAAGGAAAAGTCAATATATATAAGGGTGATAACATTTTAAAGGCAGGAAGTGTCAGGACAAAGGACCTTCATGGTGGGATCAGCAGGTATTCTCTTTAATGAAAGCTGCAGATATTTAAAATGACTTGGAAAATGACATTAACATGTTAAAGCCTATGAATTATTAGTGATTGGGCTTACATCTACTTTAAATGATTAAACCCAAAACCTGCATTCACTATATCTAGTTTCCCACAGAACATGGAAGTGCAATAGTTTTAGTAAATATAAACTGATAAATACCTTTTTCTCATCAGCAGTATATAGCAGTTAGAGCAATCGTGTGAATTGTATCAGTTTGTGTTGAAAGCTTGTAGGAGGGGTTTTCAGTTCTCCCATGATTGTCCTATCAGGCTTCATGACCCCTGACCCACTGGACAGTGCTGATTGGCCCTGTGCTGATCAAAAAACTCTAGCAATACACACCAAACTGAGCATGTGCAGCCTGACTCCATAGACTCTGCTATCAGGAAATTATCGGAGGACAGTGGAAGAAGAGGAGGATCAAACAGCCTTTTTACACAATGCATAGGATTAACCCCTTAGGTTCCACAGTGAGTATAACGAGCATGCTTTACTGCATATACACACTTATTTTACAGTTGTGGGTTTAGTAACACTTCAAGGCCTCATGCCCATTGGGCTTAAAAAAATGTAACTTTTACAGGCGCTTGGTGCTTTTTTTCTGCCTGTAAAGTTTACAGGCGGAAAAAAAAAGTGCCAAATGCCTGTAAAAACTGCATTTTTATAAGCCCAATTGGCATGAGGCCTTAAAGTAGATGTAAACCCAATCATTAAACACATGCCTACGTTGGCCCAGGTTGCCATGCACTCATTGACATTTAAAGGCATATTAGAAGGGGGACGTTTGCGGGCAGAGGCAGTAAAAATCCCATCACCAGCCTGTTTAGGAGAGGAGCATTTGGGCAGAAAAAAAATGCAGAACGTGCATAAATGCTGGATGAGTTTAGGCACGTTTGTGCATTGATGCATTTTAATGGGCAGAATAAATGATTATTCTGGCCAGTAAAATGCATTTGCGTGCAAACGTGTGTGCAATACGCAGCTTTTTACCGCCCGCCCCCCCCCCCCCCCCCCCCCTTTATTTTAATTTTTTTTTTTTTTTTAAGCCGATTTTCTCCTGCCGAGGAAAGGCGTTCAGAGGAGCTGAGCAAACGATCGGTGTGTGCGTGAGGTTTAAAGGTCTAGCGAACGTGATCTGCATTTGTTTATGCCGTTCATAAAACTCCTCATCTTCCATTTTATATTTCCTCCCCTTTAAGAAGGTAATCTTTGCGAAGCCCCACAGGTGGGTTGAAGATAATCATATTGATTACCTGTCATCTATATATTTAATTTTTTTTCCCCCATCTGGCGATATGGCGGCCGCTGCGTATCCAGCTTTGCCCAACTCTGTCGAAGCTCCTCTGATTTATGAGCCAGCCTCCAATGCTGAAGGTATTGAATAATAGAAATAAAATGGATCGTTGCGGAGCGCACGTGGGATGGGCACTCCCAGGAAAATTATTTCTGCGCAATTTTGTTCAGAATGTTTCCAGAGGAAAAACAACCCCGCGACCTGCTGTTTTTGTTCTTTCATCTGCGGCGCCTGCACTGCAGGTGGGTGTAGTGACTTGTACACGGGGCAGCTGAAACATTCTCTTGGCTTGCTGTTCATTGGCAGAATGGACCTCTTTTTTTTTTTTTTTTTTTTTTTTTTTTTCTTTTTGAACACTAAGCTTTTGTTGGCAAACATGACTAATGTAAGGAATATTGATGAGGTTCAGAATTGGCAATTCCAGTGCCAAGTTTGCTATAAAAGAGACACACCCCAAACAATTAAAATGATTAAGTTTCTTTTTTATGTGCACGTGGCTTTTATTGAGACAAATACTTTATTTTTGTTTTTTTCTCTTGGCTCATTTTACTTTTATTATCATCATCATCAGGAGTTTGATATGATGCTTTTGTCTTGTGGGTGAGCCTGTGCGAATTTTAGCCTGTTTACTGTTATTAGCTACAGGAGTGGCATCCAGTGTGGTCTTCTGCTGCTGTAGCTCATCTGCTTCAAGGTGCAATGTGTTGTGCATTCAGAGATGGTATTCTGTATACATTAGTTGTAACGAGAGGTTATTTGGTTACTGTTGCCGATCATCTCAAACCAGTCTGCCCATTCTCCTCTGACAACAAGGCATTTTCATCCACCCAACTGCCGCTCACTGGATATTTTCTCTTTTCGGACCATTCTCAGTAAACCCTAGAGATGGTTGTGTGTGAAAATCCCAGTAGATCAGCAGTTTTTGAAATACTCAGACCAGCCTGTCTGGCACCAACAACCATGCCACGTTCAAAGTCACTTAATTACTTGGTGACCACGTTGTAGCCGGAAGATGGCTACATCGCAGGCTTAAAATGCCGATAGGGAGTACACAGACGTCCTTCCGTTCTCGCACTCTGATCACTGAGTCCTTGGGATTTGGCTGAACACTGATTGGGTTTAAGGGCCAATCACAGCGGGCCCTTTACCACGTGATCAGCTGTCAGCCAATGACAGCTGATCATGGAAGTAAACAAGCCAGTTATCGGCTTTTTTTTTTTTTTCTATCAGTGCGCAATCAGTGCAGCCTATCTGTGCCCGTCAGTGAAGGAAAAAAATTACCTGTTTGCAAATTTTTATAACAAAATCTGAAATACGTTTTGTGATCCAAAAATTTTTTTTTTTTTTTTAGCAAAAAATAAATTCAGTGGTGATTACCACTAAAAGAGCTCTATTTTGTCTGGGAAAAAAAATTCTACACATTTCATATGGGACAGTGTTGCCTGACCGCGTAATTGTCATTCAAAGTGTGAACGCTGAAAGCTGAAAATTTGGCCTGGTCAGGAAGGGGGCAATGGGAAAAAGAAAAAGCCCTTTCCTTGAGAACTTGTGAGATTGCTACATGTGAAATTTACACATACAGTCCTCTCCCTGGAAAGCACTGGTCATATAGTCTTCCCAGGGGGTAGCTGTGAGGCCAGGACTACATCACCAGTACCTCCAGATCAGGAAGTAATTCAAATGTAATTTTTTTTTTAAATAAATATTTTTATTTAAAGCGGGGGTCCTCCTATTGTGTGTTTTTTTTTTTTTTTTTTTAGTTCATTCACAAACTTTTCTTCTCAGCATTACATACTCACATATTGTGTGCAATATGTCTGCCTGTGTCAGATTTCATCGGAAAGAATAACTTATATTATTCACTGCAGGCGGTTTCCATCTTCATTGTGGGCATTTGAAGCCCACAAGCATTTATTTCCTGGATGCGGTGAATGCTGTGCTCCCAGCATTCACCGCTCGTTCCCGCACATGCTCAGTGGCATCCTGGGAAGCCTGAGACTAGCTCCCAGGAGTCTGGGAGAGGCTAGAAACACGCCTACTCCCACGGGAGGAGAACCAGGAAGTGCAAAGAAGAATAGAAAAATAAAAGGTAATTATGGCGATTTCAATTTTTTTAAACGGCATGTCAGCATCTAGGCAAGGAAGAGAATACATACAGATATTGTTCAAAATTTGGGTGGAACCCCGCTTTAATTTGTGAATGGGCTTTGTGTGTTTGTTTTTTTTTTTTTTTGGGTGTGGGGTCCACTTAAGGCTTTGTCCACACAACATTTCTGTGTGTGGGCTACTGACAGTGCGATGCATGTTTCAGCACAATGCATTGCTTACTAATTTTTTTTCCCCTAAGTTTAGTGATATTTCATGTCAAGGTGCATTGCTCTGCTGTGCTGTGACAGACTGTAAACCAGTGTGTTGCAGAGAAATGCAGATCTGTTCTCTGCAGCTCACCAGCATTGTGGTGTGAACACGGTACATAGAAAACAATTTTCTGTTTGACCTGTGTTTATCCAGTGTGGGGAAAAATACATGTCACCACTGATAGTGTGAACAAGCACTTAAAGTGGAACTACACTGTGTCTGAGCACCACAAACCAAAAATGTAGTTCATTTTTAATATTCTAAGCAAACTCCCCCATCCATCCATGTCTCCATACTTTATTTTGTTGAGAAATCACTTAGAAAAACACCCCCTAGCATTTCTATCCGTGGCCATCTTGAGTACGGTCAAACGATTCATATAGCACTAAAGTGATTGTAAAGGCGCTTTTTTTTTTTTTTTTTTTTTTAATACCAAACATGTTATACTTACCTCCTCTGTGCAGTTGGTTTTGCACAGAGCAGCCTGGATCTTTCTCTTCTCAGGGCTCTCTTCGCTGCTCCTGTCCCCTCCCTCCTTTCAGTGCCCCTCAGCCAACAGCTTGCTACAGGGGGCACCCAAGCCGAGTCAGAGCTCTGTCTCAGCCAATCAGGAGGAGTTTCCTGGATGGTTGAGGGGATCCTGGACGTCGCTGGAGAGAGAAGGGGCTCAGGTAGGTAATTAGGGGAGGTGCTTGGGAGGCTGCTACACAGTTTTTTTTTTTTTTTATCTTAATGCATAAAATGCATTAAGATAAACCTTCTGCCTTCACAACTCCTTTTAACTACCTGGAATCCATCTGCTCTTAGCTCAGGCATGCAGGCAGGAGATTGTGCTTAGGTGAGAAAACCACTCCTCCCCTCACAAAGACTCCTGGCATGTATGACATTTGCCTAGGCCGTAGACCAGGAAGTAACAGAAGAAATATAAAACAGTTTAAAACAAGTAAATATAATATACTTTCCTATCTATTTACTAATTCTAGGGGCATAAGGCTACTTTCACACCGAGACGCTTTACAGGCGCTATAGCACTAAAAATAGCGCCTGTAAAGCGCCTCTCCTGTCACTCCAGTGTGAAAGCCGAGGGTTTTCACACTGGAGTTGTGCACTTGCGGGACATTAAAGTCCTGCAAGCAGCATCTTTGTAGCGCTTTAAAGCTCCTAAAGAGCCCCTGCCCATTGAAATCAATAGGCAGAGCCACCGAACCCTTTATTCTGCCGCTAGCGGGGTTAAAAGCGCCCCGCTAGTGGCCGTAAAGCGCTTCTTAAAATAGTGGTGATTTACCACTCGATGCTCCCAACGCCCCAGTGTGAAAGTCTCCTTAGGGTTCAAAATAGTCAATGCTGACTGAGAGAGAAGTTTTGCTTCAATGTTGGTGCATTTAATAAAATTTTGCAATAGGTGAAGTATGCCTTTTTAAACTGTTCATGTCCACGCTATAGCCAAATGATGGCTACTGCGCAGTTGCACTTTGCCTAAGCGCCCCCCCCCCCCCCCTACAGCGCACATCGGCAGTGATCTGTGATCCTTCAGACTCAGCTGATCAGATCGTGGTAAAAAAAACAATCACTGCGGCTCTTTACCATGTTATCAGCTGTGTCCAGTCACAGCTGATCACAATGTAAACTTTTTTTCCCCAAAATTTTCCTTTTTTTTTTTTTTTTTTTTTTTTTTATTTAGCAAAAAATTAAAAACCCAGCAGTGATAAAGCTGTCTGTCTAAAAAAAAAAATAAAAATAAAATATTTGTTTGGGTACAGTGTTGGATGACCGCGCAATTGCCATTCGACAGTGCTGAAAATCGGCCTGGCAGGAAGAGGGTGTGCCCAGTAGGCAAGTGGTTAAAGTGTGTGCCAGGGCAAAAAAAAAAACCTGTACATTTTTTGTATTTTCAAAAATGCTGCAAGTACAGAAAAAAATCCCGTTAATTTGCCATAAATCCAGTAAGCTTCTAACTTTTGTTTTAAGCTGACAACACTGCTGCACTGAAATCCCAAGCCTTAGTTGTTGCCATCCCTCCCCTGCTGGACTACAGAACAACACCCTGTTTTTTTTTTTCTTTTCTGTCATCCAACAGGAGAGGACTGATGTTTCCAGATTTGGGCATTGATGGGCTGTTTTTTTTTTTTTTTTTTTCAGTTTTTATTTGTATTCATTAAATTGTCATCACTTCTTATAAAAAAAATGGTTTTGCCCACTGGCTTAGTGGTTAGCACTACTGGCTTGCAGTATTGGGGGCCTCGGTTCGAACAGGACCCTATCTGCATGGAGTTTGCATGTTCTCCCTGTGCATAGGTTTCCTCCAGGTACTCTGGTTTCCTCCAACACTCCAAACACATGCTGGTAGGTAAATTGGACCTTGTATTTCTATGTATGTGAGGTAGGGAATTTAGATTGTAAGCTCCTGGGGGGTTGAGGAGCGACTGATGTTGGATGTACAGTGCTGTGTAAATTATCAGCACTGTATAAATAACTGGAATTAAAAAAAATCTATAATCCACCAGACACTTTGATTTTACAGAGATCCAGTTGAGGCAATTGACCCGATTTGTGATTCCTTTTTATATCTAGCTATATTTTTCTCAAATATGTTCATAAGATTACATATTTCCTGGGCTCCATCCTTCCAGTGTGTAATTTGTGCGATCGTTGTCAGGCAGACGTCACCACTTGGTTGCCAGAGGCAACAGTTTATTTGAGCGAGTGCTCAAGAATTCTGCAGCCTCTCTGTCTTACATAACCGTCTGGATTCCGTAATATCCACAGAAGAGGAGAAAGGAGAAGAAATGACGTCTGGTTCCCATGGCAACCAGATGAAAACTAAAAAAAAAAAGGGGGGGGGGTTGTGTATGAGTCATGAAATGTTCAGGTTATACAGAGCCTGCCATCTGAGAAGCTGACATAACTACATTTATGATTTACATTTTCAATTTTCAGTGTTAGTGCGTTTTCAAACCCCCCCAAATGTCTAAGTTGGGGTGTGTGGTCATCTATATGCTTTAGATGAGGCGAATGAGTCTTGGTCCTCCTACAAAGTTGTACTGATCTTTGAAGTGGGCAATATCATCAGATCTATTTTTTCATACTAAGTGGGCATTTTTTCCTGATCATTGTACTCTCTCTGCCTTCATGTGCTTTTCTCTCCAGAAGGACAGTGCCATCTTTATTCGGGCATCATCCAGGGTCACCTTCTACTTCCTGGACAGAGATGACACAATCGTGTAAATCCTGATGCTTGAGTTTTTGGCCTCAAACCTCTGACACCTATCAGTCCCTGCTGCAGCCCCTCACCTTATGATTTGTTACAATTTTACAATCTGGAGGAGAGGAGACTGAAGAAATGCTTCCTCCTCCTGGCAGGATGACATTTTAATCTTAAAAGGTGGTTACCCTACATTCTCTCTTCTGAAATTCCCACAAGCGGTCACCCTCTGACTCTATCCTTTACGCTCTAACCCGCATCTTTAATCTCTCCCTCTCTTATGGCATCTTCTTCAACTCTGAAACATGCACTAGTCATCCCCATACTTAAAAAGCCTTCCTTGGACCCCAACCTTAACCTAAGCCCCATCTCCTTGCTCCCCTTTTCCTCCAAACTCCTTGAACGCCTGGTCTACAACCAAGTGACCACCTCGTCAAGAATAACCTTGATCTGGATTTCACCCTCACCACTCCACAGAAACTGCTCCTTCTAAAACTCAAATGATTTACTAGCGGCAAAAAACAATGGACATTAGGGGTGCAACGGATCGTCATTGATCCGTGCGGATCGGGACACCCGCGATCTGCGTAGCGCTCTGTGGCCTCGGCCATAGGAAAGGCTTCGGCCTAGCTCCGGAGCAGCGGCCATCTTGGTACACCCGGCGGCCGTTTACCACATCATCGCTCCGTCAAATGACGGAGCGATCACTTGTAACAAAGCGGCGTAATGTCATGACCCCGGTTTCTCTCTCCCCCCTGCCAATACTCTGCAATGCCCTGCCATACCTTGCAATGCCAATACTCTGCAATCTACACCTCTTCCCTGGATCAGCTGATAGCCTACTATGGCTTTCAATATCCTTTCTACACTGATGAAACCCAAATCTATCTCTTTACCCCTCAGCTCACAACATCCGTCTCCTCCCACATTCTACTAATTTACTGACTGACATATCAGTCTGGATGTCACACCACTTCCCCAAACTCAATCTATCCAAAACTGAGCTCATATTTCCTCCCCCATGTGTCCCTTCCCCTGACTTCTCTGTCCAGATCAGTGGCATCAACCCTTCCCCGCATGCCAGGGTGCCAGGTGAAGTCCTGGACTCTGAACTCTCCTTTCAGACCCACATCCAATTACTTTCCAAAGCTTGCCGCCTCAACCTCCGCAACATCTCCAAAATACGCCCCTTCCCAACCAATGACACCACAAAGCTCCTAATCCACTCCCTGGTAATCTCTCGCCTTGACTACTGTAACTCCCTCCTCATTGGCTTATCTTTTATATAGGTTATCCCCTATTCAGTCCATCATGAATGCTGCTGCCAGACACATCCACCTTACAAACTGCTCAGCGTCTGCTATCCCTCTCTGTAGAGCTGCACGATTTAGGCTAAAATGAGTTTTACGATTTTGCTCAGAATAAAGATCACGATTCTTGTGGCATAACATCTTTCACATTATATAAAAAAATTGGACTAACTTTACTGGTTTTATTTATTTTTTTTTTTTAATTCATTAAAGTGTATTTTTTTTTTTAAATGTGTTTTAAAAGACTGCTGTGCAAATACAGTGTGACATAAAATATTGCAACAACCACCATTTTATTCTCTAGGGTCTCTGCTAAATGATATATATTTGAGGGTTCTGAGTAATTTTCTAGCAATAAATATTGATTTGAACTTGTAAGCAACAAGTGCCAGAAAAAAAGTTTTGTGTTTAAGTGGCTAAACTTCCCTCACCTACACACAAGTTATTTCCTTTTGATCTAAGAAGAAAAGTTACTTTTACTTATAATGGTGATGTGATAAATCTTGGCAGGCTGCCTGGATTTTTATTTTTTTTTTCAGCTGTGAGATCTCTCTGCACTTGTTAGGAAAAAATCGTGACGTACTGTTTTGAAGATCGGGATGGGAAAAGAATCGCGATTTTGATTCTTAACGATTAATCGTGCAGCTCTACCTCTGCCAATCCCTCCATTGGCTGCCACTCACCCAACAAATTAAATTCAAAATATGAACAAATTGCAAAGCCATCCACAACTTGGCCTCCAGCTATATCACTAACCTAGTCTCAAATGCCAACCAAATCGATCTCTTCGTTCCTTCCAAGACCACCTGCTTTCTAGTTCCCTTGTCCCCTCCCATGCTCACCTCCAGGACTTCTCCCAAGCTTCTCCTTTCGAATTCCCTTCCCCAATCTGTCCGACTGTCTCCTACTCGATCCACTTTTAGGCAATCCCTGAAAACTTTTCTCTTCAGAGAAGCCTATCCTGAGTACAGCTAACAACTATACCCTCTTAGATTCTAAGATCTAATGAGCAGGGCTCTCTGATTTCTCCCGTATTACATTGTATTGTCACTGTACTGTCTGCCCTCATGTTGTAAAGCGCTGCGCAAACTGTTGGCGCTATATGAATCCTGAATAATAATAATCATTTTTCGAAGTATGTGACTGGTGATTGTTGTGATATGTCAGATACTGTACATACTATTGGCGAAGAATAATGTTACCGGAGGTCCATTTTGAAGTAACTAATGGAGAACATTCTGATCGCCACCCAATACCACTAAAATGATCAGCTATTGACTAATATTTGTGTGCACCTTGGAGATGAGTGTTGTTGGTCTCTCCCGGCCTCTCCTCATTCCTATCAGCTTCTAACGCTGTTTGGTTGTTTTTAATCTGTATATACAGCTGCTTAT
Source organism: Lithobates septentrionalis (assembly GCA_037952835.1). Taxonomy (NCBI): domain Eukaryota; kingdom Metazoa; phylum Chordata; class Amphibia; order Anura; family Ranidae; genus Lithobates; species Lithobates septentrionalis. The sequence continues at coordinate 9,416 of JBBDGP010000455.1, read as the reverse complement.
ATGCAGGACCTCCTCTCCGCAGGATGAAGAATGTATAATTGAAACTGTACCTTCATAATTCAAGAGCCTCGTTCCCTCCTTAAAGAAACGCTCTGCTTTGCCCATAGCAGGGAAGCAGGGCCGGATTAAGAACATCATGGTCCTGGTGCTGTGGATTTTGGTGGGGCTTTTTATAAAATAAAATAAAAAAAATGCAAACTATTTTTTGTTATAACAAAATAAATTAGAGAGAGTGAGGATGAGAAAGCGAGGGGATGAGAGCGGGGTAAGGGAGTGAGGATGAGAGAGCGAGGGGATGAGAGCGGGGTGAGGGGTAAGGGAGTGAGGATGAGAGAAAAGGGGGGGTGAGAGAGAGAGGATGATTATTATGGGGGCTGTGAGCTCATCCTCTCAGTCTGCTGCAAACAGTTTGCCAGCTTTTATTTAAACTGGCCGCTTTGTATTTGGCTTCTGACAGGCTGTATCTCCGAAACTATAATGATAGGAGTCCCAATTTTGACCAATGGTGGGGTAGGTCTTTGGCTACCTTCTTCTGGTCTCTGCTGGACCAGTTGAACTTTAATTGGTGTGCGGCCTTGCCTGTTCATCAGAAGTGGATTGTTTAATCCACTTCTGTTGAAGGGACGTGTGGGGAGCAGCACTAATCCGTATATTCTGACACGCAGAGCTGAATTAAAAGCTAAACCGTGTATGGCCTTCCCATCTCCACTAAATGCTGTTGATTGGCTGATCAGACACTAAATGCTGTACGGCAGTGCATAGAAATGCAGGCAGACCGCTGCGGTGTGAGAAGAAAAACTGCAGTTGTGTTGCAGATTTCCTCAATGCACCGCAGCTCATCCAGAGGCTGCGCTTCAGTGTGAACAATCCCTTAACGACTAGAGATCCGCGCTGTAGCCGAATGAAGGCTATAGCGCGGACCTGCTTTGCCGGGACTGCGTCCATTGACGTCCCGTGCACGAGCGTCCTACGCGCCCCCTGCTCTGTGATCAGCGAGTCTATGAGACTCGCCTGATCACAGATCGGAGAAGGGGTCGATCCTAACCCCTTACCACATGATCAGCTGTCAGCCAATGACAGCTGATCATGTGACATCAACAGAGCCGGTAATCGGCTATTTTTTCTCCTTGCACTGACAGCGTGAGGAGGAAAAAAACGATCATCGGCGGCCATGAGAGGGACATCAGTCCCGATCACGGCGAGCGCCACCAGATCCTCAGTGCCCACCTGTGCTCTCTGCCAGTGCCACCTAGCAATAGGCACCAGTGCCACCCATCAGTGCCCTCAATCAGTGCCTCAACAACAGTGCTGCACATCAGTGCGACCTATCATTGTCACCTACCAGTGACCATCAGTGCTGCCCATCAGTGCCACCTATCAGGGCCCATCAGTGGCCATCAGTGCCGCCTTATCTGTGTCTACCAGTGCCGCCTTAAATGTGCCCATCCGTGCCGCCTCATCAGCGCATATCAATGAAGGAGAAAAATTACCTGTTTGCAAAATTTTATAACAAACTATGAAACCTGATTTTTTTTTTTTTTTTTTCAAAATTTTCCATCTTTTTTTTTGTTTAGCAAAAAATAAAAATCCCAGCTGTGATTAAATACCACCAAAAGAAAGCTTTATTTGTGGGAAATTTTTATCATTTTTTTTCATTTGGGTACAGTGTTGTATGACCACGCAATTGTCATTCAAAGTGCGACAGCGCTGAAAGCTGAAAATTGGTCTAGGCAGGAGGGGGGGGGGTTGTTAAGTGCCCAGTAAGCAAGTGGTTAAAGTATTGTAGTTTACCAGTCCTTAGATGTGGCTGCATTAGTTTTCTTATTTGTGTTTTTTTTGTTTTTTTTTTTTCTTTACCTGGCGATCCTTCCAGTAACCCACTTCCTGTCCTAGAGTGACGAGGCTCACTCACTGCATGTATCTATGGAGGATCAGTGTTGTCATCCTGGACTGCTGGGGGGTGGGAAGAATCTATTTTGTTTTACAGATAGCTGGGAAAGCTACCGGTACTTGTATTGTTCAAGATATTTGTTCATCTCATAAGGAAGTTACAAGGACCCTGGATTTCTTGCAGGACCAATAGGTGTTACTTGCAGTAAATGTAGTTTCCCTCAGGCCCCACGAGGTGGGCTTCATTCGAGTCTGCCTGCACAACAGGGAATCTCTCCGCTGATTCCTGCTGAGCAGGCGGCTGGCAGGTCTATATTCGCTCCGCTTACGCCTGTCCGTTTACACCTGACGGCCATCCGATCCTTCCAGACAAAGGGGAATGGATCCCCATCTGTCTTTTTTTTGTTTTGTTTTTCTCTTTATTTGGAGGGTCCGAGCAGGTCTGCCTGAAAAACTTAACAGGCGGATCCTATCAGTCCGCTCGTGTGGAAGGGCCCTTACAGCTACATTGTTCCAGGTTATATCTGAAGACTACAGAGTCCTTTCCCTCTGTTAGTGTTACTAAACCCACAACAGTAAAATGTAATCTGTATATGCAGTAAAGCATGCTTGTTATACTCACTGTGAAACCCAAGGGGTTAATCCTCTGCATTGTGTAAAAATGATCCTGTATGCACAGATCCTCCCCTTCTTCCACTGTCCCCTGATAATTTCCTGATGAAACAGAGCCTATGGAGTCAGGCTGCACATGCTCAGTTTGTGAATTGCTAGAGATTTTTTTTTTCCTTGGGAGAGTGCATGTGATCAGCACAGGGCCAATCAGCACTGTCCAGACAGAGTCGGGGGTCTTGCTGTCTCATAGGGCAGTCAGAAAACTCCTCCAACAAGCTTTCACCAGTGCTTGGCTGGACACTGCTAGAAGTCACAAGACTGCTGTAAGGCCTCTTTCACACTGGGGCGGTGGGGGCATCGGCGGTAAAACAGCGCTATTTTTAGTGCTGTTTTACCGTCGTTTTTGCGGCTGTATTCGGCCGCTAGCGGTGCGGTTTTAACCCCCGCTGGCGGCCGAAAAAGGGTTAAACCCGCTCATACAGCGCGGCTATAGCCGCGGTATTGCCGCGGTATAGCTGCGCTGTCCCATTGATTTCAATTGGCAGGAGCGGTGAAGGAGCGGTGAACACACCGCTCCTTCACCGCTCCAAAGATGCGGCGCGCAGGACTTTTTTTACCGTCCTGCCAGTGCACCGCTTCAGTGTGAAAGCCCTCGGGCTTTCACACTGAACAAACAGCGGAGGCTGTTTAGGGGCGGTTTGCAGGCGGTATTTTTAGCGCAATAACACCTGCAAACCGCCCCAGTGTGAAAGGGGCCTAACTGCTGATGAGAAAAGGTATTTAGCATTTTATATTTACTAAAATGATTGCATTTCCATGTTCTGTGTACTGTGGGATATCAGATATAGTGAATGCAGGTTCTGGAGTGACAACTCTGATCCTCAATAGATGCAGTACGGTAAGTTTTGTCACCCTAGGACAGGAAGTGTTACTGATGGGATTATTGGATGGAAAGAAAGGGGAAGAAGCCTGGAAAAAAAAATAAAGAAAATGAATGCAGCCACTACAACTAAGGACTGATCAGCTGCAATATTTCACAATTTTGTATCTTGGATTTAAATACTGTTTAGTTTATGGTGATGAAGTGCACTTTCCTTTCCTGATTTGAGCTATTCAAAACGCCTGCAAATTTTCTATAATCTGCTGGCTTTTTTTTTTTTTTTTGCCTGAAGCTAATTATCTTGCGGCTAGAGAAAGTTTAGCCGGAACATCCACTTCTAAAAACCTGGGAAATGTGAAAAGCATCATGTACAAGGAGCCTAGGAGACCATAAAACCACGCACGTCTATCCCCCCCCCCGCCCACGGGCCTCAGGCTATGTTAGTATAATTATACCGACATTATATGAATATTTAACAAGCGCCCTTTTGTATCATATAGGTTCTCTGAAGGCAGAAACACACTTTCGGAAATAAGTTGCTGTCGCATGTCCCCCCCCCATGGTCTGTACCCCCTGCGTCTCCCTGGAACGCTCTGCCTACACTCTGGCCCACAATCCCTATTGTGCCGCTGATTACAGGACTGTTTGTTTAGGATGGTGGAGCTCAGGATTGAATTGCAGGATGTCAGCACAGAAAAAGGGGGGACACCGGGGTGGGGGGGAAGTGAGCGGCGCATGGAAACAGTCTCTTGGCAGGTACAAACGCACATTAATAGCGCACAGATGGTTCCAATTCATGTTGGACTTGTTAATTTCGCTCAGGATTTAAAAAAATACGACTTTCAGTCCAGGCCGAGGAAAAACAGCCCTGTGCTCCGTTGTCTCATGATTTAACTATGTTCAGAGACGTTTGAAGGGTTTTTTTTTTTTAGGGGGTTAGGTGGGAGGGGATGGACTGTAGCGGCTGATGACGTGACGGTGAGTGGGGAACTCTCGGTGACCCCAGTTAACGCAAGCTTGCTATGGAAAATCTCATCCAAAACACCAAGTTGGTTCTAATCAGATTCAGCGCTGGGACTTGTAGTTTTTGCAACAATTAAATCATTCGTACCCTAAAGACGAGAGGTCATTGTCTTAGTATTTATAGATTTCCCTTATGTGCAGACTCTTGAAGTAGACTAAACCCAGGAAGAAAAAATGTATATTTTGCAGCTTAGCAGACTTTAGATGTGGCTACATTGGTTTTCTTTTTTTCAGGCTAAGAACACTTTCAGCAAGTACAGAAAATGCCTATTGATCCTGCCAGAAATGTGGCTTATTGGTCACTTCCTGTTCCAGGTGGTGGAACATCATGCTAGAGTAGGCCTTAAAATGATGATAAACACAAAACCAAAAACGTTTATATATTGCAGCTTATATAAGTCTTTAGATGTGGTGGCTGCATCAGTTTTTTTAGGCTTTTCCCCGTATTCACCTGGTGATATTGCCAGCAACACACCACCTGTATTAGTGTCCCCATTCTGGATGAAGGAGCACAGGTGGCACAGCAGACAGCAGCATTGTTAATCTGGAGGGAGGGGAGTGTTCCCTCCACTAGCACTAATACACCAACAAATTAAAGACAAACTCCAACTCGCACTGCAGTTACATGCATTTCCTTTTTGGATTAAGGTTTTCGATAAAAGGCGATCATTATAGGCATGCTTGTTAGTGGTAAATGGTTTGTCTTAACATAACTGATAAATTTGCAGGAGAGCTTGTGCTGTTGAAAAAGAAAACGAATGCAGGCATCCCATCTAATACTTGGTAAGCAGCAATATAATGCGCGGTTGCTTTTGAGTTTAACCTCCCTGGCGGTATGATTATTTCCGATTTTAAGTGCTGAAAGCGGTACAATTATTTTGCATGGAAATTTGGCGTTTTATATTGTAGGCCTGTAATTTTTAACAATAACACACTTAAATCTGTCCAAACAAGAGTCTAGTAGATATCCCGGGTATGATGAAGTTTGAAACACAAAAACATGAATTATAATATAATAAATATAAATAAAAAAAAATATATATATATAATAATAATAAAATAAATTTCCACACGATTCACTATCGCTCAATTCTGCAAGTGTTCTAATTTACTATCGCTGTTTTCTAGCTGATCTAAAGCCACTTTTGACATAAAGGGACACTTTTTGGTTGCTATGGACAATCTCCAGTTTCCAGGCAGAAAGAACAGTATATATAATATAGAACCGCATGCAGGGCATGGGCCAAAGCACTGGGGACAAAAGGGATGTGAAATAATTTCATACAGTACTGTAATCTGTAAGATTACAGTACTGTATGTGTTATGATTTGTACATTTTTTTGAATTTGCCGCCGGGCTCCGCCCCCGTGCGTCGCGCAGCTCGCAGGGAACAGAGCCTTGCACGGAGAGGCTTCGGAGGAGACAGAGCCCACGGACACAGCGGGGGACATCGCAGGATCCCGGGGACAAGGTAAGTAACGCTGCACCAGGATCCTGCAATGTAATCCCGAGTGTGGCTCGGGGTTACCGCTAATGGGACTGAAATTTAACCCCCGAGCCACACTCGGGATTACCGTCAGGGAGGTTAAAGTTATTAAGCCCAGGACCCTGCATTTGCTATATCTGGTCTGCCACAGAACATGGAAATGCAATAGTTTTAGTAAATATAAACTGCTAAATAACTTTTCTCATCAGCAGTATATAGCAGTCTTGTGACTTCTATCAGTATCTGGTTAAAGCTTGTAGGAGTAGTTTTTATTCTCCTCCTGACTATCCCACTAGGCTGCAGGACCCCTGACCCTCTGTCTTGGCAGTGCTGATTGGCCCTGTGCTGGTCACATGCACCCTCGCAAAAAAAAAAAAAAAAAAAAACCTCTCTAGCAATACACACCAAACTGAGCATTTGCAGAATGCCTCCAAGGCTCTGTACTGTCAGCAGATGGTTTCGGGACTGTGGAAGAAGGGGAGGATCAGAGAAGACCGGATCAAACAGCCCTTTTACACAGTGTGGAAGATTACCCCTTAGGTTCCACAGTGAGCATGCTTTACTGCATGTACAGACTGATCTTACTGTTGTGGGTTTAGTAACTCTTTTTTTTTTTTTATAGGGCCACTTCGCCAAAAACTGATGTTTCGGCCCTTCGTAGATGTTGAGTCTATATCTGAGTTTTGCACACCTCTTGCTTTGCATGTCACACTCACCCTTTGGCAAAATATATATCGGTATGAGGAAGCATGCAACACCAACCCCATGATGGCCGGCCTATTGCGATGTAATGAGGGATCCTCAGAGATGTAGCGGCAGCAGAGGGACAGTCTGAGTGCAGATTCACTTTTAAAAGTCCTTTTTATAGCTGACATATTGGTGGACTGACCCTTTAAATCTAGGCGCTCGTTTAATAATTCTGATCACCGTCCTGCAGTTGCATGTTGGCAGTGTCATGATCTCTAGTACAGGCAGGGATTTTGTTTTTTATAATGCGGTCCTAATCCACTTACAGATGGAGTATCTCTTCTGGCAATTGCAGCCCTTCAAACCCTCCACAGACCTGGACACACTCCAGCTTCATTTTTCTCTTTTGCATGTCAGGCGGGCGTTCTGCAGAATTTAATTTTTCTCACTCATCCGCAGAATGTTCTCCCGATCAGCTGTGCGATCGCTAGGTGGGGATGAATGGCCAGCGGGGTCAAGAACTCAAGAATGCCCCCCCCCCCCACTCTTTTCTGCTTTGCTGAGTTTGACGTAAAAGTGTATCTAAACCCAAGAACAATCATTTAGGGCTGGTTCACAATTGTGCAATGTTAGACATTGCATGTGATTCGCACCGCACTGCAGTGCAGATCACATGCGATGTGAATTCAGCCATACAGGTAACTATCAGTATTTTTTGCTAGAAAACTACTTTAAACCTACAAACGTGTGTGTGTGTGTGTGTGTATATGTATATCTATATCTATATCTATATATATAATATATATATATTCTCTATCTTTTTTATATATCTTTATTTTTACGCTGTTGCTTTAACTTTTTTTTTTTTTTTTAATTGCTGTCATGTAAACAACATCCTTGTGACCGGAACTCTGTCTATAAGAGTTCTGCCTTAAAAGCATGTAAAACGCCAAGATCTTCTTTTTTTTTTTTTTTTTTAAATGGCGCTGTTGCCATTCAGGTAAACTAGAAGTGATGTCAGATCATCGCTTCTGGGTTACCATAGTGGAGAGCCAATCAAAGCCAATCCCGTGCAACATGAGAGCTCGTAAAAGCTGCCCAGTGGCTAGTTAGCCGCTAGGATTGCTTTTACAAGAGAGCAAACCTCCAGCTCTAAATGGTACTGGGAGGATGACCTTCATGGCAGGTTTACCAGGAATTATTTTAATGAAAGGTTGATCACTAATAAAGATAAATGAATATGGTAAAGCTTAAATGAGATCTTCATGTTTGGATCTACTTTAAAGTATAAATAAAGGCAATTTTTTTTCATATTGGATAGAGGAGAGGGACTAGATCACCTGTCAGGTTTTTATTGCCGTCTGTGCCCACCGGTACTATTTGTCCTGTTTATCATTATCATGAAAGGTGAAAGTAAAAGAAAATCCCAAATTTTGGGTTGTCCCCAGAACAGTAAAAGCAGGGAAATCTTCCAATGGGGACACTAGTTCTGGTGATCTGGGGATCACAGAGGAATTCCCTTAATTTTCAAGGATCACTTCTTCCTGTTTTGGCTATGGGACAGGAAGTGAAGGGAAATTTTCCCAATGAGGTGCAGGTGGCAAAAAAACTTTACAGGAGTTCTAACCCCAGCCCCCCCCCCCCCCCCACACACACACACACACACACACGCTATAAATGGGGGGGGGGGGGGGGGGTTAGTCTATAGTTCTACTTTAATCTGTGTAGTCACTGGCCTAGAAATGACTGACGTTTTTACTTTCCATGAGAAGTCATTCCTGCTGTGTTGGTTATACCTTCAGTAATTGCTTTCTCCAACAATATTGCATTGAGTGTGTAGAAAAAGGCTTTACCTCATCGGCATTGGTTATGTGTCACCGCGGCTGTATATGAAATCCCAAAGACGGCCGAGCTATTCTTGAATGGGGCCACCATAGACAGACTGGTGTGTTGGTATATAAGGATTGTATACTGAGGAGCGTATGAGGAATGTAAGCTTGTTCATTCACTTAGTGATTCCGCCGTGTGTAGAGAAGACCTTGAGTGTGAAATGAAAAATAATTGCTGTCGTCCTTCAGTGTCACTTGTCATACACCAAACATCGGCCTTCCTCCCGCTTTTATTAAGTCATTTTAGTGTATTTGGGAGGGGCAAGGACGTTGTGTCAAGGTTACCTCAAAGTCATGTTTGTTTTTCATTGAGTTCTATTCAGGTTTTTTCCTGAGTTGTTTACTTGACACATCGTATTTAAATCACATGTACATAAAACCTAAACATCATGGATAGTAAACGTCTGTTTGTTTGTTTCTTGCCATGTATGTCCTGATTGGAGATAATTCCCTTTACTTCCTGTCCTAAAATCAACTGAAATCCAATGACTGACAGGAGCAGGCCAGGGGCAGTCAGGCTGGGAAGGAATGGGATCTCAACCTGTGGCTCTCCCAGCTGTTGTGGAACTACAAGTCCCATCATGCCTCAGCCTTTCAGGAGGCATGCCTTTAACGGTCAGCCTTGCAATGCCTCATGGGACTTGTAGTTCCGCAACAGCTGGAGGGCCGCAGGCTGAGCAGCCATGTTCAGATGCTGGACGTCCTCCAGGCAGGCTCTATCTGACTTGCTGCAGCTTCTAATGCACATTGTGAGAAGCTCGGTGTGCAATGACCTCAAAGGAAGCATTTTCAGTAAAAGAGGAGTCTGTTCTAATCTGAAAGAATAAAGGGAAGGTTGTAATGCAGGTTTTTTAAATACAGAACTACATTCATTTTTGCCTTTTTAGCGGTCTGAGCAGAAGGGGAGGATTTTTGTAGTAAGGCGCTATTACCATACAACGCTGCTAAG
>JBBDGP010000454.1:395000-629930 GCA_037952835.1 Lithobates septentrionalis | reverse complement strand
AGTTTTTCACACAATGTGTAAAAGAACCGAACAAAAATAGAGCAATCCAGCGGACTCCTGAGGCAATCGGGTAATCGATTAATATATTGCAATATTTTATTGATACATCAATGTTAAAATATTACATTTAAACAATAAAGCACATTCCTCTGTACCAGGGGTCTCCAAACTCTGCTTGTCTTCATCCGGCTCTTGGGACACTATTCCTTCCACTAACACCAATGATGGGACACTATTCCTTCCACTGACAGCAATGATGGGGCACTATTCCTTCCACTAACACCAATGATGGGACACTATTCCTTCCACTGACAGCAATGATGGGGCACTATTCCTTCCACTAACACCAATGATGGGACACTATTCCTTCCACTGACAGCAATGATGGGACACTATTCCTTCCACTGACAGCAATGATGGGGCACTATTCCTTCCACTAACACCAATGATGGGGCGCTATTCCTTCCACTGACAGCAATGATGGGGCACTATTCCTCCCACTGATACCAATGATGGGACGCTATTCCTTCCACTAACACCAATGATGGGGCGCTATTCCTTCCACTGACAGCAATGATGGGGCACTATTCCTCCCACTGATACCAATGATGGGACACTATTCCTTCCACTAACACGAATGATGGGGCACTATTCCTTCCACTAACACCAATGATGGGGCACTATTCCTTCCACTGACAGCAATGATGGGGCACTATTCCTCCCACTGATACCAATGATGGGGCACTATTCTTTCCACTGATGCCAATGATGGGGCACTATTCCTCCCACTGACAGCAATGATGGGGCACTATTCCTGCCACTGATACCAATGATGGGGCACTATTCCTTGCACTGATGCCAATGATGGGGCACTATTCCTTCCACTGACAGCATTGATGGGGCACTATTCCTCCCACTGATACCAATGATGGAGCATAAATTCTCCCACTAGCACGAATGATGGGGCACTATTCCTTCCACTAACACCAATGATGGGGCACTATTCCTTCCACTGACAGCAATGATGGGGCACTATTCCTCCCACTGATACCAATGATGGGGCACTATTCCTTCCACTGATGCCAATGATGGGGCACTATTCCTTCCACTAACACCAATGATGGGGCACTATTCCATCCACGGATACCAATGATGGGCACTATTCCACCCACTGACACCATTAAAGGGGCACTATTCCTTCCACTAACACCAATTAAGGGGAAATATTCCTTCCACTGACAGCAATAATGGCGGACTATTCCACCCACTGATACCAATGATGGGACACTATTCTTCCTACTGACACCAATGATGGGGCACTATTCTTCCTACTGACACCAATGATGGGGCACTATTCTTCCTACTGACACCAATGATGGGGCACTATTCCTTCCACTCACACCAATGATGGGGTACTATTCCTCCCACTGATACCAATGATGGGGCACTATTCCCTCCACTGACAGTAATGATAGGGCACTATTCCTCCCACTGATACCAATGATGGGGCACTATTCCTTCCACTGACACCAATGATGGGGAAATATTCCTTCCACTGACAGCAATAATAGGGCACTATTCCACCCACTGATACCAATGATGGGATACTATTCTTCCTACTGACACCAAAGATGGGGCACTATTCCTCCCACTGACTGCAACGATGGGGCACTATTCCTTCTGCTAACACAAACGATGGGGCACTATTTCTTCCACTGACAGCAATAATGAGGCCTATAAAAATGTTCAAAGGATATGTCAATGATACAGTACACCCCCTCCCCCTTTTCTTTTCTTCTCTTTTGCATGTTCCCCAGTTTTGTGGGAAAGTGATGTTTCTTTGGGGTTTTTTGATTTTTTTTTTTTTGTGTAAGCACCTTTGTGTTATATTTTGTGATATTTATTTATATGATTTTTTTTCTTTAGAATGGACCCCCATCTACACAGACGTTAACAGTGGCACAGAACCTGAGGAAGCAAATAGGTCACAAAACACGTTGATCAATGACACCATGAACATATGCCAGTTATAATATCTGTGGAATAATGACATATACTGTATGATGGTTTCTTTTTTGAAATACACTGTGTAATTCAAAAACAAACCATCATACAGTATATGCCATTATTCCACAGATATTTTAACTGGCATATGTTCATGGTGTCATTGATCAACGTGTTTTGTGACCTATTTGCTTCCTCAGGTAATTGTTGCATTAGAGCTTCATAGCATGTTTTTCATGCTTGTAATAAATCATCATTTTATTTTATATGTAGTTGTGACTGCTATTTGGTACATTCAAATTCCCAATTTTTCCTGATTCTCCTACCACCCCTAGTTGTGGAGGTGTGAGGTGAGTTGCGCGATATTGGTCATCAAAAATATATGAATAGTACACTAAAGAAAAGGTCACCCTGAGGAGCGCACAGCTCAGGAGCGAAGGTGGATTGTGCATACAGTGCCTTGAAAAAGTATTCATACCCCTTGAAATTTCCCACATTTCGTCATGTTACAACCAAAAACTTAAATTTATGTTATTGGGATTTTATGTGATAGACCAACACAAAGGGGCACATAATTGTGAAGTGGAAGGAAAATGATAAATGGTTTTCAAAATTTTTTACACATAAATATGTGAAAAGTGTGGCGTGACGAGTGGCGTAAAAGATAAATGAATATAAAAACGATATTGCGCTTACATTGTAGGGTACTGCCGTTAGCACCAACATAAACAGCCTAATGTGTACTGCAGGCCACTCGGTCCCACAACCGGTTCCAACAACCCGACGAGCTGTCCGAGACCCAACAGGAAATGACGTCAACGATGGCGGACATGCAGGCTCTGGGATGGGCCTGTTTTGAGCCGACAGCCAAACACCAAGGGTAAGCATGTAATGGCCGGACCTAGTGAATAGAATATACACATATATCTATATGAATGTAATTATGTTGATGTGATTAAATGTTAATATCTCATTGATCAATATTTTGTTATCTTTCAGCATAGACTTCACATCAATAGCGTCCCTAGGGGGACGAAACATGTTGGGAATATTACCGTGACACTGGCACTTATATGAAGACACCTGTGACTATGTAACAAATATTTATATATTTTAATTTCGACTGATTTTTAAAGTGGGAGTAAACTCCCATGAATAATTTGTACCTATAGGGAAGTCTATAATAAGGCTTCCCTATAGGTACTGTAAACATCTTCTAAACGTGCGCCGAGTTATGTTAGAAGCGCATGCATTCTAAAGGAACGGCCACCTGAGTCCTGTGCCGTGAATGTTCCCATGCTCATGCGCGGGAGTGACATCATCGCGGCTCCGGCCACTCACACAGCTGGCGTCCGCGAACCCGGAAGGAAGACGGGTGAAGATGGAAGCCTTGTCAGCGGTGACAGCTCACCGCTGGAAGGGCTTCGTTCTCAGGTAGGTTTTACATTATGTGCTAGTACTCAATGTATACTAGAAAATGATGGCTTTACCTTGCAGGTTTAACCGCTTTAGCCCCGGAAGATTTTACCCCCCCCCCTTCCTGACCAGAGCATTTTTTGCGATTCGGCACTGCGTCGCTTTAACTGACAATTGCGCGGTCGTGCGACGTTGCGCCCAAACAAAATTGACGTCCTTTTTTCCCCACAAATAGAGCTATTTTTTGGTGGTATTTGATCACCTCTGCGTTTTTTATTTTTTGCGCTATAAACAAAAAAAAAGAGCGACCATTTTGAAAAAAAACGCAAACTTTTTTACTTTTTGCTATAATAAATATCCCCCAAAAATATATTTAAAAAAAATAGTTTTCCTCAGTTTAGACCGATACGTATTCTTCTACATATTTTTGGTAAAAAAAAAAATCGCAATAAGCGTATATTGATTGGTTTGCGCAAAAGTTATTGCGTCTACAAAATAGGGGATAGTTTTATGGCATTTTTATTATTCTTTTTTTTTTTTTACTAGTAATGGCGGTGATCTGCGATTTTTATCGGGACCGCGACATTATGGCGGACACATCGGACAATTGTGACACATTTTTTGGGACCATTGGCATTAATACAGCGATCAGTGCTTTAAAAATTAATTACTGAAAAATGTCACTGGCAGGGAAAGGGTTAACACTAGGGGGGTGATCTAGGGGTTAATTGTGTTCCCTAGTGTGTGTTCTAACTGAAGGGGGGAGGGGACTGTGCAGGGGAGATGACAGATCGCTGTTCATACTCTGTATGAACAGATGATCTGTCTCTTCTCCCCTCAGAGAACCGGAAACTGTGTGTCTACACACACATATCCCGGTTCTTCGTGTGTCATCGGCGATCGCAGGAACCCGGCGGTGATCGTGACCGCCGGGCATTCGCATTGACTCGGTAGGGCGAGCAGCTTGCGCGCGCGCCTCTAGTGGCCACAGGGCGAAGTGACGTAACATAACGTAGTTTCGTCCAGCCGTGCCATTGTGCCGCAGTACAACTGTGGCGGCTGGTACTACCGCTTTAACCCTAAACCAATATATCATGAATTTCTAAATGTGGAGTTTTCCATGTATATGTAATTTTGTAGCACCCTAGAAGTCCCACAAAACAATTTTTGGCTCTCTTTGAACATTATTCCAGGGATTTGGTGCTTTAAATAGATAGTCACTCACCCACAGCAATGCATTCTCTTGGTCTCCACCAGGGACACAGCTTTCAGGCAATGTTGAGTAGCTGATATCTTGGATGAAGGAGCTGCTGGGGAATCTTCTAGCAAGATGTTCAATCCTAGATCTCCCGGGAAGGGATGGCGACATCACTTTTTTCAGTATGGAAGCCATATAAAGTAACACATTTTATCCTTCACTGGCTTCTTTTTAGTTATTTTCACAGCATTTTGTCCAGAGTTAAGGTGGCTACCAAAAAACAGTGGTCCTTGCATGGTAGTGCAGGGTCCCTTTTAACTGGCTTCTGACCGAGCCAATGACAGGCCTCCTCTTATTCTCAATAAGTATTTTTTTTAAAAAAGCAGCTGAGATAATTAGGATAAAATTGGTAGAATTTGATGAAAAGGGGCAGCAGGATTGGGGTTGCCCTGCAGAAATCTTGACGGCTGGGGGGGGGTGCACGTTTTAATTTTTACAATAAGGTCTCCAGTTACAGGAGGATGCAGCTTCCGATGTAGGCTACGCGTTACATTATTCAGCTAATGCTTTTTGATGTGCAGTCACCCTGGATTTTCCTATTACCTGCTGCCAATGAAAGCTTATATTGACAATATGCTTGCCCAGATCTTTGCCAGGCTCCACGCCTCACTCTGCAGTGTGCCGTGCCAGACTCACACCGGCTGCCAAGAGGTCTGCAGCAGAGAGTGTAATAAAGGATTGTCATTGCGTTTCAGGACCTTCTGTCTGGGATATACAGTAAATAATGTGCTCCTGATTTGCCTGCAAAATCATTAAGTATGTAAATAGCTACACTGTAATAAAATAAAGTATGTTCTGTAAACAGTGCTACGTTACGTTAAATGGAGTTCACCAACAGGCCAGGACGCTTCCCCGAAGCCAATTAATCCACTTTAAAAGATTTCTTTTTTTTTCTTTCAATTTTAAAAATGCATCAGTAGTTATCTCCCTGCATCCCCTGATGTGTGTGCATACACGCACCCTCCTATCACAAGCCGTAGCTTAAAGTGGACCTGAACCCAAAAAATAAGAAGATTTGCTATGTTACAGGGAACATCTAGAAATGGTAATTATGCTTAAGCAGTACCTCAAAAACCTGTCTTGTGTCTTAAATTCCTCCTGAAATTAGCAATGCACTTCCTGTATCTTGAGCAGTGCCGGGAGCAGGAGTGGGCCAAAGGGGTGGCTACCCTGGGGGCAGCGTGTATTGTAGGGATGGGGGAACTTCAAGTTCCTTCTACGATAATGCTAACAGGAGTAGTGACAGCAGCATCACTACTTTTGTCAGTCCAGCGCGAGGAGAGAAGGAGAGAGCCGGGAGGAGGTACAGGCTGTGATCTCTCTCTCCCCCTCCTCCTCATAAGCTCACACATAATGAAGGAGGAAGCACAAGCTGGCATCTTTGGCCTGGGTACTGGATAATCTTGTCCCAACACTGATCTTGAGCATCATATCTTTACAGAGTGAGATAATCGAAGGCGGCAGTTGTCAACCACTGGAGCATGGTCCACTGCTGGGCCATAGCTGCCCTCTTCCCAGGCCTCCAACCTACTGCAGATCCCCAAACTTCCCAAAGTGCCTCCCGGTTCCAATAATGCCACCCAACCTTCCATAGTGGAAGTGGCCTCCCCATTCCTGCAGTGGCCTCCCCTTATATTAGATGTCAAGAGTCACCCCACATCAGAAGTTGAGTCCCCTACTCTCCCTAACAAAACAGTGCACCCCCCTTCCTTATGCTGCTGCTGGGAAGAAGCTGGATGCATTGCTTGAAAGCAGAAAGTAGGGGTCTGGAGGAGGACCAGAGGAGGGCTGCAGCTGCTGGAGAGGTGTGAGGGCCACATGAAATGGCCTGGAGGGCCGGATTCGGCCTTGTGTTTGACACCTGTGTTCTAGAGGATTCTAGAAGGAAGGAGGGGAAGAGAGGTGGAGCTGCCTGGGGTGTTCTAAAGAGACCCGACCAATCCCCAACCCAAATTGGCAGGGGGCAGGCCTCCTTAAATACCTGGAGTCAGCCCAGCTAGGGAGGAGTTGTCGGGTGGAAGAAGCTGGAGATGGAGCACTAGGTTGTCGGGGCCATTGAGGTACCCCCCCCCCCAGTTTGGGGGGGGGGTGACCTTGGGCCTGTGGGGTTTGGGTGCAAGTCAGAGCCTTTCTGAGTAACAAAGAAGGATCTGGACAGTAGGCACAGAGAGGGACCGAGAAGGATAATGGGAGCTAGTGTTGCCGGGCAAGTTTCCTGGAGGGATCCACCGGAGTGCAGCCAGGAGGGCTGGTGAGTGACAGGCACAGTTGAGAGAGCTGGGGAGGAATGCCGAAGCGGACTGGGAGAGTCACAGGAGAAGTCTGTGGTGGTGGAAATCTGTGGTGGTGGACACTCACACTGGGTCACACCAGGGAATTACCCCCCCTTTGTCAGTGCAGTCTGAGATGGATGTAGAGCCAGCAGGAGAGACTGTGATGTCATGGACAGCGGAGTCAGGCAGCTGTGGCCCGGGAGGGCTGGCATTGCCTGAGGAGGACTAACTGGGAGCAGTAGTCCACCAAAGTCGGCTAGCACTAAAGACTTTCTTATTTTTGTTGCTAAACTAAAGGGGCCCGCGGTCCCTGCCTGCAAATGGCAGTTGCTAAGGCCTGACAGAGTCAGAGTTGGGCCTACCATGTGCTAGCTGTACCAGGAACCGAGTATTGTACAGGAGAGAGAGAAACAGTCTACAAATAAGCGTTGTACTGGAGGAGACTGAAACTCTAGAAGAGAAAATAGAGGTTCCCACCGATCATCCTATTGATTCCATTGTTGATTCTGGCCATCCCATTATTTCCCTTACCCTATCCAAAATCAAAATCCCTCAATAAAATACAAAACAAACATATGGTCTGTTCATTGTCTCAATAGTGACTGGGAAGTGAATGCCGGACTGGGCAGGGTGACAGGTGGACCACAATATCCAGAAGCCCCTACGGTGGTACTGCTACATGTATATAGGACAACCACATGTCATTCCCGGAGCTCCTTGTCAAGTGTTATGTCCTCATCCATTTTCAATTTGTGTATATAATTTTGAAGTGTATCAATTTACGCTTTTAAGATTTTTTTTTTTTTAGAAACCATTTCAACTTTATCTTCTGTATTGTATATAACCCTATCTGGAAAGAGGCTGAAACAGCGCACATCTCATTAAACAAACCCCATACTTGTGATGCACACAGTAAGTTTAAGAAAACGTAAAAGAGCGAATTGTGCAGAGCGCTGTAGCAGTTTGTTCAGAATATTCTCATGCTTTTTTCCCCATATTGCCTTTCACCAGAAGGAAGCAGGAACTGAATGATTACCCCAAAGTGTGCTAGATGAACTGGAAAAAGTCTATTCAAACAAAGCTCATTAGTTTCCGTACCTCCAGGGCGATGAAGAATTAAGTGGCTGGTGAAGAGAGTTTGCAGAGAATAAAAAAAAAAAAAAAATAAGGAAATGGGGGGGGAAAAAACGCCAGACGTAATTTCAGCGCGTCTACTGGAGGGAGCAAAATTTGCAATTTAGGTGGAGAAGAAAGGTCTTAATTAGAAATGAAAGTGCAATGGAAAGGAATGATGTTATAGGTCTGGTGACCAAACATGTTATACACATGGCTAGGACAGGGGTGGATGGATGGATGGTTGGATGGATGGTTGGATGGATGGATGGACGGACAAACGAATGGATGGACAGTCTGACTGATGGACGACTGGCAGATGGATGGATGGGCGGACAGGCAGACAAGCAAGCGGGTGGATCGGTGGAATAATGGATTGATGGAGGGAAAGAGAGAGCAAGATAGACCGAAGCTATATGGATATATATCTATATACTGTATATTTATAAGACAGTGGTTGAATAAATTGATTGATGCATTCACAGAGACAGAAATATTAGATTGAAAGATAAATAGATATAAATTTGAAATATCATGGTCAGGAAACATCTTAATTAGAAGCTGAAGTGCAATAAGTGATGCTGTTACAGGTCTAGATCTGGTGCCCACAGAGCAGTGGTCTCCAAACTGCGGCCCTGGGGCCAGATGTGGCCCTTTGCTTGCCTTTAGCCGGCCCTTGGGGCACTATTTTATCCACTGACACCAACAATGGGGCATAATTCCTGTCGCTGACACTAACAGCAGGGGAATATTCCTCCAATTGATATCAATGATGGGGCACAATTCCTTCCATTGATACAAACAATGGGCCACTTTTCCTCCCACTGACACCAGGAAAAGGGCAAAATTCTTCCCACTGACACCAACGAGGGGTCAGAATTCCTTCTATTGACACCAAAGATAGGGCACTGTTTACTCCCACTTAATGGTCAGGACATTTTCTACTCCCACTGGCCCTAGTCCGGCCCCCTTAAAGTCTGAAGGACAGCAACGTGGCACTTTGTTTAGAAAGTGTGGGGACCCCTGCCATAGAGGTTACACACATGGCTAGGACAAGGGAGGATAAATGGCTGAATTTATTTATTACAGGTATGTATATAGCATGGACAATTAACACAGCGCTTTACATATATATTGTACATTCACATCAGTCCCTGCCCCCAAGGAGCTTACAATCTAGTGGCGGCCCGTCCATTAGGGGCGCCCGGGCGCCGCCCCCTCTCTCCTCGCCACCCCCTATATGCAGTGGATAGATTCATGCATAGCATGAATCTATCCACGGCTGCCACGGCCACCCCTATTCATGTGTCCTTTCAGGGCACCGGGCACATGAATTACAGTGGCTGGGGTTTTTTTTAAAATAGGGTGGGCTCGGGTCACAGAGGATGCATCCGGAGCCCACCCAGGTGTGCTGCAACAGCAGATGAACATTTGCTGTTGCAACATTGATCCTCCTCCTGGCCAATCAGGAAGCAGGTATGAAACCCGTTTCCTGGTGGCCAAAACATCAGGTGATCCTATTGGATGCCTAGAACCGGGAGGAGCAGAGAGGAGATGCAAGGTCCATAAAGACATGGGTGAGCGAGTTTGGGGTGGAGGAACTTGACTGGCCTGCACAAAGTTCTCACCTCAACCTGATAGAACACCTTTGGGATGAATTAGAGTGGAGACTTTGTGCCAGGCCTTCTCGTCCAACATCAGTGCCTGACCTCACAAATGGGCTTCTGGAAGAATGGTCAAACATTCCCATAGACACGCGCCTAAACCTTGTGGACAGCCTTCCCAGAAGAGTTGAAGCTGTTATAGCTGCAAAGGGTGGGCCAACTCAATATTGAACGTTGACCTCAACCCAATAGAACACCTTTGGGATGAATTAGAGCTAAGACTGCAAGCCAGGTCTTCTCATCCAACATCTTCTGGAAGAATGGCCAAACATTCCCATAGACACACTCCTAAACCTTGTGGACGGCCTTTCCAGAAGAGTTGAAGCTGTTATAGCTGCAAAGGGTGGGCCAACTCAATATTGAACGTTGACCCCCAACCCAATAAAACACCTTTGGGATGAATTAGAGCTGAGACTGCAAGCCAGGTCTTCTCATCCAACATCTTCTGGAAGAATGGCCAAACATTCCTATAGACACACTCCTAAACCTTGTGGACGGCCTTCCCAGAAGAGTTGAGGCTGTTATAGCTGCAAAGGGTGGGCCAACTCAATATTGAACGTTGACCTTAACCTGATAGAACACCTTTGGGATGAATTAGAGTGGAGACTGAGAGCCAGGCCTTCTCATCCAATGTCAGTGCCTGACCTCACAAATGCGCTTCTGGAAGAATGGTCAAACATTCCCATAGACACACTCCTAAACCTTGTGGACAGCCTTCCCAGTAGAGTTGAAGCTGTTATAGCTGCAAAGAGTGGGCGAACTCAATATTGAACATTGACCCCAACCCAATAGAACACCTTTGGGATGAATTAGAGCTGAGACTGCAAGCCAGGCCTTCTCATCCAATGTCAGTGCCTGACCTCACAAATGTGCTTCTGGAAGAATGGTCAAACATTCCCATAGACACACTCCTAAACCTTGTGGAGAGCCTTCCAAGAAGAGCTGAGGCTGTTATAGCTGCAAAGGGTGGGCCAACTCAATATTGAACGTTGACCTCAACCTGATAGAACACCTTTGGGATGAATTAGAGCGGAGACTGCGAGCCAGGCCTTCTCATCCAATGTCAGTGCCTGACCTCACAAATGTGCTTCTGGAAGAATGGTCAAACATTCCCATAGACACACTTCTAAACCTTGTGGACGGCCTTCCCAGTAGAGTTGAAGCTGTTATAGCTGCAAAGGGTGGGCCCCTACAGACTAAGACTGGGATACCATTATAGTTCATGAGCGTGTAAAGGCAGGCGTCCCAATACTTTTTACAATATAGTGTATATAAAAGTTTGTAGGCAGCTGAGACTAATAATGAGGTCTGGCCACCAGGTAACAAGTGGACCGAAGAATGGAACCTTCATACCACTGAACGCAAACCCAGAGAGAGGCTCCTTCGCAGCGTAACCAGGAATCTAAGGGGCCCTCCGCAGTGTTATTCACCAGTGTTGTGCCATCGTCGTTGTAATATGCAAAATAGAAAGCCTCGCCTTTCCCGAAGTCATGGAGTACGCATAAATTAAAGAAATGCAATAAAAAGATATAGGTCATAAATATCAAACATTAGGCAAGCACGATTACATTTCAGTAGCATCGTATAGCACAAAGATAATATTTTAAGATTCATTAAACATATTAGAAACTGTATATGTTTTTCTATTCTTAGTAAACCTTACTGGGAGGACCAAAAAAAAAAAAGGCAAACAAAAAAACAAAAAACAATTATTCTTCGTTTTTATTGTTATTCAGGCCAAAAGCGTGAAAAGATTATTAAACAAATATTAACATCCTGGGTTTGATATGATAAATAAGGACACATAATGGGGCGGATGGGGTATACATTGTTCACTGTTGGAGAAAACTAGGTCACCCAGGTAATTACAGTGATGGAGCACGAATGGAGGATTGTAACGGGGAGTACATATAATTCATGGACGGCTCTTCATCAAACTTTGTGTATATCTTATAGTAGATCTAAACCCAATCACTAAAATCTTCTCAAAGAAGCTTTAATATGTTAAAGTCGATGCAAAAGTTGGTTTATTCTTTTTTAAATGTGTTTTTTAGTCTTGCCATGGTGGCCCTTTTTCAGGTCCTCTTGTTGTGGGTGACAATTGTCTTCTAGTGGAGCTCCTGCATTGTCACTCATATTGCCCTTTGCGGAATTCAGTTGTGCCAACACATATTGCATACAGTGCCTTGAAAAAGTATTCAGACCCCTTAAAATTTTCCACATTTTGTCATGTTACAACCAAAAACATAAATGTATTTTATTGGGATTTTATGTGATAGACCAACACAAAGTGGCTCATAATTGTGAAGTGGAAGGAAAATGATAAATAGTTTTAAATTTTTTTTACAAATAAATATCTGAAAAGTGTGGGGTGCATTTGTATTCAGCCCCCTTTACTCTGATACCCCTAACTAAAATCTAGAGGAACCAATTGCCTTCAGAAGTCACCTAATTAGTAAATAGAGTCCACCTGTGTGTAATTTAATCTCAGTATAAATACAGCTGTTCTGTGAAGCCCTCAGAGGTTTGTTAGAGAACCTTAGTGAACAAACAGCATTATGAAGGCCAAGGAACACACCAGACAGGTCAGGGATAAAGTTGTGGAGAAGTATAAAGCAGGGTTATGTTATAAAACAATATCCTAAGCTTTGAACATCTCACGGAGCTCTGTTCAATCCATCATCTGAAAATGGAAAGAGTATGGCACAACTGCAAACCTACCAAGACATGGCCGTCCACCTAAACTGACCGGCCGGGCAAGGAGAGCATTCATCAGAGAAGAGCCAAGAGGTCCATGGTAACTCTGGAGGAGCTGCAGAGATCCACAGCTCAGGTGGGAGAATCTGTCCACAGGACAACTATAATGCCGCGTACACACGGTCGGACTTTTCGTCTACAAAAGTCAGACAGCCTGTCCGACAGACTTCCAGCAGACTTTCGGCGGACTTGCGGCGGACTTGCGGCATACTTTCTAATGAACGGACTTGCCTACACACGACCACACAAAAGTCCGACGGATTCGTACGTGATGACGTACACTGGACTAAAATAAGGAAGTTCATAGCCAGTAGCCAATAGGTGCCCTAGCGTGGCTTTTTGTCCGTCGGACTAGCACACAGACGAGCGGATTTCGGGGTCCGTCGTAGTTACGACGTAAAGATTTGAAGCATGTTTCAAATCTAAAGTACGTCGGATTTGAGGCTAAAAAAGTACGTTGAAAGTCCGGAGAAGCCCACACACGATCGGATTACCAGCCAGCTTTAGTCCGTCAGCGTCCGTTGGACTTTTGTAGACGAAAAGTCCGACCGTGTGTACGCGGCATTAGTCGTGTTCTCCACAAATCTGCCCTTTATGGAAGAGTGACAAGAAGAAAGACATTGGTGAAAGAAAGTCATAAGTCTCATTTGCAGTTTGTGAGAAGCCATGTGGGGGACACAGCAAACATGTGGAAGAAGGTGCTCTGGTCAGATGAGACCAAAATTGAACTTTTTGGCCTAAAAGCAAAATGCTATGTGTGGCGGAAAACTAACACTGCACATCACCCTGAACACACCATCCCAACCGTGAAACATGGTGGTGGCAGCATCATGTGGTGGGGATGCTTTTCTTCAGCAGGGACAGGGAAGTTGGTCAGAGTTGATGGGAAGATGGATGGAGCCAAATACAGCTTTAAGAACGTGTCCCTTCTCCTACTTTAAAAATCTTGGCCCAAGACCCAAGATATTAAGAGTTCAGCTAAGCTCCCAACTTAAAGCGCAACTCCAGATAGCACTGATTAAAGCAGAACTGTATCTGAGCACCACAAACTGAAAATGCTATTTCATTCATTTTTAATATTCACAGCAAACTCCCCCCATCCATCCATGTCTTTGTGCTTTATTTTGTTGGGACATCGCTTTGATAAACACCCCCCTAGTATTTCTAGCCACAGCCATCTTCAGTATGGGCAGATGATTCTTGTAGCATTTACTTTCTGGAATCCATCTGCCCTTAGCTCAGGCATGCAGGCAGGTGGGTGTGCTTAGAGAAAGCCCCCCCCCTCCCTGACCAGATAAAAGGGAAAAAATGGGAGGTACGACATTATTTTGGCCTAGGAAACCAGGAACAAAGTTTAAAACAAGTAAAAAAATCTATCTATCTATCAATCTATCTAGACACCCTCCCAGAACCCCTCCCCCTGCACGCCCCGGGTGCACTCTGTGATCACTGTGTCCTTCCAACACAGCTGAACCACAGATCAAGGTGAAAAGGGCCAATCACAGCGGCCCTTTACCATGTGATCAGCTGTGTCCAATCAGCTCTGTCACTGTGTGAGGAAAGGAAAGACGATAACCAGCTATCCTGAGACAGGGGACATTTACACACTGATTATCGGTGCAGCCCCATTAGTGCCAATCAGTGCCCATCAGTGCAGCATATCAGTGCCCATCAGTGCAGCCTATCAGTGTCCATCAGTGCAGCATATCAGTGCCCATCACTGCAGCCTATCAGTGCAGCCTATGAGTGCCCATCAGTGCAGCATATCAGTGCCCATCAGTGCCCATTAGTGCAGCCTATCAGTGCAGCCTATCAGTGCCCATCAGTGCAGCATATCAGTGCCCATCACTGCAGCCTATCAGTGCAGCCTATCAGTGCCCATCAGTGCAGCATATCAGTGCCCATCAGTGCCCATTAGTGCAGCCTATCAGTGCAGCCTATCAGTGCCCATCAGTGCCCAGCAGTGCAGTCCATCAGTGCCCATCAGTGCAGCCCATCAAGGCAGACTATCAGTGCAGCCTATCAGTGCAGCATATCAGTGCCCATTAGTGCAGCCTATCAGTGCCCATCAGTGCAGCCTATCAGTGCCCATCAGTGCAGCCTATCATTGCCCATCAGTGCAGCCCATCAAGGCAGCCTATCAGTGCTGCTTCATCAGCACACATCAGCGAAGAAGAAAAATTACTTGTTTGCAAAATTTTATAGCAGAAACAAAGACATTTGTTTTGTTAAATGTTCGGTCTTTTTCGTTTGTTTAGCAAAAAAAAAAAAAAAAAAAAAAAAAAAAGCTTGGCCCGCATTAAATGAAAATATAGAAATAAATGAAATAGAAAAAAAAAGAAATTCATATTCACTGAATACTATCATTACTGGTATGAACCCCATACAATCCACAATACAATATTTTTCATTATAATGGTCCTTTATTTATCTTATCATTAAAGTGTTACTAAATCCACAACAGTAAAATCAGTCTGTATATGTAGTAAAGCATGCTTGTTATACTCACTGTGGAACCTAAGTGGTTAATCCTCCGCATTGTGTAAAAAAGGCTGTTTGACCCGGTCTTCTCTTATCCTCCCCTTCTTCCAATGTCCCCAATCCAATGATAAAACAGAGCCTTGGGGGGCACTCTGCACATGCTCAGTTTGCTGTGTATCGCTAGAGAGTTTTTTTTTTTTCTTGGGAGAGTGCGTTGTGATCACCACAGGGCCAATCAGCACTGCCCAGACAGAGGGTCAGGGGTCCTGCAGCCTCATAGGACAGTCAGAGGAGTATGAAAACTCCTCCTACAAGCTTTAACCAGACACTGATAGAAGTCACAAGACTGCTATATACTGCTGATGAGAAAAGGTATTTAGCAGTTTATATTTACTAAAATAATTACATTTCCACGTTCTGTGTACTGTGGGAGACCAGATATAGTGAATGCAGGGTGCTGGGTTTAGTCTGATCGCATACACCCTCCCAAGAAAAAAAATAAAACTCTCTAGCAAAACACACCAAACTGAGCTTGTGCAGTCAGTCCCCTGGCTCTGTAAATATCAGGTTATTTTTTGGGGGGGGGGGCAGTGGAGGAAGAGGAGGATCAGAGAAGACAGGATCAAACAGCCTTTATACGCAATAGAGAAAAGTTTTTTGATCACACATAGGTCAACTTAGTAATAGCACCACATCCCTTAATAGATTATATATAGAGAAAGGTTGTTGATGTACCGTATTTATCGGCGTATAACACGCGTCGGCGTATAACACGCATCCCAAGTTTAGGAGGGAATTTTAAGGAAAAAAACTTTTAGGAGGAAAGTTTAAGGAAAAAAAACTTACATTTAAATGCCCATCAATGCAGCGTTATCAGTGTCCATCTGTAGTCTTGTCCCTGATTGCAGCCTTGTCCCCCATTGCAGCCTTGTCCCTGATTGCAGCCTTGTCCCCCATTGCAGCCTTGTCCCCATTGCAGCCTTGTCCCCATTGCAGCCTTGTCCCCCATTGCAGCCTTGTCCCCATTGCAGCCTTGTCCCCATTGCAGCCTTGTCCCCCATTGCAGCCTTGTCCCCATTGCAGCCTTGTCCCCCATTGCAGCCTTGTCCCCATTGCAGCCTTGTCCCCATTGCAGCCTTGTCCCCATTGCAGCCTTGTCCCCCATTGCAGCCTTGTCCCCATTGCAGCCTTGTCCCCATTGCAGCCTTGTCCCCATTGCAGCCTTGTCCCCCATTGCAGCCTTGTCCCCCATTGCAGCATTGTCCCCCATTGCAGCCTTGTCCCCATTGCAGCCTTGTCCCCATTGCAGCCTTGTCCCCCATTGCAGCCTTGTCCCCATTGCAGCCTTGTCCCCATTGCAGCCTTGTCCCCCATTGCAGCCTTGTCCCCATTGCAGCCTTGTCCCCATTGCAGCCTTGTCCCCATTGCAGCCTTGTCCCCCATTGCAGCCTTGTCCCCCATTGCAGCATTGTCCCCCATTGCAGCCTTGTCCCCCATTGCAGCCTTGTCCCCCATTGCAGCCTTGTCCCCATTGCAGCCTTGTCCCCCATTGCAGCCTTGTCCCCATTGCAGCATTGTCCCCCATTGCAGCCTTGTCCCCCATTGCAGCCTTGTCCCCATTGCAGCCTTGTCCCCCATTGCAGCCTTGTCCCCATTGCAGCCTTGTCCCCATTGCAGCCTTGTCCCCCATTGCAGCCTTGTCCCCCATTGCAGCCTTGTCCCCATTGCAGCCTTGTCCCCATTGCAGCCTTGTCCCCATTGCAGCCTTGTCCCCCATTGCAGCCTTGTCCCCCATTGCAGCATTGTCCCCCATTGCAGCCTTGTCCCCCATTGCAGCCTTGTCCCCCATTGCAGCCTTGTCCCCATTGCAGCCTTGTCCCCCATTGCAGCCTTGTCCCCATTGCAGCATTGTCCCCCATTGCAGCCTTGTCCCCCATTGCAGCCTTGTCCCCCATTGCAGCATTGTCCCCCATTGCAGCCTTGTCCCCCATTGCAGCCTTGTCCCCCATTGCAGCCTTGTCCCCATTGCAGCCTTGTCCCCCATTGCAGCCTTGTCCCCATTGCAGCATTGTCCCCCATTGCAGCCTTGTCCCCCATTGCAGCCTTGTCCCCATTGCAGCCTTGTCCCCATTGCAGCACATTGTCCCCCATTGCAGCCTTGTCCCCACTGCAGCCTTGTCCCCTATTGCAGCCTTGTCCCCATTGCAGCCTTGTCCCCATTGCAGCCTTGTCCCCCATTGCAGCCTTGTCAGTGTCCATCTGTAGTCTTGCACCCGATTGCAGCCGATTGCAGCCTTGTCAGTGTCCCTCTGTAGCCTTGCCCTGTGTCATTTGCATCTTTGAAAATGGCGCCGCCGTTCTCGGCGGCTCTCGGCCATTCTCGGCCGCTCTCGGACTCACTCGGCTTTCGGCATTTTCGGCCGCGGGATTGCGAGAGCCGCCGAGAATGGCCGAAAGCGGCCGAAAACCGCTGAGAATAGCCGAACGCCGCAGAGAAAAGTCGAAAGCCGAAAGCCGCTGAGAGCGGCCGAAAAGCTCACAATCGGCGGAGGATCGGTGTATAACACGCACCTGTGATTTTCCCCTGATTTTAAGGGGAAAAAAGTGCGTGTCATACGCCGATAAATACGGTAATCATTATATGTATATGTTTTTTTTCAATAGAAGGCTTGTACCTCTAGCTGGACAGCATCCCCTGAAGAAGCCCGATATACGGGTGAAACATGTTGGGAATTTTATCCTTCTATGCTGTATCCATAAAATCTTGTTGATTTGTTCTTGCCAATTGTTGTGTTTTTGTTCATTTTTTATTTTTTTCCAAAATAAAAACGTTTCTTATATAACATTGTTGCTACTATTTTTCCTCTTTATACACAATGCGGAGGATTAACCCCTTAGGTTCCACAGTGAGTATAACAAGCACGCTTTACTGCATATACAGTCTGATTTTACTGTTGTGGGTTTAGTAACACTTTAAGTAAAATGAACTGTCATTAGCAACAGCTGAAGATTGTAAATTCCAAAACTCTCATGGTCTGGAGTCTGAATGTGAAACATCCGTCCAGCGCGGGATCAATCTGCTAACAGCCGTTCCCAATCCATAAAACGGGAAGAAGCAAACCCGCTCTTCCGCTTTTCTCGAGGCCATTTTTTTTTTTTCTGCAAACCACCTTTTCTTACATTCAGAGCGGCAGCTCCTTAAAAATACAGCCGATAGCACGGCGTGAAGGAGCGTCGTGGAAATGTCGCCTGCCACACGCGCTTACTGGAATTCTTTATTTTTATTGCAGAGATTTTTCATTGTTTTGTTTATTTCCTGATTTATCATTTGTGCAAATGTCCCACATCAGCACTATTGCAGGGTTTATTATTAAATACCAGAATATCATTTTCTTTCCCCCCGTATAATTATTTAATACGTTATTTATTTATTTTTTTTATTATTAAGATTAATTATGAGCAATGGAATAAAATCCAAGATACCTTGAAGTGCGCATTGTTAATGAGGTGGAAATGGAAACTGCTATTGCAAAGATTAATTAGACTTTCCTGGTGACTATGTAAATGGGCAGTGCTAGAGCCGAACGCAAGTTGTTTACGAGACCTGTTTACCGGTTCCTGCTGAACCATTGCGAAGTGCAAAGATCAAGGGACGGACGGGCGGAAAATTTCACTGAGATGCTTTAGGCCGCAGACATCTAAGACCAAGACATGAAAGCCATCCTGTAAGGGATATTAATGTTTTAAAACTAATCGTCCTGTTTAAGGGTCGACGCGGCAAGGTGCCAAAACAAGAACCTCGATTAATCTTCAACTAGCCTACTGTGCCTCTGGCGAGCCCCCAACACCGGGAGCACCTTCTACATACCAATGAGTGTGCCGGGTTTTTTTGGCCGCCAATGTGTTCCTATTGGATTGTGGGACAGTACCCTCCGGTGCCTGCCAACAGTAGGAAGCATTTCCCCAGTGTCCTACCCCCCCCCCCTCCTCCGTGATCAGACTGTACATTGTCACTTTGTAAGGTGGGAGCTTGCAGCGGTGGATGATAGGTGTCAAACATTTGTGAAGGCAGCCAAGAACTGCACGAGCATCGGGATTTACATATTGTATTATCTTTAACCTCTTCACGGCAAGCGCACACAAATTATGCGCCCTCTCTGCGGCCGGGCCCTTGCGCTGAGTGGACACATATTTGCGTGCAATAGCGCTGATAGAGCTGTGCCAAAGGAGCGTGCCCTTGCGCGCTCTCCCAGCACAGTTACCGGCAGCTTATGGAAAGCTCCCATTCACTGCTTGCAATCAGGAGCTTTCCAATCATGGAACCGCCAATCACGGCGGTCACGTGACCATAAGGCCTTAGAAATTGCCCCAGCGTGGACCTTATAGGCAGGTTAGGACATAGCTCCCAACTGTCCCTGATTTCGAGGGACTTTCCTTGATTTGGACCAATGTCCCTCATTCCCCCTCATTTGTCCCTCATTTTGGTCTGATCTATATAGTTGTATATAAAATGCACTTTTTATCTTTCAAAAAAGTGTTTCCCAGTGCTAAACCTTTCATCCAATTTCTAAATTGCTGCATTTGTACATTTTAAAAGCCAGTATAAAGGAATAGTAGTGGTAAGAAAAAAAAAGCACTCATGGGTTCAACAAATCTTTTTTTTGTTGTATAATTCTCCTTTAAGAGGTGTTGCAGGGGGCGTGTCCTATGCCCAGGGGTGGACTGACCATTGAGCCACTCGGGCATTGCCCGAGGGCCCTGGGCCACTAGGGGGCCCCATCAGGGTTGCCAGCCTCAGTAAAACCAGGGACAGTATGTATAAATCTGTGTTTTTTTTACATCAGTCTGTGTATACTGTGTGTACATGTATGTGTATACTGTGTGATTGTATACTGTGTGTGTGTGTGTATACTGTGTGTGTGTATACTGTGTGGCCCCATAATCTCTGATTGCCTGGGGGCCCCATAATCTCCTATTGCCCGGGGGCCCCATGAGTTATCAGTCCGCCCCTGCCTATGCCTACATATATTTGTTGATAGGTGTCCCTCGTTCCCATCTCAAAAGGTTGGTAGGTATGTTGGGGGAGTCTGAGAAAGTAAGGTATAAAATATAACAAAGTTTATTCGTCACATAATAGAAAAGTATTTTTTCTTCTCCCCTGAAGAAGGAATATACAAACATTTTCCGAAATGCGTTGGGTTCGGGTTCAGCTGTGAACACCTTGAAGCCCGTTGGGCCATTATTCCATCCTGGCTGGCTCGGTACTCCAGCCTACCTTATGAATTGGTGGGAACAAAGTGCTTGTTTTGTTATTTTATTGTCATGCTATGCTCTTATGTATTTTATTGTCCCCTCTTGGGAAATACTTTTATATTATGTGATGAATAAACTTTGTTATATTTTATACCTTGTATTACTTTTTTCACACTCCCCTAACCTGCCTATAAAGTCCACGCTGGGGCAATTTCTTGCTTAATTTCATTAGGGATGTTGGCAGGTGTCTTTGGGGTTTGTACAGTGGTTCATTAGCTCCTCCCTCTTCACATGACCATAAACCCCGCCCCGCCTTCCGGCATTTCTTAACCCCTTAAAGGGTCGGCAGGCGCTGGCTCTAAGGGGTCAACCACCTCAATACTGGACACTTTAACCCCCCTTCCAGTCCGGGCCAATTTTCAGCTTTCAGTGCAGTCACTCCTTGAATGACAATTACTCAGTCATGCAACACTGTACCCATATGATATTTTTATCTTTTTTTTTTTAAAACAGATAGAACGTTCTTTTGGTGGTATTTAATCACCACTAGGGTTTTCTATTTTTTGCAAAATAAATGAAAAAACACCCCAAATTTTGTAAAAAGGCAACATTTCTTAGTTTCTGTTATAAAACTTTGCAAAGAAGTAATTTTTCTTCATAAATCTAGGCCAAAATTTATACTGTTACATTTCTTTGGTAAAAATAACCCAGATCGGTGTATGCTATGTTGTCTGTGTGAAAGTTATAGAGCCCACAATCTAAGGTAAATATACAGTTGTGCTCATTAGTTTACATACCCTGGCAGATTTTATGATTTCTTGGCCATTTTTCAGAGAATATGATAGATAACACAAAAACTTTTCTTTCAGTGTTTGGCTGAAGCCATTTATTATGAATTGACTGTGTTTACTCTTTTTAAATCGTGATCGCAACAGAAACTACCCAAATGACCCTGATCAAAAGTTTACATACCCCAGTTCTTAATACCGTGTATTGCCCCTTTTAACATCAATGACAGCTTGACGTCTTTTGTGGTATTTGTGGATGAGCCTCTTTATCTTCTCAGTTGGTAAAGATGTCCATTCCTCTTGGCAAAAAGCCTCCAGTTCCTGTAAATTCTTGGGCTGTCTTGCATGAACTGCATGTTTGAGATCTCCCCAGAGTGGCTCCATGATATTGAGGTCAGGAGACTGAGATGGCCCCTCCAGAACCTTCACTTTATTCTGCTGTAGCCAATGACAGGTCAACTTGGCCTTGTGTTTTGGATCATTGTCATGTTGGAGTGTCCAAGTACATCCCATGCGCAGCTTCCTGGCTGATGAATGTAAATGTTCCTCCAGTATTTTTTGATAACATACTGCATTCATCTTGCTATCAATTTTGACCAAATTTCCTGTGACTTTCTAGCTCACACATCCCCAAAACATCAGCGATCCACCTCCGTGTTTCACAGTAGGAATGGTGAACCTTTCATCATAGGCCTTGTAGTGTTTATGGTTGTGGCCAAAAAGCTAAATTTTAGTCTCATCACTCCAAATGACTTTGTGCCAGAAGGTTTGAAGCTTGTCTCTGTGCTGTTTGGCGTATTGTAAGCGGGATATTTTGTGGCATTTGTGTAGTAATGGCTTTTTTTCTGATGACTCAACCATACAGCCCATCTTTCTTCAAGTGCCTCCTTATTGTGCATCTTGAAACAGCCACACCACATGTTTTCAGAGAGTCATGTATTTCACCTGAAGTTATTTGTGGGTTTTTCTTTGCATCCCCAACAATTTTCCTGGTAGTTGTGGCTGAAATTTTAGTTGGTCTACCTGACCGTGGTTTGGTTTCAACAGAACCCCTCATTTTCCACTTCTTGATTAGAGTTTGAATACTGCTGATTGGCATTCATAATTCCTTGGATATCTTTTTATATCCCTTTCCTGTTTTATACAGTTCAACTACCTTTTCCCGCAGATCCTTTGACAATTCTTTTGCTTTCCCCATGACTCAGAATCCAGAAACGTCAGTGCAGCACTGGATGAAAGATGCAAGGGTCTGTCAGGAGTCCAGAAACTCGTTGACCTTTTATACACAAACACTAATTACAAGCTGTTACTAACTTACAAGTAATTAGCAATTACTAATTATAGCCACATCACATGTTTTTAAAGAGTCCTGTATTTCACCTGAAGTTATTTATGGGTTTTTCTTTGCATCCCATTCCCAAACAATTTTCCTGGCAGTTGTGGCTGAAACTTCAGTTGGTTTACCTGACCGTGGTTTGGTTTCAACAGAACCCCTCCTTTTCCACTACTCTCCAAACAATCCCTTTTTGGAAAGTAGACACCCCGAGGGCTTTAGTAAGAGGCATGGTGAATTTTTGTCATTTTTTCCCACAATTCTTTGGAAATTTAAGAAATAAATGAAATGTGTGTTTTTTTTCACAAAATTGTCAATTTAGGTATTTCTCACACACGGCATAGTCATACTTGCAATTTCACCCCAAAACACATTCTGCTACCCCTCCTGAGTAAGGGGTATACCACATGTGTGAGACTTTCTCACAGCTCAGCCTCATAGAGGGGCCCAAAATCCAAGGAGCACCTTTGGGCTTTCAAGGAGCATAAATGACGCATCTGATTTCCCGACTACCTATCACATTTTGTTTCTCTTCTATTGCCCTCCATACATGAGAGTGTTCGCTGTGGATTCAACATTTGTAAGGAATACTATTGACATATTTTGGGATCCTAATCTCATCAAGAAGGAGTGCTTAGATCTCAAAAGGGGAGTTGAACATCTCTGTTGGGTGACACATACTGTATGAGGTAAGCAAATTTGATCTCAATAACCTGAGACCCAACCTCTCTGGTAATCAGGGTGTATTGATCGGGGGAGAGCTTGAGCACTTTTTTCTTGATTTCACGTATCACCTGTCAATGATTGAACACAAATATTTGGACTCTATCTGGACTGAATTTGTTTATTTCTTGATTGATATTAACACAGATATATATTTTTTGATTTATTGATTTTTATAATCGTGAATGATCAAATGGTTGCGCTCTTATACTTTTATATATAGTTGTTTTAGTCGGGTATGCAGGCTTATATAAGCAGCAGCACCTAAAAACACATCATTTTTGTACATTGTCATTTTTTGGTGTTTTTTTTTGTGTTTTTCACCTAAGAATAATTTTCTCATTTGTTGGGCCATTGGGGTAAGAGCAGAATATTTTTTATTTTTAAGCGAACACCTGTTCAATTGCTCGGTAACACAAATTGCTAGTCAAGCAAATCACATGGCAGTAACTCAATGCATTTAGGCATCTAGACGTGGTGAAGACGACTTGCTGAAGTTCAAACCAAGCATCAGAATGGGGAAGAAAGGGGATTTATGTGACTTTGAATGTGACATGGTTGTTGGTGCCAGACGGGCTGGTCTGAGTATATCAAAAACTGCTGATCTACTGGGATTTTCATGCATAACCATCTCTCGGGTTTACAGAGAATGGTCCGAAAAAAAGAAAATATCCAGTGAGCGGGAGTTGTGTTGAGGAAAATGCCTTGTTGATGTCAGAGG
Organism: Lithobates septentrionalis; assembly: GCA_037952835.1. Lineage (NCBI taxonomy): Eukaryota > Metazoa > Chordata > Amphibia > Anura > Ranidae > Lithobates > Lithobates septentrionalis. The sequence goes on along the minus strand of JBBDGP010000454.1, from coordinate 606,146 downwards.
AGAATGGGCAGACTGGTTGGAGATGATAGAAAGGCAACAATAACTCAAATAACCACTCGTTACATCCAAGGTCTGCAGAATACCGTCTCTGAATGCATAACACATCGAACCTTGAAGCAGATGGGCTACAGCAGCAGAAGACCACACCGGGTACCACTCCTGTCAGCTATGAAAAGGAAACTGAGGCTACAATTTGCACAGGATCACCAAAATTGAACAATAGAAGATTGGAAAAACATTGCCTGTTCTGATGAGTCTGAATTTCAGCTGCGACATTCAGATGGTGGGATCAGAATTTGGCGCATGGATCCATCCTGCCTTGTATCACCGGTTCAGGCTGGTGGTGGGGGTGTAATGGTGGGAGGGATATTATCTTGGCACACTTTGGGCCCCTTAGTACCAATTGAGCATAGTTTTTTAAACGCCACGACCTACCTGAGTATTGTTGCTGACCATGTCCATCCCTTTATGACTACAGTGTCCCCATCTTCTGATGGCTCCTTCCAGCAGGATAATGCACCATGTCACAAAGCTCCAATCATCTCACCACTGGACAATGAGGTCCCTGTCCTCCAATGGCCTCCATAGTCACCACATCTCATCCAATAGAGAGCATTTAGGATGTGCTGGAAGGGGAGATTGGCATCATGGATGTGCAGCCGACAAATCTGCAGCTACTCCGTGATGCTATCATGTCACTATGGACCAAGATGTCTGAGGAACGTTTCCAACACCTTGTTGAATCTATGCCACCAAGAATGAAGGCAAAAGAGGGTCCAACCCGCTACTAGAAAGGTGTACCTAAAAAAGTGGTCAGTGAGTGTATATATTTATATATATACACTATATAGATATATAGATATAACTATATATCTATATATATTCTCCTGAAAAAAAAAATGCCTGTACATAATGAATCCCCAGGTCACAACAATGACGTCAGAAGATCTGATGACATTTCCGTTCAATGTGTAAACATCAAAAGCTCACAATTGAACACAAAGTCGTTTGAATCCTTAGCAATTGCAAACCTGTGAATAAGTCTATCAGGTTCTAATTGTGCGCTTGTCAACCCAACATAATCTTATCTTGGCGTTACGCTAACAGTTTATGCAAAACGTTTTTTTGCCGCTCCATGTGTTGCAATGTAGCATTGAAAGAGAACTAAAACCCTCCTAAAGTAAAAACGCATGTCTTTACTTTGAGGTTGCATTGGAAAAAATTGCAGGAAAATGCATTTTTTTTATAATTTCTTACAATTTTTTTCCTCCGTGAAAATCAAGCAATTAAAAATGTATGTACAGTAGTACCTTGGATTACGAGCATAATCCGTTCAAGAAGAATGCTTGTAATCCAAAGCACTCGTATACCAAAGCGAGTTTCCCCCATAGAAGTCAATGGAAACTCAGATAACTCGTTCCAGTGTCACTGCTAGTGTATGCAGTACCGCATGTGGCCAGAGGTGTGGGAGGGAGGCACCGGAGACACTCAGAAACACTCGGAGATGCTCGGGAACTGAGTGTTTCCGAGTGTTTCAAAGCGGCTCCGAGCGTCACCGGCGCCCCCGCACATCTGGCCACATGCGGTACTGCACACCTCAGAGGCTTGAACCCCTGAGACAACACTCACAAACCGAGTCAGGATTTAAAAAAAAAAAAAAAACAGCTCGTATTGCGAAACGCTTGTAAACCGCATTACTCACAATCCGAGGTTTTACTGTGTCTGAATTTTCTACCAAACTAAAGTCCAATATGTCTCCAAAAATAAAGAATTTTATGGTAGACAAGACCCTACATAGGTTGAATGTTTCTCAACCTATTTTCAGTCATGGCATCCTCTAAAGGTATGTAAAATCCCGAGGCCCCCCCGGTCTAAATTGTAAACAACATAAATGTTACTTATCAATAGGAAACTATGCACACAACTGCCTTGATGAAATTTACTTCAGACTTCCCCCCATCACATCAGAGCCCCCCTTCACATCAGAGATCCCCTTCACATCAGAGGTCCCCCCATCACATCAGAGGTCCCCCCCATCACATCAGAGGTCCCCCCCATCACATCAGAGCTCCTCTTCACATCAGAGGTCCCCCCATCACATCAGAGCTCCTCTTCACATCAGAGGTCCCCCCATCACATCAGAGCTCCTCTTCACATCAGAGGTCCCCCCATCACATCTTGATTCCCCTTTCACATCAGAGGTTTCCCCTTTCACATCAGAGATCCTTTATCACATCTGAATCCCCCCTTCACATCAGAGGTCCCCCCATCCTATCTGAGTGCCCCTTTATATCAGAGGTCCCCTCATCACATTTGAATCCCCCTACACATAAGACACCCCCCCCCCCCCCAAACAATCACATCAGAAATCCCCCTTCACATCAGAGGTCTCTCTTCACATCAGAATCCCCCCTTCACACCAGAAGCCCTCATTAACATTAGTGGTTCCCCATCAAGTCAAAAGTCCCCCATCAAGTTAAGGGTCCCCCCTCATGTCAAAGGTCCTCTCATCCCGTTAGAGTCATCCTTTCAAATTAGAGTCCCCCATCACATCAGAGCACCCCTTCAGATTAGAGTCCCCCCTTCACATCAGAGGACCCCATCACATCAAAGGTCTCCACATCACACCAGAGATTCCCCCTCGTCACATCAGAGGACCCCCATCACATCACAGTTCCCCCTTCCCCTTCCTTTCAGAATCCCCCATTCACATCAGAGGCCCTCCATCACATTAGAGGTCTCCTATCAAGTCAAAGGTCCCCCTTCATGTTAAAGGTCCCCTCATCCCGTCAGAGCCCCATCCCTCTTCACATCAGAGGCTCCCCCTATACATGAGAGGCCCTCATAACATCATAGTCACACCTATTCATCAAAAGGTCCCCTATATATGAGTCCTCCCATCACTGAGCCATTGGTTGTCATGGTCCTGGCAGCCTACCCACCCACTCCATGGCAACTCGTGACGCTGATCCAGGGCAAGTTGGGTCCTGGGCACCCCAGGAGGACCCAGTTGGCACCCTGGTTGAGAAACACTGGGGTGGACTACAAAAAAAAAAATGTATAATATGCAGAACCATGATATTACTGAAACAGAAAAAAAAGATCAAGGACTCACGGAGATTTAGGACGAGAAGGACCCCTAGACTCAAATGGCGGATGATACGAGATGACGCTTTTCTGAAAAAAAAAAACGATAATACCGTTTCTCTATATTGTGACATGTCAGGAATGTATCCATCCCGATAAAGTTACTGAAAGCTCCATTTTACTTGGCGGAGTTTTACTTTTAACAAATAACAATAGTGAAGAGATATGGCTGAAGTCACCTCCGCCATTCTATCACTCACAGATCTCCAGTCTCCTTCCAAACTGACATTTACACAAATGGCCCTAATTCTTCCCCACGTTGCCCTCTCCATTACCGCTGTCCTGCGCTCAGCATTAAAAACGAATTTTATCATCTCCTCTCCGTTCTATCGCGCCAGGACCAATGATGGATGTGTTATGCAAATGGCGCCCATATAAATTGATGATCATTTTACATCTTTGATAAAAAATTATAACTGCTTGATTGCCGTCTCATATAAAATACAATGCGCCGCAGAATTACGCAATTCCCTGACTTTTTATTTTTTTATTTCCTTGGGTCTCGGGCTAATACCATGCCGAGATTTTAAAAGCAGCAGAAAGGACATGTTCTTAAAGGTGAACTCCAGGCAGGAAAAAAAATTCATTGAAAGGGTAACTCCACTTTTGTGGGGAAAAAAAATAGCAAAATATATAGATATATCTATATATAGATAGATATACAGTGGGGACGGAAAGTATTCAGACCCCCTTAAATTTTTCACTCTTTGTTCTATTGCAGCCATTTGCTAAAATCATTTAAGTTCATTTTTTTCTTCATTAATGTACACACAGCACCCCATATTGTACACACAGCACCCCATATTGACAGAAAAACACAGAATTGTTGACATTTTTGCAGATTTATTAAAAAAGAAAAACTGAAATATCACATGGTCCTAAGTATTCAGACCCTTTGCTGTGACACTCATATATTTAATGTATTTAATGTATGCTGTCCATTTCTTGATTAGGAAAGCCACACACCTGTCTATATAAGACCTTACAGCTCACAATGCATGTCAGAGCAAACGAGAATCATGAGGACAAAGGAACTGCCTGAAGAGCTCAGAGACAGAATTGTGGCAAGGCACAGATCTGGCCAAGGTTACAAAATAAATTCTGCTGCACTTAAGGTTCCTAAGAGCACAGCGGCCTCCATAATCCTTAAATAGAAGACATTTGGGACGTCCAGAACCCTTCCTAGAGCTGGCCGTCCGGCCAAACTGAGCTATCGGGGGAGAAGAGCCTTGGTAAGAGAGGTAAAGAAGAACCCAAAGATCACTGTGGCTGAGCTCCAGAGATGCAGTCGGGAGATGGGAGAAAGTTGTAGAAAGTCAACCATCACTGCAGCGCTCCACCAGTCGAGGCTTTATGGCTGAGTGGCCTCTCCTCAGTGCAAGACACATGAAAGCCCGCATGGAGTTTGCTAAAAAAAAACACCTGAAGGACTCCAAGATGGTGAGAAATAAGATTCTCTGGTCTGATGAGACCAAGATAGAACTTTTTGGCCTTAATTCTAAGCGGTATGTGTGGAGAAAACCAGGCACTGCTCATCACCTCTCCAATACAGTCCCAACAGTGAAGCATGGTGGTGGCAGCATCATGCTGTGGGGATGTTTTTCAGCTGCAGGGACAGGACGACTGGTTGCAATCGAGGGAAAGATGAATGCGGCCAAGTACAGGGATGTCCTGGACGAAAACCTTCTCCAGAGTGCTCAGGACCCCAGACTGGGCCGAAGGTTTACCTTCCAACAAGACAATGACCCTAAGCACACAGCTAAAATAACGAACGAGTGGCTTCACAACAACTCCATGACTGTTCTTGAATGGCCCAGCCAGAGCCCTGACTTAAACCCAATTGAGCATCTCTAGAGAGACCTAAAAATGGCTGTCCACCAACGTTTACCATCCAACCTGACAGAACTGGAGAGGATCTGCAAGGAGGAATGGCAGAGGATCCCCAAATCCAGGTGTGAAAAACTTGTTGCATCTTTCCCAAAAAGACTCATTGCTGTATTAGATCAAAAGGGGCTTCTACTAAATACTGAGCAAAGGGTCTGAATACTTAGGACCATGTGATATTTCATTTTTTCTTTTTTAATAAATCTGCAAAAATGTCAACAATTCTGTGTTTTTCTGTCAATATGGGGTGCTGTGTGTACAATATGGGGTGCTGTGTGTACAATATGGGGTGCTGTGTGTACAATATGGGGTGCTGTGTGTACATTAATGAGGAAAAAAAATGAACTTAAATGATTTTAGCAAATGGCTGCAATATAACAAAGAGTGAAAAATTTAAGGGGGTCTGAATACTTTCCGTCCTCACTGTATATATATATATATATATATATATAGAATATTCAATTTCCACTCAAGTCATATTGGAATTGAATGTTATTAAAAAAAAATTTTTAATTCCTATTCAATCTGCAGAGCTGTAATTTTCTGTAAAATGCCACATGGAGGCGCTCTGTATACAGATGGTATACAGAGCCCCCCCACCAGAAACATAATTTCCTGCTTGTGTGATTGGCTCACTGATTTTCCCAAAAGTCTGCACTGTGATACAAACCAATTTTTTAGCATCCCCTGCAACAAAAATGTCATTTTTTTGGTGAAATACTAACAAAGGGAAATCATGTCTAAAGGGATGCAGACCCTGCCACTTTCCTCATTAGAGCCCTGCAGGTGCAGCACTTGACTGATCATAATTATGAAACCACTCCCATACAGATGCACTTACCATATGGACACAGACAAACACACAGGGACTTCTTCAGAATAACAAAAAGGTAGGAATCTGCAACAAAGTTTGTTAAAATCCTTGTAATGTACATAAATCAACCAGAGGGGGAAATTTTTTTTCTCAACAAAAGTGGAGATACGCTTTAAATATCTTCTTTAATAGCCACAAAGGATATAAATCTACTTTTTGTGCCTCAAATACCTTTGCAAACCCAGATATTACCTTGTAATGTAGCCTTGACATCATCACTGTGCTGTACGTAGCCCTGTGCAGAGAGCAGAGCTGTGGGAGGGTCCCAGCAGGCTCCACCCACTACAGAAAACAACAGCAGGGGCGGAGACAAGACCAGTCCCCCCGCACAAGGAGAGAGAGCAGCAGTGGGCGGTCTTTATTACAGGAAGTCTCACGCTGGATTACTGCACAAATCTGGAAGAAATACACAAAGCTCACCAAGATTCAAGAAGAATACACATGACTCTCGTATTTATACAATGTTCGCTTCTCTTGGGGGTTCAGCTTTAAAGTGATTTTTTTTTCTTGCTCATGCAGGTCAAATCAATAGGTTCAATTTAGTGTGCAGAGGTATATGCTTACGATTCCACTTACCTACTGCTCCATTCAGTAGCCGAGAGCAAAAGGAAAGCCCCTCTCTCTGTAAGCCAAGAATTGCTGGAGTTGTCCCAATCGTTGATTGAGGCACCACTGATGCAGCTTGGGACATTGTTAGTGGCTTCTAGGAAACTCTCATCTGTAAAATGCAAGAAATCGCACAAAATATCAGAGAAAATGTTTCCCCTTAGATGATGTTGTGTACTACTGACCCCTACACTCAGCTTTAAGCACTCCTGACCCCTGTTTTCTCTGTGTTATTTACTCCAGAGCCCTGTGTGCATTACAAAATCCGCTGTTGTAAAATTCCGATAGTGTGTACACAATCCCGACGCACAAAGTTCCATGCATGCTCGGAATTAAGCAAAAGAGCCGCACTGGCTATTCAACTTCATTTTTCTTGGTTCGTCGTACGTGTTGTACGTCACTGCGTTCTTGACGTTCTCAATTTCCGACAACATTTGTGTGACCGTGTGTATGCAAGACAAGTTTGAGCCAACATCCGTCGGAAAAAATGCATGGATTTTGTTGTCGGAACGTCCCATTGTGTGTACAGGGCATTAGTGTTACAGACTCCTGATCCATGTGCACTGTGCATTACACACGCCTGACCCCTGCATTCTGTACATTATGCACTTCTGACCTTTGTGCTCTGTGCATTATACACCCCTGATCCCTGCGCTCTGTGCATTATACACCCCTGATCCCTGCGCTCTGTTCATTATACACCCCTGATCCTTGCACTCTGTGCATTATACACCCCTGAACCCTGCACTCTATGCATTATACACCCCCCTAATCCCTGTGCTCTGTGCATTACACACGCCTGACCCCTGCACTCTGTACATTATGCACTTCTGACCCTTGTGCACTGTGTATTATGCACACCCGATTCCTGCGCTCTGTACATTATACACCCCTGATCCCTGCGCTCTGTGCATTACACACGCCTGACCCCTGCATTCTGTACATTATGCACTTCTGACCCTTGTGCACTGTGTACTATACACACCTGATCCCTGCGCTCTGTGCATTATACACCCCTGATCCCTGCGCTCTGTGCATTATACACCCCTGATCCCTGCACTCTGTGCATTATACACCCCTGAACCCTGCACTCTATGCATTATACAACCCCCTGATCGCTGCGCTCTGTGCATTACACATGCCTGACCCCTGCACTCTGTACATTATGCACTTCTGACCCTTGTGCACTGTGTATTATGCACACCCGATCCCTGCGCTCTGTACATTATACACCCCTGATCCCTGCGCTCTGTGCATTACACACGCCTGACCCCTGCATTCTGTACATTATGCACTTCTGACCCTTGTGCACTGTGTACTATACACACCTGATCCCTGCACTCTGTGCATTATACACACCTGAGCCCTGCACTCTGTCCATTATACACCCCTGAACCCTGCACTATGTGCATTATACACCCCTGAACCCTGCACTCTGTGCATTATACACCCCTGATCTCTGCGCATTATACACCCCTGAACCCTGCACTCTGTGCATTATACACCACTGATCCCTGCGCTCTGTGCATTATACACCCCTGATCCCTGCGCTCTGTTCATTATACACCCCTGATCCCTGCACTCTGTGCATTATACACCCCTGAACCCTGCACTCTATGCATTATACACCCCCCCTAATCCCTGCGCTCTGTGCATTACACACGCCTGACCCCTGCACTCTGTACATTATGCACTTCTGACCCTTGTGCACTGTGTATTATGCACACCCGATCCCTGCGCTCTGTACATTATACACCCCTGATCCCTGCGCTCTGTGCATTACACACGCCTGACCCCTGCATTCTGTACATTATGCACTTCTGACCCTTGTGCACTGTGTACTATACACACCTGATCCCTGCGCTCTGTGCATTATACACACCTGAGCCCTGCACTCTGTCCATTATACACCCCTGAACCCTGCACTATGTGCATTATACACCCCTGAACCCTGCACTCTGTGCATTATACACCCCTGATCTCTGCGCATTATACACCCCTGAACCCTGCACTCTGTGCATTATACACCACTGATCCCTGCGCTCTGTGCATTATACACCCCTGATCCCTGCGCTCTGTTCATTATACACCCCTGATCCCTGCACTCTGTGCATTATACACCCCTGAACCCTGCACTCTATGCATTATACACCCCCCTAATCCCTGCGCTCTGTGCATTACACACGTCTGACCCCTGCACTCTGTACATTATGCACTTCTGACCCTTGTGCACTGTGTATTATGCACACACGATCCCTGCGCTCTGTACATTATACACCCCTGATCCCTGCGCTCTGTGCATAACACACGCCTGACCCCTGCATTCTGTACATTATGCACTTCTGACCCTTGTGCACTGTGTATTATACACACCTGATCCCTGCGCTCTGTGCATTATACACCCCTGATCCCTGCGCTCTGTGCATTATACACCCCTGATCCCTGCGCTCTGTGCATTATACACCCCTGATCCCTGCACTCTGTGCATTATACACCCCTGAACCCTGCACTCTATGCATTATACTACCCCCTGATCGCTGCGCTCTGTGCATTACACAAGCCTGACCCCTGCACTCTATACATTATGCACTTCTGACCCTTGTGCACTGTGTATTATGCACACCCGATCCCTGCGCTCTGTACATTATACACCCCTGATCCCTGCGCTCTGTGCATTACACACGCCTGACCCCTGCATTCTGTACATTATGCACTTCTGACCCTTGTGCACTGTGTACTATACACACCTGATCCCTGCGCTCTGTGCATTATACACACCTGAGCCCTGCACTCTGTCTATTACACACCCCTGAACCCTGCACTCTGTGCATTATACACCCCTGAACCCTGCACTCTGTGCACAATACACCCCTGATCTCTGCGCATTATACACCCCTGAACCCTGCACTCTGTGCATTATACACCACTGATCCCTGCGCTCTGTGCATTATGCACTTCTGACCCTTGTGCACTGTGTATTATACACACCTGATCCCTGCGCTCTGTGCATTATACACCCCTGATCCCTGAGCTCTGTGCATTATGCACTCCTGATCCCTGAAAGGACAGGCGATCCTATTGGATGCCTAGGAGGAGGGAAGGAGTCGCACAGTGGAAGCTGCCATGATGGAGGAGAGGACACAGAAGCCGCTGGCCGCCACCTGCTACCTAGATGGGCAGGGCCGTCTTTAATTTTGATTGGGCCCTGGGCAAACATTTTCTTGGGCCCCCCCCCCCTCCATTCTGACACATACAAAAAATAGCAGGTAGACTCAAAATCAGTTTACTGCAGCAGATCACGCAGCGATTGCAATTGTTTGCCAGAGGTTACAGCCTATCATTACTGCTCAATGACTGGTTTCTAGAGGTTACAACACATAATTTCTGCTTGCCGATTGGTTGCTAGAGGTTAATGTACATTATTAGCGCTCACTAATTGGTTGCTAGGGGTTACAGCACATCATTAGCACTTACTGATTGGCTGGTAGAGATTAAAGCAGATCACTACTGTTTGCTGATTGGTTGCTAGAGGTTCATGCACATCATTACCTCTCACTGAGCAGTGGAGCAATCCCAAATAATTGAGCAAGTAAAGGGGCACATTAATACACATACTACAGGAGAGGTTCAGAGACTGCGGACATACTGCAGGAGACAATCAGAGACTGCAGACATACTGCAGGAGACAATCAGAGACTGTGGACATACTGCAGGAGACAATCAGAGACTGCGGACATGCTGCAGGAGACAATCAGAGACTGCGGACATACTGCAGGATACAATCAGAGACTGTGGACATACTGCAGGAGACAATCAGAGACTGTGGACATACTGCAGGAGACAATCAGAGACTGCGGACATACTGCAGGAGACAATCAGAGACTGCGGACATGCTGCAGGAGACAATCAGAGACTGCGGACATACTGCAGGATACAATCAGAGACTGTGGACATACTGCAGGAGACAATCAGAGACTGTGGACATACTGCAGGAGACAATCAGAGACTGCGGACATACTGCAGGAGACAATCAGAGACTGTGGACATACTGCAGGAGATTACCAGAGACTGCGGAAATACTGCAGGAGACAACAGAGACTGTGGACATACTGCAGGAGACAATCAGAGACTGTGGACATACTGCAGGTGACAATCAGAGACTGCGGACATACTGCAGGAGACAATCAGAGACTGCGGACATCCTGCAGGAGACAATCAGAGACTGCGGACATACTGCAGGAGATTACCAGAGACTGCGGAAATACTGCAGGAGACAACAGAGACTGCGGACATGCTGCAGAAGACAATCAGAGACTGCGGACATACTGCAGGATACAATCAGAGACTGTGGACATACTGCAGGAGACAATCAGAGACTGTGGACATACTGCAGGAGACAATCAGAGACTGCAGACATTATACAGGGGATGGTCAGAGAACTTTCAGCAATGCACAGCTTTACAGTTGAATAACACAGCTCAGGGTTTAAACATTCAGGCATTCTATGGTTGTAAGGACATACCTGGCCAGCCAAACTCACTACATACATTCAGGACTGTGGGCGGGGCTTCCACTCTCTGCTCTCACTAAAGCAGCTGGGAGGTCCAAGGATGCTTTGTTGGGTGGGCCCTGGGCCCACATCACCCATGAATTGTCGCCCTGATGACAGCTTTGCAGAGCGCACAGAGGACATGGGAGGATGTATTCCGCGCTGGCCAGCTGAGAGGGGCGGGGCCGGGAGCTCCACTGACGCTCTGACCCCGCCCACGTGCAGCCTGTGTACTGGGTATAGAGCGCCTGTAGTAAGAGCCAGTGATGGGAGTGAGAGTGTCATTGGAGCTCCCGGCCCCGCCCCCGGACCTCTGTATTCACCAGCCAGTATAGAGGGGGCGGGGCCGGAAGCTCCACTGACACTCGCACTCCGATCACTGGCTCTCAACACAGAAGCTCTTTTCCGAGTACACAGGCTGCACGTGGGCGGGGTCAGAGCGTCAGTGGAGCTCCCGGCCCCGCCCCCGCCCCCTCTCAGCTGGCTAGCGAGGAATACATCCTCCCGTGTCCTCTGTGCGCTCTGCAAAGCTGTCATCGGGGCCCCAATTCACGGCTAGCGCGGGCCCCCCAACAAAGTTTGGGCCCAGGGCAAGTGCCCCGTTTGCCCTGCGCTAAAGACGGCCCTGTAGATGGGGTAAGTGCCGGACCGACCGGCAGACAGCGAGCGGGGGGGGGGTGCCGCCAGCTGCTTGGGGGGGTTGTTTGCCCCCCCCAAAAAAAAAAAAACACCAGCCGTCACTGCACTCCAAACCTTTGCGCTCTGTGCATTATGCACTCCAGACCCTGTCCGAAATGCGTAATTATTTTATATTATTATGTATTATTTTATATTTCACCTGCTAAATAAATCAAAAAAAAAAAAGAAGATCGAGCTGCCGGCTTTCTCCTTTCCCTATGTAATGCAGCCACTACATCTAATGATTGGTAAACTGCAATATATATAACATTTTTGATTTTGGGTTTATTACCACTTTATTCTAAATCTACAATTGGGCTTCAAATGACTAAATTCACATACATTTCGGAAGGAAAAAAGAGACTATTTCCTCTTTAATTGGCTTGCTTTCAGCGGCATCTGGTGTGTACTTGGTTTTTTTGGTTAAATATAAGTTGAGCTAATTCTGTCCGTTTCACACTGCCGGTCAACCCCACCATTCCCGTCGTAGCTCTAATGATTTCTGCCCGGCGTAAGGAAGTCTGGAAACAGAAATGGTGGCACTTTTCCGCATCTGTCCGTCCATTTGTAGAGAGGCGGAGGAAGAAAGCTGCATTTCTGCAGAATAATTGTCGCCTAACCCCCTACGAAGGTTTCTTTCCAGAACCTGAGCCGCGCCGGGCAGAACCATCAGACCCGATGTGCGTTTGCTTCTACGGCGTGTCCTCCCCTAATGCAGGTTGCACCATTCCCACCGAAGACAAATGAACTTATTTATTAAAGAGCCTGAAGGAAAACCGACCGCTCATCGCAGAGGTGCCTTAGAGTGGCATGTTCTTGTATTTGTAAATGTATGCAGCTGAGATCTTTGTTTTATAGATGAGGCTACAAGAACGGAGAGCCAGGAATTTTATATTTTATACGATTTTAGTTAGTTATCTCTCCCATAGTGCACCTTGCTAGTTAGTCGAGAATTCATTGAGCACTTTGCCGTTTTCTCTGCTCTCTGTTGTCCGTAGCATACAACCTTCTCTTCCATTCTAATGCCGCGTACACACGATCGGACATTCCGACAACAAAATCCATGGATTTTTTTCCAACGGATGTTGGCTCAAACTTGTCTTGCATACACACGGTCACACAAATGTTATCGGAAATTCCGAACGTCAAGAACGCGGTGACGTACAACACATACGACGAGCCGAGAAAAAGGAAGTTCAATAGCCAGTGCGGCTCTTCTGCTTGATTCCGAGTGTGCGTGGAACTTTGTGCGTCGGAATTGTGTACACGCGATTGGAATTTACGACAGCGGATTTTGTTGTCGGAAAATTTGAGATCCAGAAATTTCCAATGGATAAAAGTCCGATGGAGCCTACACAAGGTCGGAATTTCCGACAAAAAGCTCCCATCGAACATTTTCCGTCGGAAAATCCGACCGTGTGTACAGGGCATAAGACTGACTAAATGAAACCACCAAACTACTCATTCAATCTCTTGTTACGTCTCGCCTTGACTATTGCAACTCCCTTCTCATAGGCCTACCTCTCCATCAGCTTCATCTCCCTTTCACTCAATCATGAATGGTACCACCAGACTTGTCTACCTTACCAAACGCTCAGTGTCTGCCACCCGTCTCTGCCAATCCCACCACTAGCTTATGATTGCCCAGCAAATGGATTTTGTTGTTGGAATATTTGAGATCTAGATCTCAAATTTTGTGTGTCGAAAATTCCGACGGAAAAAGTCAGATGGAGCCTACAAATGGTCGGAATTTCCGACAACAGGCTCCCATCGCACATTTGCCGTCAGAAAGTCCGACCGTGTGTAAGGGGCATAATAATTCTGTGTAGGGAACCTTGGTGGCTCAATGGTTAAAGTGACCTTCTCCTTTAGGCAGTGGTGGCCACTCCATTAGGGGCAGAGGGGTGCCGCAACCCCTAATTTATGCGCCCGGCCCCTAATCTACATGCAGGGCGCCGGACACATGGATTCCAAAGGGTTTTTTTTTTTTCTTGAAGCACATGATTAGAGCCTGAGGCTCTAATTGGCTTTAAAAAAGGGTGGGCTCGGGGCGCAGAGCAGGAAGGTCAGGTTAATATAAGCCAGCACAGAGTTCCCCTTTACATCAGAGTCTACAGGATTCCCCTTTACAGTGCAAGGGGGAACTCTGTGGACACTGATGTAAAGGGCAACTCTGATGTGGGGTCTCTGGTCGCCAGATTAGAGAGAGGGGGGCATGAGTGCAAGGGGCAATGTGTTTGGGGGGGGCTGTGATTGCTAGGGGCACTAAAATGTAAACCGGCACTGTGATATAAAGGGGATTGCACTGTAAAGGAGCACTGTAATCATTACAGTGCCCCTTTACAGAGCAGTCTCCTTTTATCACAGTGCCCTTTTACATTACAGTGCAGAGGACCCACTCTGTAAATATCCCATCACCAACCACACCCGTGAACACCCCCCTCCACCCCAGGTCCCTGGAAAAAATGGCTTTTCAGACTAAACTGTCCGTGCCAGTCCGGGCCTGGCTTCTGACTATAAAACAAATTTATTTTTACAATGAAGGAGACATTTCTATTAAACCTGATGCTGCTCCGTGGACTTTCTACCATTGCTAAGTTTTATGGGCACCACAGAAGTGCAGTTTGTTCTGCACTCCTGTGACTGGTTTTCAGCTGACAGCATGCTAAAGTCTGCTGTCGGCTGAGGTCACTCAGCTGGTCCAGGTTCTGGAAAAGATCCCCGATTTTAAAGTTGGGATCCACCCAGATGCCTGTACCGGCACCTGGCTCAGCTTCTTAGCGAGCCGCTGGAAGACTGAGCCAGTCAATCCCGCCCCCTCCACAGCCCAGCGTTCCAGTGAGAGCTGAAGGGGCAGAGCAGAGAGCTGGTGACTGACGGTCACCAGCTCTCTGTTCGGTGAAGACTTTGATGACGGTCTTTGATCGCTCAGTTCCCGGCCTTAGAAGAATCGGGGACAGATGCAGCATCCACCTAGGTGAGTATAATTTGTTTTTTAAACCAATACTTCCCTTTTATCCAATATTTGTTTTTCGGTTTTTTTGCACTTAATGGACAGATAGAACAAACTGTGTCTGATGATATATTTAAAGCGGAGTTCCACCCAAAAGTGGAACTTCCACTCATTTGTCTCCTCCCCCCCTCCGGTGCCACAATTGGCACCTTTTGGGGGGGGGGCAGGATACCTGTCCTTGACAGGTATCCTGTTTCCACTTCCGGGAGTCCAGACCATGGCCCGTGACATCACCGCGGGACTCCCTCCTCCTCCCTCCTCCTCTCTCTGTCGCCGGGCCAGTAGGAGAGAGAAGTAGGAGTAGGCCTCGCGCATGCGCAGTAGGGTTCCCGGCGTGAAGCCGTAAGGCTATACTGCCGGGTTCCCTTACCCGCAATGGCGGCGGCAGCACCTGACAGCTGATGGAAACATCAGCTGCAGTGCCGACATCGCTGGACTCCAGGACAGGTAAGTGTCCTATTATTAAAAGCCAGCAGCTGCAGTGTGTATAGCTGCTGGCTTTAATTTTTTTTTTTTTTTTTGGGGGCAGAACACCGCTTTAACAGAGCAAGAGGGAACAAATAGGAGAAGTTTAATTTAGGGTTGCATATGCTTTAACTCCCCTCCCCTGCAGCCCATATTCTCCTTCCCTCACTTCGTCTCTGCTCTGTTCTCATAGGCCTACCCAGGGGCGGACTGACAACTTATGGGGCCCCCGGGCAATAGGAGATTATGGTGCCCCCGGTCAATAGGAAAAGATTATGGGGCCCCCGGGCAATAGGAGATTATGGGGCCCCAGGCAACAGATTATGGGGCCACACAGTATACACACACAAACGTACAGTATACACACACAGACACACAATATACACACACAGAATACACACACACTGAAAAGGTACTGGAGAGGCGGATTTTTACATACTGTCCCTGGTTTTATTGAGGCTGGCAACCCTGATGGGGCCCCTTAGTGGCATGGGGCCCTCGGGCAGTGCCTGAGTGCCCGAATGGTCAGTCCGCCCCTGGGCCTACCTCCCCAGCTCCATCTCCTCTTCACTCTATCATGAATGGTACCACCAGACTTGTCTACCTTACCAACCGCTCAGTGTCTGCCACCCATCTCTGCCAATCCCCCCACTAGCTTATGATTGCCCAGAAAATGAAATTCAAACTACTAACAACAAAATACAAAGCCATCCACAACTCTGCCCCGAGCTACATAACCAATCTTGTCTCCAAATACCCCCCAAACTGTCCTCTCCGCTCCTCAAAGGACCTCCTGCTCTCAAGCTCAGTTGTCTCCTCCTCTCATGCTCATCTCCAGGACTTCTCCAGAGCCTCTCCCATCCTCTATAAATCTCTACCTCAATCTGTCCGGCTATCTCCTACTCTGGCAGCCTGTAGGCGATCCCTGAAAACTCATCTCTTCAGTGTAGCCTATTGCGTGTCCAACTAAGTGAACTTTAAATTCTTCCATCAGCTCATCCCCCACAGTTATTACATTTTGTACCACTTGCCCCCTCTCTATTCCATTATAAGCTATTATGAGCAGGGCCCTCCTAAATTTTTTTGTTTGACTGGAGAGTACCTACATTAAAATGGCTCCCAAAGCACAAGGTTTTTAAATTGTTCCTCAACAATTTGTGTCCTTCAATCAACAATCAGCCTCATTTCAGTCTGCTCTCTTTCAGTCAAGCCCATCCATTTGTCTCATTCTCCATTATATCCTTTCCACCGCGACCAGCAAACTTGCAAAATTTTAATTTAAAATTCTACCAAAGTGCATATTTGAAAACAAAATGAGAGGAATTGAATTAATTGCCACCCTAAATCCCCAACACATCACTATTGTTCAATGCCAGTGTTTTGAAAGGCCCGGCGCAGTCGAGACTTATGAAACAAATAACTCACAACTTTAATGCAATCATTTTCAGCGTGGGGATACTTCTGGCTCTCTAAGTGATGGAATGACAGGAAAAAAACTGACCTCACCCGTCGTAAATCTCCTCCACCATTTTTACGACTCCCTGATAAAAGCATGCACGAGACAATACAACACTTTTCTGTTTTTCTAAAACGCGTCCGATATTTATTGTGAAATTAAATTAGATCAGTGAAAGGACAATATTTATGAAACTGCAAAGGTGAATCATCGACTTTGCTCCGCGCCACAATATTTAGGGTAAAAACGGCATTGCCTCTCCGCAGACACTTTTATGGCGCCCCAGATAACGATTTGCGCCAGGACTGTAAATAACTGCCTGTGGCAGTTTAGGCCATAAAATAGCTGAGATGTGGATATGTTGTAACCTGTCCAAAAGTAAGATTTGAGAGCGTGGATCGCTGCCCACACAACAGGAAAAGGAAGAAAAATATGGAGGCATTGCAGAGACAGTCAACTGTGTAACATCAGTTGAAAGAGATAAAGCATGCATCTACCTCTATGTGGAGTGGCAGTGCCAATGGGGCAAGAGAAAGACCACTCTTTGATGTGGTGGATGAGGTGAATGTGAAGGTTGAAGCCATTTATTCAAATAATGGAAATTCAATGTGTTTCCGGCATCTGCATCCCTTCATCAGAATAATATCTTGTAGAGGAATTGTGCTAGAACTTGGGTGACCCATGTGGCACTCTGAAATTCCTTTGCAGGAGCTCCCCAGAGTTCCTTCAACTGATGGAGCAGAGAACTCAGATGGCAACCCTTAAGTAACTCTTGGGAAGGCCCAGCGGCCCAGCCTGACCTAATCAGAATGTAGTCCCAATGTCCAACCTGCTTTACTTGACAGCATAGGCGTGCGCACAGGGTGTGCCAGGTGTGCCCAGGCACACCCTAATCACCCTGTGCAGCACAGATTCCCCCTACTGCCCCCCCTTTCCTCCCACAGTGCTTCCGGCTTCCCTCCTCTCCTTTCCTGTTACTGTGGAGATGTTTTAGGACGAGTGGGGGAAGGGGCCGGTAAATATGTAATTTACCAGCCTCTTCCCTTTCTGAATAAACATTGTGAGTTATCGGTAATGTGTGTTTGAGCTTTGGGGTGCACACCCTAATGCAATAGGCTGCGCACACCTATGCTTGACAGCTTTGGTCCTGCTTTATCTCGAAGCACAAATCCATGCTAAAGAAAAAATCCCTTTTCCAGTAAATAATGGAAGTCCACTTGAGATCTTTACAAAAGGTGCCAACTTTACTATGGTAGTGTTTAATAGAGCAACAGTAATGCCCCGTACACGCGGTCGGACTTTCCGACCGAATATGTGCGATCGGAGCTTGTTGTCGGAAATTCCGACCGTGTGTGGGCTCCATCGGACTTTTTCCATCGGAATTTCCGACACACAAAGTTTGAGAGCAGGCTATAAAATTTCCCGACAACAAAATCCGATCCTTTAAATTCCGATCGCGTGTAGACGAATCCGACGGACAAAGTGCCACGCATGTTCAGAATAAATTAACCCCTTCCCGACCGGCGCAAGCCGATGTACGTTGGCAGAATGGCATGGCTGGGCAAATGGACTTACAGGTACGTCCATTTGAATTCCCCGCCGTGCCATTGCGTGCGCGCGCCGGCCGGGAGCTCCGTGAGTTGGGTCGCGGGTCTCGCGGACTCGATCGGGATACCCGCGATCGCCTCACGGAGAGGACGAACAGGGAGATGCTGATGTAAACAGGATCTCCCTGTTCTGCCTAGTGACAAGTGTCACTGATCTCTGCTCCCTGTCATCGGGAGCTGTGATCAGAGTAATGACACTGCTAGCCCATCCCCCCTACAGTTAGTAACACTCCCTAGGACACACTTAACCCCTCCCTGCCCCCTAGTGGTTAACCCCTTCACTGCCAGTATCATTTACACAATAATCAGTGCATTTTTATTCGCACTGATCGCTGTATAAATGACAATGGTCCCAAAAATGTGTCAAAATTGTCCGACATGTCCGCCATAACGTCGCAGTCACAATAAAAATCGCTGATCGCCGCCATTACTAGTAAAAAAAAAATTATTAATAAAAATGCCATAATACTATCCCCTATTTTGTAAACGCTATAACTTTTGCGCAAACCAATCAATATACGCTTATTGCGATTTTTTTTTTACCAAAAATATGTAGAAGAATACGTATCGGCCTAAACTGAGGAAAAAAATGTTTTTTTATATATTTTTGGGGGATATTTATTATAGCAAAATGTAAAAAATAATGCGTTTTTTTTTTTCAAAATTGTCACTTTTATTTTGTTTATAGCGCAAAAAATAAAAATCGCAGAGGCGATCAAATACCACCAAAAGAAAGCTCTATTTGTGGGGAAAAAAGGACGTCAATTTTGTTTGGGAGACACGTCGCACGACCGCGCAATTGTCAGTTAAAGCGACGCAGTGCCGAATCGCAAAAAATGCTCTGGTCAGGAAGGGGGTAAAATCTTCCAGGGCTGAAGCGGTTAAGAGACGAAAGCTATTGGCTATTGCCCCATTTATAGTCCCGACATACGTGTTTTACGGCACCGCGTTCGGGACGATCAGATTTTCCGACAACTTTGTGCGACCGTGTGTATAAAAGACAAGTTTGAGCCAACATCCGTCAGAAAAAAACAATGGATTTTGTTGTCGGAATGTCCGATCGTGTGTACGGGGCATTATTGTATACGATGACGAACCATGCTTATTAGAACAGTTACAACACTTTTTAGGCGAGAGATACCTGCCCCCATCTTTCCTCTTAATAAGGGATGTCAATAATTTTACCTCCCAAGCCGAAGGTGACACACGCCTACATGGTCTTTCCCGGGGCAGTTTTGAACGAGAACACATGAGGGTTTACACCTGTGATGCTAAACAAGTACAGGAGACTACTCCCTCCTTGTCCAGCCTGCTTAAAAAATAAGTCACCCAGACAAGGGAGGGTGGAAAAGCAACCACTTGGCAGCAAGACTGATTTAAAGAGCTTAGACCCCATTACAGAGGTAAGTATAGCAAATCTTACTGGTATGTAATGAGAGCCATGAGCTTGGCTGCAAGCCTCCCTCGTGCTTCATGGCTGAGAGGTGGGGTAGCAGTAGCACATTTGCTCTTTAACCCTATTTCTGCCTATGAGTAAGCACTGAGCTCAGAGTGCGAAACGCGTCAGATAATCCTGTACTTTCTGCATGATGGTCTTGTATTTTTGATGATCCCATCTTTCTAATAAAGTCAAGTTTTCTACTACATCCGGTGTGCGGCATCCAGATCTTCTCATTCCAAGCCTGTTCCACTTAGCATTCAGCCAGCACCTGGAACTCTTCAACTCTGGAAATCTCACATCAATCTCACACCTGGGTCTGTGTCCACCTGAGCGGTGAAACACCCTCTTTCCTATTTCTGCCTTACCTGATTTTATTTGCCCAGTATTTAAAAATACTCTCGCATGGGATTGGCCAAGTTCCCATCATACATTGCCTCAGAGACATGCTGGCCAACCAGTCAGGGTACTGGACCCCATTCCAGCCTCACCATGAATTGGTCCCAAGAGACTTTTTTTTATAGATTATCAGGAAGAATGTCCACACCATAGATATCCTTAGAACTTTGTGTAGCACCCTCCTAGAGACATGTACATTGAAATGTACATTGTTAGGTAAATTTAGTTAGCTCCTTTCTAATCAGTGGAGCAGTGGATGATTATTCAGGCCTGCTCAGTGTCTCACAGACTGTTGCTCTGATTGCTTCCCCTTGTATTCTAGAGGATTCTAGAATTATACTGGGAGGAAGAACAGAGTAAGCAGTCTGAATATTTATGTGACTTTAGCCAATCCCTGGGGAGGTGTGTCCAAAAGGTAGTGAAAGAGCCCATGAATAGTCTGGGGCCTGAGGCAGCAGGTGCAGAGTTCTTGGGTCCAGTCCTGTCACATTAGACATCTCTGTGGTTCATTTTTGTGTAGCTCAGCAAGCTAGGGAAAAGTCCTCAAAGTGTTCCGTTCATCAGTTTTTGGGTATCCCATGCTCCCTTCACCCCATCCAAGTTCATTGTTCCAATAAAACCCTAAAAAGACACCCCTAGACTGTTCCTTCGATCCAGTGGAAGAGTGAGGGAAAATGCTGTGTGCCTGGCTATGTGCATCTTAACTAAGTGGAAAGACTGTAAGTTCACCAGCGGCTCTCTAAGGGGTGCGCTACATTTGCTTTACTGAATAAAATGCAATCTATTTACAGACAGTTAATTCTGCCTTCCAGGCGAATGCGAAGCATTCTTAGGGTTACAAAGAAAGCAATTCTATAGAAAGAGAGACCCCACGCTCCAGAGGGCCATCCCTGAGTCCTGTCATCCCCCAACAGGATGGGAGTATTCCTAATCATAAGTCCTCAAACCTAGCAGCCCAACTGGCTGTACCCCACTTCCACCCAAAGGGGGAAGCATGTTCTATAGGCCTCTTGTCTACATAGCTGATATAGGGCTGTCACCAGGCCCGGATTGGCCATAGGGCAAACCGGGCACTTGCCCGGTGGGCCGCGGCCCGCTAGGGCCGCCAGGCCGCAAGTTCTTGCATGGCCTGAGGCTTGAGCTTGTGCCGCTCATCCAGCCTCTCCGCGGCCGCCCGGCTGCCAGTTAAGCTCAGCCATCGGCGCCGGGGGGAGGAGCTAAATGAGACGCCTTCGGCCTCACCACGGCTGCACGGCCGCACGTCAGGTCAGCCGTCGGTGCCGGGGGGAGGAGCCAGAGCAGACACCTTGGAGCCGGTGTTATGTCGAGAAGGTGCCAGAACAGAAAACGTGAGTTCAGCCTCCCCTGTGAACTGGATAGGAGGATCGGTGGGGGTGGCTGCATATAGAACAATTATTTTCTCCATCTTCCTCCTGCAGTCTCGGAATGCCTGTGAGAGGTAGAG
This sequence comes from Lithobates septentrionalis, assembly GCA_037952835.1. Classification (NCBI taxonomy): domain Eukaryota; kingdom Metazoa; phylum Chordata; class Amphibia; order Anura; family Ranidae; genus Lithobates; species Lithobates septentrionalis. Next base: position 584,565 of record JBBDGP010000454.1, on the reverse strand, counting down.
GAGAAGCAGGCATTCCGAGACTGCAGGAGGAAGATGGAGAAAATGATTCTTCTATATGCAGCCGCCCCCACCGATCCTCCTATCCTGCTTCTCTCTGCTGCTCCCATACTGTCTGCCAACCCCGTGCTCTCCACATCACCCCCATGCTCTCCGCTCCCCCCGTGCTCTCTGCCATCCCCCATACTTCCCCCTCCCCCCATGCTCTCTGCCACCCCCCATACTCTCCACCTCCCCCCATGCTCTCCACCCCCCCATACTCTCCACCCCCCCATACTCTCCACCCCCCCCCCCCCCCATACTCTCCACCTCCCCCCATGCTCTCTGCCACCCCCCATGCTCTCTGCCACCCCCCCCATACTCTCCACCTCCCCCCCATGCACTCCACCTCCCTCCATGCTCTCTGCCACCCCCCATACTCTCCACCTCCCCCCATGCTGTCTGTCACCCCCCATACGCTCCACCTCCCCCCCATGCTCTCTGGCACCCCCCATACTCTCCACCTCCCCCCCATGCTCTCTGGCACCCCCCATACTCTCCACCTCCCCCCCATGCTCTCTGGCACCCCCCATACTCTCCACCTCCCCCCCATGCTCTCTGCTACCTCCCCAATGCTCTCTGCCACCCCCTGTGCTCTCTGACACCCCCTGTGCTCTCTGACACCCCCCATACTCTCCACCTCCCCCCCATACTCTCCACCTACCCCCCATACTCTCCACCTCCCCCATACTCTCCACCTCCCCCCCATACTCTCCACCTCCCCCCATACTCTCCACCTACCCCCCATACTCTCCACCTACCCCCCATACACTCCACCTCCCCCCCATACACTCCACCTCCCCCCCCATACTCTCCACCTCCCCCCCATACACTCCACCTCCCCCCCATACACTCCACCTACCCCCCATACACTCCACCCTTCCCCCCATACTCTCCACCTTCCCCCCATACTCTCCACCTTCCCCCCATACACTCCACCTCCCCCCATACTCTCCACCTACCCCCCATACACTCCACCTCCCCCCCATACTCTCCACCTACCCCCCATACACTCCACCTCCCCCCCATACTCTCCACCTCCCCCCCATACTCTCCACCTCCCCCCCATACTCTCCACCTCCCCCCCATACTCTCCACCTACCCCCCATACTCTCCACCTCCCCCCATACTCTCCACCTCCCCCCCATACTCTCCACCTCCCCCCATACTCTCCACCTACCCCCCATACTCTCCACCTACCCCCCATACACTCCACCTCCCCCCCCATACACTCCACCTCCCCCCCCATACTCTCCACCTCCCCCCCATACTCTCCACCTCCCCCCCATACACTCCACCTCCCCCCCATACACTCCACCTACCCCCCATACACTCCACCTTCCCCCCATACTCTCCACCTTCCCCCCATACTCTCCACCTTCCCCCCATACACTCCACCTCCCCCCCATACTCTCCACCTACCCCCCATACACTCCACCTCCCCCCCATACTCTCCACCTACCCCCCATACACTCCACCTCCCCCCCATACTCTCCACCTCCCCCCCATACTCTCCACCTCCCCCCCATACTCTCCACCTCCCCCCCATACTCTCCGCCACCCCCCCCCCAATGCTCTCTGCCACCCCCTGTGCTCTCTGACACCCCCCATACTCTCCACCTCCCCCCCATACTCTCTACCTCCCCCCCATACTCTCCACCTCCCCCCCATACTCTCCACCTCCCCCCATGCTCTCCGCCACCCCCCATACTTCCCCCTCCCCCCATGCTCTCTGCCACCCCCCCATACTCTCCACCTCCCCCATGCTCTCTGCCACCCCCCCATAATCTCCACCCCCCCCCCATAATCTCCACCCCCCCCATACTCTCCACCTCCCCCCATACTCTCCACCTCCCCCCATGCTCTCTGCCACCCCCCATGCTCTCTGCCACCCCCCATGCTCTCTGCCACCCCCCATGCTCTCTGCCACCCCCCATGCTCTCTGCCACCCCCCATGCTCTCTGCCACCCCCCCATGCTCTCTGCCACCCCCCCATACTCTCTGCCACCCCCCATACTCTCTGCCACCCCCCCCATACTCTCTGCCACCCCCCCATACTCTCTGCCACCCCCCCATACTCTCTGCCACCCCCCCATACTCTCCACCTCCCCTCCATGCACTCCACCTCCCTCCATGCTCTCTGCCACCCCCCATACTCTCCGCCTTCCCCCATGCTGTCTGTCACCCCCATACTCTCCACCTCCCCCCATGCTGTCTGTCACCCCCATACTCTCCATCTCCCCCCATGCTCTCTGGCACCCCCCATACTCTCCACCTCCCCCCATACTCCCCACCTCCCCACCTCCCCCCATACTCCCCACCTCCCCCCCATGCTCTCTGCCACCCCCTCATGCTCTCCACCTCCCCCCACGCTCTCCACCTCCGCAATGCTCTCTGCCAACCCCCTGTGCTCTCTGACACCCCCCATACTCTCCACCTCCCCTCCATACTCTCCACCTCCCCCCCATACTCTCCACCTCCCCCCCCATACTCTCCACCTCCCCCCCATACTCTCCGCCTCCCCCCATGCTCTCTGCCACCCCCCATGCTCTCTGCCACCCCCCATGCTCTCTGCCACCCCCCATGCTCTCTGCCACCCCCCATGCTCTCTGCCACCCCCCATGCTCTCTGGCACCCCCCATACTCTCCACCTCCCCCCCATGCTCTCTGGCACCCCCCATACTCTCCACCTCCCCCCCATGCTCTCTGCTACCTCCCCAATGCTCTCTGCCACCCCCTGTGCTCTCTGACACCCCCTGTGCTCTCTGACACCCCCCATACTCTCCACCTCCCCCCCATACTCTCCACCTACCCCCCATACTCTCCACCTCCCCCCATACTCTCCACCTCCCCCCCATACTCTCCACCTCCCCCCCATACTCTCCACCTCCCCCCCATACTCTCCACCTCCCCCCATACTCTCCACCTACCCCCCATACTCTCCACCTACCCCCCATACACTCCACCTCCCCCCCCATACTCTCCACCTCCCCCCCATACACTCCACCTCCCCCCCATACACTCCACCTCCCCCCCATACACTCCACCTCCCCCCCATACTCTCCACCTCCCCCCCATACTCTCCACCTCCCCCCCATACTCTCCACCTTCCCCCCATACTCTCCACCTTCCCCCCATACTCTCCACCTCCCCCCCATACACTCCACCTCCCCCCCATACTCTCCACCTCCCCCCCATACACTCCACCTCCCCCCCATACTCTCCACCTACCCCCCATACACTCCACCTCCCCCCCATACTCTCCACCTCCCCCCCATACTCTCCACCTCCCCCCCATACTCTCCACCTCCCCCCCATACTCTCCACCTCCCCCCCATACTCTCCACCTACCCCCCAATGCTCTCTGCCACCCCCTGTGCTCTCTGCCACCCCCTGTGCTCTCTGACACCCCCCATACTCTCCACCTCCCCCCCATACTCTCTACCTCCCCCCCATACTCTCCACCTCCCCCCCATACTCTCCACCTCCCCCCATGCTCTCCGCCACCCCCCATACTTCCCCCTCCCCCCATGCTCTCTGCCACCCCCCCATACTCTCCACCTCCCCCATGCTCTCTGCCACCCCCCCCATAATCTCCACCCCCCCCATACTCTCCACCTCCCCCCATACTCTCCACCTCCCCCCATACTCTCCACCCCCCCCCCCATGCTCTCTGCCACCCCCCATGCTCTCTGCCACCCCCCATGCTCTCTGCCACCCCCCATGCTCTCTGCCACCCCCCATGCTCTCTGCCACCCCCCCATGCTCTCTGCCACCCCCCCATACTCTCTGCCACCCCCCCATACTCTCTGCCACCCCCCCCATACTCTCTGCCACCCCCCCATACTCTCTGCCACCCCCCCCATACTCTCTGCCACCCCCCCCATACTCTCTGCCACCCCCCCCATACTCTCTGCCACCCCCCCATACTCTCTGCCACCCCCCCATACTCTCTGCCACCCCCCCATACTCTCTGCCTCCCCTCCATACTCTCTGCCACCCCCCCATACTCTCCGCCTCCCCTCCATGCACTCCACCTCCCTCCATGCTCTCTGCCACCCCCCATACTCTCCGCCTTCCCCCATGCTGTCTGTCACCCCCATACTCTCCACCTCCCCCCATGCTGTCTGTCACCCCCATACTCTCCATCTCCCCCCATGCTCTCTGACACCCCCCATACTCTCCACCTCCCCTCCATACTCTCCACCTCCCCCCCATACTCTCCACCTCCCCCCCATACTCTCCGCCTCCCCCCATACTCTCTGCCACCCCCCATGCTCTCTGCCACCCCCCATGCTCTCTGCCACCCCCCATACTCTCTGCCACCCCCCATGCTCTCTGCCACCCCCCATGCTCTCTGCCACCCCCCATGCTCTCTGCCACCCCCCATGCTCTCTGCCACCCCCCATGCTCTCTGCCACCCCCCCATACTCTCAACCTCCCCCCCATGCACTCCACCTCCCTCCATGCTCTCTGCCACCCCCCATACTCTCCACCTCCCCCCCATGCACTCCACCTCCCTCCATGCACTCCACCTCCCTCCATGCTCTCTGCCACCCCCCATACTCTCCGCCTTCCCCCATACTCTCCGCCTTCCCCCATGCTGTCTGTCACCCCCATACTCTCCACCTCCCCCCATACGCTCCACCTCCCCCCATGCTCTCTGGCACCCCCCATACTCTCCACCTCCCCCCATACTCCCCACCTCCCCCCCATACGCTCCACCTACCCCCATGCTCTCTGCCACCCCCTCATGCTCTCCACCTCCCCCCACGCTCTCCACCTCCCCAATGCTCTCTGCCAACCCCCCATACTCTCCACCTCCCCCCCATACTCTCCACCTCCCCCCCATACTCTCCACCTCCCCCCCATACTCTCCACCTCCCCCCCATACTCTCCACCTCCCCCCATGCTCTCTGCCACCCCCTCATACTCTCCACCTCCCCCCATGCTCTCTGCCACCCCCTCATACTCTCCACCTCCCCCCATGCTCTCTGCCACCCCCCCATACTCTCCACCTCCCCCCCATACTCTCCACCTTCCCCCATGCTCTCTGTCACCCCCCCCATGCTCTCCGCCACCCCCCATGCTCTCCGCCACCCCCCATGCTCTCCACCACCCCCCATGCTCTCCACCTCCCCCCATGCTCTCTGCCATCCCCCCATACTCTCCACCTCCCCCCCATACTCTCCACCTCCCCCCCATACTCTCCACCTTCCCCCATGCTCTCTGTCACCCCCCCCATGCTCTCTGTCACCCCCCATGCTCTCTGTCACCCCCCATGCTCTCTGTCACCCCCCATGCTCTCTGTCACCCCCCATGCTCTCTGTCACCCCCCATGCTCTCTGTCACCCCCCATGCTCTCTGTCACCCCCCATGCTCTCTGCCACCCCCTCATGCTCTCTGCCACCCCCATGCTCTCCACCTCCCCCCATGCTCTCCACCTCCCCCCATGCTCTCCACCTCCCCCCATGCTCTCCACCTCCCCCCATGCTCTCTGCCACCCCCCATGCTCTCTGCCACCCCCCATGCTCTCCGCCACCCCCCATGCTCTCCACCACCCCCCATGCTCTCTGCCACCCCCCATGCTCTCTGCCACCCCCCATGCTCTCTGCCACCCCCCATGCTCTCTGCCACCCCCCATGCTCTCTGCCACCCCCCATGCTCTCTGCCACCCCCCATGCTCTCTGCCACCCCCCATGCTCTCCACCTCCCCCCGTGCTCTCTGCCACTCCCTCTGTGCTCTTCACATCACCCCATGCTCTCCGCCAGCCCTCCTGTGCTGTCCACATCCCCCATGCTCTCCGCCGCCCTCCCTGTGCTCTCCACCTCCCCACATGCTCTCCACTGCCCGCCTGTGCTCTCCACCTCCCCCCATGCTCTCCGCTGCCCCCCTGTGCTCTCCTCTTCCTCCCTGTGTTCTCTGCCTCTCCCCTGTGCTCTCGCCCCACCCCATGTTCTCAAGGTTCTTCCCTGTGCTCTCCAATCCCCATGCTCTTTCCTGGTCGCACCTCCCACACCTCTGCTGGGTTCCCCCCTCCCCTCTCTCAGGGGATCTGTCAGGGTGGAGAGTGGGGAAGGGGCCGGTTAACATGTCATGGGCTGCTCAATCCAAAATGCCCAGGCCTATTTTTTGTCCCAGTCCGGGCCTGGCTGTCACTTCCAGGGAACACAAATCCTTCTTCCATTAAGCAATAGGAACACACCACAAGGAGTCTTCCTCCTCCACTATATAAAGGATACCCCTCACCAGGCAGGGGCAGGGCATAAACTTACTTAACCTTTAAGGAACCTACTCCCTTTCTTGCTGTCTCCATCAGTGGAACCTAGCAAGGAAAGAGGGTAACTATAACAGGGCACATCTGTGCCACCCTATTACATTTCTAGTGATTGCCATAGGTGCATACAATGGGAACACCTGCTAATGAGTAACCATGACTTGCCAAGCTCTAGAAGTCATTTAAAATGAGCCAATCAGCTTTGAGTATACTGGAGCCAGATCACTGAAATATGAGCTTTGAGTGTTCTAGAAAAAGGTGTAGCACTTAAAAGCTGACATCAGCTTTCCAGCTTTTAAAGGTAACCTGTCATAAAAGAAATATGGGAGCTGCCATTGCTGACCTCCTTCTTCAAATGCTAGCTGCCTGTGTTTTTGAGTTATTGCTACGGTATAATCAATCAGTGCAAGCTCTCCCTGACCATTACTAGTCTGCCTTTTTCACCATATGTCATAAATGATTGCTGGTATTCAAACCTCATTTTTGGTCCACACCTTGCTTCCTTGTTAGATGTATCGAAGTTGTTCAGCAACCATAAATTCAAGTTTCTTTAAAACAGCAGCACATATGCGGATAATTGGCTTGATCTTCCATCGCCCATAGCTGACTTATCCATGCTTTTTGGGAAACACTGTTACCCCCGCAATCGCTTACTCAGCAAATCGCTCCCCCTTTCCTCAACATGTTTCGACCTGAAACAGTTCTTTATCAGGATCTGGTCAAAAAGCATTTCTTATATGAAAACAAAAAAACATAGATGAGTTTGATTTTGGACCAAATTTGGAAAGAAGCTGTCAGTTCGGGGCCAGTAAGCTGCAGGTAGTGGGTTACCCACCCTGCAGCTTCAAGCACACAAAGGGGCAAGGATGGTCATGACATCATTGACCTGATATAACCACAAGGCAATAGTAGGTCAATGGAATCCCCCACCTGCAGCTCATTGACCCGTTACCGACAGCTGCTTTTCAAGGTTCAAACCTTGAGGCAAACCCAAGGTCAACTCTAAAATAATACTTTTGTATCTTCCCCCATTTTTTTATTTTTTATTTTTTTTAACCTTTTTAGTCTGAGTCTAGATGTGTTTGTCCCAAGCATGTTTAAATGTAGATAGAAGAGATCTTTATAAGTTGCCGGAAACTGACTGTAAGTGATTTTGAAGATTATGGTGTAGGGCACTCCCGAAGGAGCCGCCGGTTGTCTTTTCCCCAAAATTAGTGCACACACAGCATTTTCTCCACTTCACTGGCTCCTACAGAACAGTCTAGGGGTGTCCTTTTATGCTTTTATTGCAGAATACATTTCGATGAGGTGGAGGGAGCATGGGATACCCCAGAATTTCTGACTTCTTTGAGGGCTTTCCTCTTGTCACAGATCTGCAAAAAAGTCCCACACAACTCTCTACTGGCTGAAAGGTGCCTATGACTTCCTTTAAAGGAGAAGTATGGGAATCCTGTTTTTTTGCAGATTAATTCTTACCTAGTTAGATGCTGCATCTGTCCCCCGCCGCCTCTTCACTGAGAACCGAGCCACCGAACACTGCCGATGGCTCAGTTCTCACTGTTTCCCACGCTAATTTGAGCTGTGGGGGGGGTGTTGAGCGGCCATCTCAGCTTCTCAGCAGCTCGCTGAGAGGCTGAGACAGCCATCAGTCCAGGCACTTGGTGGATCCAGACTTCCAGAATCGGGATGATTCAGCGCCTGGACTGATCTTGGTGACGTCAGCAGAGAGCAGGCTTAAGACCGCTTTCTGCTGAAAACAGGTCACAGGAGTGCAAAACTAATTGCACTCCTGTGACCCATAGGAGAAGCCCTGAGAACTACACACAGTCACTAAGGCACAGCACTTAGGTTATTTACTCACAATGCCACAGGATCATTGGCTGCCTCCTTCCGATATCCACCGGGCACGCCTTAGTGAGGGAGACACACTACCACAGGACAGCTGGATACTCTTCCACCAACTCCCACCGGGTACTCCCCATTGAGTTCCCCAGACCCAGAAACTCCCAGACCAGACTTTGCAAATAGGCCCCCCAGCTTAAACTCCAGATGACTCCTCAACAGCCCTTCCAGCAGCCTGCCTTCAGGGACAGAACCCCTTAGTCAGGGGTCCCCTTCACCACACACCCTGCCCCAGGTCTTGGGCTATTTATAAACTCACCAGCCACCTACTGGGCATACCTCCACAGGGATTGACTTGATCCCCATAAATATTCAAGTTGCCTCTCTATTTTTTTCTCCCACTATGATTCTAGAATCCTCTAGAATACAAGGGGAAGCAATCAGTCCAGCAGTCTGTGAGACACTGAGCGGCCCAGGTTAATCAACCCCTGCTCCACAGACTACAGAGGAGCTAAACTAAATTTATCTTACAACCTAAACTAACTAGGAGGGTGCTACACTGGAATAGCAGATTATTGAAAACCCATTAGGGTTAATTTTTGGCACATCTTAAGAATCTTTATGCTCGGTGTTCGATGAGGTTTGCAAGCCCACTTTCATTTCCCTTGACCTTCCCTAACCACTCCCCTCCTATCCCCTTCGCCCTTGTTTCTTGCCTACAACAACCACCTTTTACAAAATGATATTTTCCAAATCTAATCTCATTTGTCCTTTATTGTTCTTTATTACCTTGTATGCGTAATTTGATGTAACCATTCTTGCATTGTTTAATCCTTCTCCTTGGCAAATGAAAAAATCTAATAAAAAAAAATATTGTAAAAGAAAATCCTTTGAGAATAGTTTTTCTTTAAAGTGAACCCATGTTTCATTTGACACATTTGACGCTAAGGTTCTAAAAAATCTGCTGTTCGAATACTTCCACGTTCATACAGCCGCCCTGCATAATCCTTGTAATGTGTTTAATGTGTTATTCCTGTGATTGAGCATCCAGTGGTACTTTTCTAAAATGCCGAATTATGGCCACTAGAGGGAGCTGACGATTATAGGAAATACACATATTGGACACATTACAGGAATTATTTGTGATGGCAGTGTGAATGCTGAAGCATTCGTCCAGTATGTTAATTTTTTTTTTCTTTTATACATAGACCTCTAAGACAGGAAAACGCGGTACTCCTAATGCCCCGTACAGAGGAGCGGACTTTTCGACCGGACTGGTCCGATGGACTTTCGGCGGATTTCCAACGGATTTTCCCAACGAACAGACTTGCCTACACACGATCACACCAAAGTCCGACGGATTCGTACGTGATGACGTACGACCGGACTAAAATAAGGAAGTTGATAGCCAGTAGCCAATAGCTGCCCTAGCGTCGGTTTTCGTCAGTCGAACTAGCATACAGACGAGCAGGACTTTTCGATAGGAATTGGGTCCGGCGGATTTCCGAAGTAAAGATTTGAAACATGTTCCAAATCTAAAGTCCGTCAGACTTTCGACCGAAAAAGCCCGCTGCAGGTCCGATGAAGCCCACACACGATCGAATTGTCCGCCGGACTCGGTCCGTCGGACCAGTCCGGTCGAAAAGTCCGCTCGTGTGTACGCGGCATTACACGTAGGGCTGCCCAGCTGCAGTGTGTCCCTCCTGCCACACAGTGTTCAGCCCCGTTCAGCCGTGGCCTACAATAGACTTTGACAGGGCTGGGCTGCACACTACACTTGTCCCTCCAGCATCTCTGCCGTGCTAAACCACCAGGAATGATTCACTGCAGCTGGACATCCCCCATGTTGAATGGGCCCAACATGGACTCTTGAAGTCACATCTTCACAGTTTTCTCCTTTGTATTTTTATTTTTGCAGCACCTGCTTCAGCCGCTCTACAGAATTCCGTGATTGAATGCTGCAGCAATAAGGAAAACTGCAAATTGCAACATTTGGATAATTGGCTAAATCCAAATAGAGAAAGTTAAAAAAAAAAATTGTTAAAAGATATTTTTTCCTTCCTTTTGTTTTCATTGAGGTAATTATGGTTTAGTAGACTTTACTGGAGCTTATAATCATACATGGGAGTGAATTCAGTTCTTGTATTAGACAGCCAATACAAACACCAGTAATTCTGGAATCAGTTACTAGAACTGCTAGCGTTTGTCTGTGGACTTCGTCTCCTAAATACTGCAAGGAAAGACAAACTCCGAAGGGGATGGTCAATGTACAGCAGTGCTGGGAAACCAGTGGACCTTTCAACATTTGTCAATCTGCCATGAAGGTCCTTGTTCGGGCATTTCCTGTTATAGGGTGACAACACATTGTCCTTGTTTCCCAGTTTCTATTCTGTGTCCTCACCCTGTTACACAGACTTATGATGGAGACTCAAAGCAGAGAAGAAGGCGCTTCTAAGTGTAGTGATAAAACACTTGAATGACAAGGAAGGGTTAAAAACACTTACAAGATGGAAGTGAAAGACATATCAATAAATCCATAACATCCAGCGGGATGCCTCCTGGGAGTAAAGACAGCTGCAGGTGGAAGTTCCAGCCGATAAGCGGTGGTAAACACGGGTGTCTCTGATCCAAGATGGAGAGCCCTGCTGTCAAGACCAGAATGGAATCCAGGCAACTGGAAGTGACGTCAGAGTGGGGGGGGGGCATGTTTCAGAGCATGCCCAGTCGCCCCTTCTTCAAACCAAGATTGGTCGGCTGGAACTTCCACCTGCAGCTGTCTTTACTCCCAGGAGGCATCCCGCTGGATGTTATGGATTCATTGACATGCCTGTTTTTTACTTCCATCTTGTAAGTGTTTTTAACCCTTCCTTGTCATTAAAGTGTGTAGCGCCCTGGGGTTTAGTCAGGGAGCTCCTCACCAAATTCCTTGTCAGGGGTAGCTACTGTAGTTAATTGCTAGAGATCCATTGATTTCTCCCTGCCTGGTTGTACTTTTCTCTTCTACCACCAGGTGGCTGGGCACTTGGAGGTATTAGGTTGAGAAGGACAACTCAGGGTCAGGGTATGGGTATATGGGGTATCTCAGCCAATGGGTAGGGGTTTTCTTGAAACCTTTGGCCTGCTGGGAGAGCCAATATATTCGGGTGGAGTCAGGTGATCTATGTTCTGTGCCACCCGGACTGCCATCTGGGTGGACGTGTGCCCCAGAGAAAACAAAAACTATTACACATGTAGCGTTACCCCCCCCCCCCCCATAGGGGCTGCTGGTAGTTGTGGTCCATCTCTCACCTTGCATAGCCAGGCACACGAATTCCCAGACATCCAAGGTCAATAAATAGTCCTTGTACCTGTGTTTTTTTTTTTGTTTTATTAGGGGAAAAGAACTTGGATGGGGATAGGGTACTTATGGGATGCCCACTTGATTGCAGATAGGAAATTAGGGACTGAAACTATATACACAACCGGTATATACACACTTCTCCTCTACTATCTCCAGCACAAACTTGCTTGTAGAACTACAACTCCCAGGACCAGCTAGCAGGGAAATGCAGGCCTGAAACTGGCTCAGCCAGGCCCAAAGCAAAAATGCCCTTTGCAGGCAGGGACCTCGGGCCCATATGGTGTAGCAAAAAATGGTAGTCTTGGTGCTAGCTGTCCCACGTAGCTACTGATCCAAGTACCACCTCTTCAGGCCCTGTCACCCCTTCCGGCTGCAGCTGCCTCTTCCCACTGCCCGTGACATCACAGACCTCCTTACTGGCTCTGCACCCATCCCAGACTGTTTGCACCCAGTCCTCTCAGGCGTGCCTCCTAGTCCTCCTGACTGTGTGTCACTCGCCAGCCCTCTTGGCTGCAACTTGTTGTTCCTCCTGGAGACTTGCCTGGTAGTGTTCTGCTGATACAAAACAATCTCCTGCGCTCAGGAGCTAAGTCCATGTGTAAGTGGTGTAGCCAACCCTTTGGATAAAATATGGAAAGTCGAAGGTCTTGCTGCCCTCCTCAGAACAATGGGTGTCCTTAGAGCTGAAACACACAGAAAAACAAGGAGGGCGCACTGACCTTGACCATTACCAAAGATAAATTTTATTTACGGTAAATAAAAACAAGAGTTATACTCTTGTAAGAATTATACAAACGTTAAAAAGAAGGCTTAACATTGCTCCAAGAATTCAGAACTGTGTCTTATAGATACCTGCAACCTGGACTGGGTATTAGGAGGAACCAGATGGTATCGCAAATGGCTTACGCATTACGAGGGAGTACCCTCTTCATCAGAGCCTCAGCGATAGCAGACTAACTTTCTCTAGGTTCCATCTAAAGTAAGTGTTCTCCTGCTGTTCTTTCCTTGCTCCTGCACCTCCTGCCCAGGACCCCTCCGCTGGTTGTAGGAAGGTCCTGTTCGCACCCAAGCCCGGGCCCAAGGTCACCCCCCTCCATACTGGGAAGCTCCCTCAAAGGCCACCAACAATCTAAAATTCCATCTCCAGCTTCCTCCCCAGCTGGGCTGACCCTGAGTATTTGAGGAGGCCTGCCCCCTGCCAATAAGTTGGGGATTAGTCAGGGCCCTCAGAATACTCCAGGCAGCTTCATCTCATCTCTCCGGCTATCTTTCCAGAAGGTTCCAGCACATTCTGGAAATAAGTGGGAGGTCTTAGTGATGGTGCCTGTGAGTCATCCAGCTCTCCCCGGATTTCTGCCAACCCAAGGAACAAAACAAGCAGGCCTGGCTGCCAGCCAGGCCTGCATAAATTTGCCTACACTGACAAAACCTAATTACAACCCTAGCACACTAGAGGGTGCTACATACACTAATCATAGCACCTACCTAGGAGGGTGCTACACTTAGAAGGCCCATAACAATCCAGTACTGTCTAAAGAGGGTCATTGCTAAATGTAGTGTGTTTAACAGATTAAAAGGAACAAATATCAGAAGATCATTGTTAGGGTTTACATAAACATTGAGGCTGGGTTCACACCTCCGACAGATGCGGCTTGCAGTAGGGGTCCGGTGCGTCCCTGTTCTCTGTTTCAGGGATGAATCAGGGCCTGAAACGGAGCCAAAGACCACAGCGTTCCCGTGCAAGCCGCTCCGCAGCCGCAACGGAGATATGTGAACCGGCTCCATAGGGAGCTGGTCACAATCTCCTGTCATGCGAATTGGATGCGGAGAAACCCACATAAAAATTTGCATAGGTGTGAATCCAGCCTAAGGCGTGCCTCTGGAACCGTAGAAAAGTTTGACCACTTTTTCTTGATCTTTTTGATTCTGCACCGAATGCTCTTATCAACTTCCATCTCCAGTCCTGTCGTGAAAATTATTCTGCACTTCCCATAACGTTTAATGCCATGCAAAAGCCGTTTTTGAAATTCAGAAAATACTGCGGCAATGAAGTCATTCACAAGGGTTTAAGGAGTTTCAGACATCATTCATAAAATTCGCAGAACCAAATAAAATTGAATACTATACATCACGCGTGACTTTTTTTAAATAAAACATCTAAAACCTAGATGAATGTACAAATTACTTTCGGGCCGCTCCTCGAATATCATCTTCAAACGTGTAACTCAAGTCACACGCAAACGTCGCGAGCAGAGGAGACAAATTCATTAATGTATACGTTTACCGTGAAGAAGAATTGGGAAGGAAAATTGATGCTTAGAATTTGTTATCAAAGTACTTGGTGTGTTTTTTACTTAACATACATGATATCTCATTTACATTTAGTGTCTCTCAGTAATATCCTGACGCCAAATACATTATTTGATGTAGTCATTTCGGGAACGGGATAACTGGCAACCCCAGATAAACGTGCACAGATGAAACACGTACCAAACAAGTGCTTTTCTTTCAAATATTTATAAAGTAATGCACCTCTCCAAATCCTGCCTTTGAACCAAAAGGGTGAACTCTGGGACAGTGTCTAAATACTTTCCGTATGTGTCTTCTTCTTGAATCTTTTGGTGTGCTATGTGTATTTCTTCCAGATCTGTGCAGTAACCCAATGTAAACCTTTACCTCTGTGCAGGAGTTTCCTGTAATAAAAACCAGTCACTGCTGATCTCTCTCCTTGCTTAGGGTGACTCGTCTTGTCTATGACCACCCACCTTATATTAAGGAGGTCCCGCTTTGCCACCAAAACAGCCCTGACCCATCGAGGGATAGACTCCACTGGACCTCTGAAGGTATTTTTTGGTATCTGGCACCAAGCTGTCACTAGCAGATCCTTTAAGTCCTGTAAGTTGCAAGGTCAGCCCTTCATGGATCGGACCTGTTTTTTTTCAAGCACATCCCACAGATGCTCAATGGATTGAGATCTGAAGAATTTGAAGGTCAACTCAAAAACTTGTTGTTTTCCTCAAACCATTCTTGAACCATTTTTGCAGGGTGTTGCAGGGTGCATTATCCTGCTGAAAGAGGTAATTACCATCAGGGAACACCATTTCCATGAAAGGATGGACTTGGTCAGAAATAGTGTTTAGGTAGGTGGCAGTGGCGTAGCGTGGGTTGTCAGCACCCGGGGCGAGGCAAGTAATTTGCGCCCCCCTAACCTGTGGGCTTTTAGCACCCAAGAATGGGGGCCCAGGTTCCTCCACTCACAGCCTGAGCCTCTGATTGGCCGCCTGCAGCCTTTTATTAATGGTTAGATCTGAGATATCTCTTTGATTACAGTAGTCAAAGAGATATCTTCTCAGTATCAGCCAATAATAAAAGGCTGCGGACAGCCAATCAGAGGTCTAGATTGTAAATAACAAGGAGCACCTATATACAGCAGAGCAAGCAGCCAATAGTAACCCAGACGTAAGGGTTGTGCATATTATTTAATGCTAGACATACTACAGGAGACAGTCAGAAACTGCAGGCATACTATAGGAGATGGTCAGAGACTGCAGACATAATACAGGAGATGGTCAGAGACTGCAGACGTACTACAGGCAGGGCATTTTTTCTCAGAGAACCACCGCCTAAGAGTGGGAGAGTCTTATTGGAGCATTGTTAAATACTACTTGTGCATTCTGCACAGAGTGCAGAGTTCAGGAGTGCAGTATGTACAGAGTTCATGAGTGTACTGCGTACAGAGTACAAAGATCAGGAGTGTGCTATATATAAAGTGCAAAGATCAAGATTATGCTAAATCAGGAGTACCCTATATACAGAGTGTAAAGTTTAGGAGAGCGCTAGGTACAGAGTTCAGAGTGCAATTCATACAGAGTGAAGAGCTCAGGAGTGTACTGCATACACCGTGCAGAATTCATTAGTGAGCTACGTACAAAGTGCAAAGATTAGGAGTGTGCTAAATACAAAGAGAAAAGATTAAGATTCTACTACGCACTGAGTGCAAAGATCAGGACTGTCCTATGTACTAAGTGCAGGATTCAGGAGTGCACTACATACAGAGTGAAGAGCACAAAAGTGCAATGAGTTCAGGAGTGCGCTACGCAGAGTGAGCAGAGTTCAGAAGTGCACTGCATAGAGAATGCACTGCAGAGTTCATGACTGTGCTACGTACAGATTGCAGGGCTCAGGAATGCATGTCTCAAAGGACAGTTTACAACTCCCCTTCCAGTACAGAGCTCTCCTCCCACCGCCAAATCCTCTCTTCCCCGCCTACAAAGTATCAGGAGAGGGGCTGCTACAGATGTGCAGCTACAGCTTACAGTAGGAGTGCAATGTTGTTAGGTGGGGAGAGGGGGCATTAGTGCAATGAGGGGGTATAGGCAATGATATTGGTGCTAAGTTAATAGGGCATTGGTGCTAAATGGGGGGGCAATGTGCTCATTTCTAACTTGGGGGAGAGTTGGAACATTGGTGCTAAGTGGGGGGATGTTTGGGATAAGTGGAGAGAGAGGGGTTACTTGGGATAAGTGGAGGATATTGGGGATACATGGGAGGAGAGGAGAAACATTGGGGATAAATGGTGATACAGGAGGGACATTGGGGATAAGTGGGGGGAAAGGAGGGGCATTGGGGATAAGTGGGGGGAGAGGAGGGGCATTTCAAATAAGTGGGAGGGGAGGGGAGGGAGGACATTTAGGATAAGTGAGGATTAGTGGGATAATGGGGATAAGTGGGGGAACAGGAGGAACATTGGAGGGACAGGAGGGACATTGGGGGGAATGGGAGGGACCATGAGGATAAGTGGGAGGACAGGAGGGACACTGAGAATAAGTGGGAGGAGGGGAGGGACATTGAGGATAAGTGGGGGAGAGGAGGAACATTTGGAATAAGTGAGAGGAGAGGAGGGGCATTGGGGATAAGTGGGGGGACAGGAGGAACATTGAAGGGACATTGGGGGGGACAGAAGGGACACTGGGGGACAGGAGGGACATTGGAGGGACAGGAGGGACATTGGAGGGACAGGAGGGACATTGAGGATAAGTGGGAGGACAAGAGGGACATTGGGGGAAATGAGGAACATTGGAGGGACATTGGGGGAACAGGAGGGACATTGAGGAAAAGTGGGAGGAGGGGAGGGACATTGGGGGAAATGAGGAATATTGGAGGGACAGGAGGGACATTGAGGATAAGTGGGAGGAGGGGAGGGACTTTGGGGGACAGGAGGGACATTAAGGGGAGAGGAGGGACATTGAGGATAAGTGGGGGGAGAGGAGGAAAATTTGGGATAAGTGAGAGGAGGGGCATTGGGGATAAGTGGGGGGACAGGAGGAACATTGGAGGGACAGGAGGGACATTGAGGATAAGTGGGGGGACAGGAGGGACATTGAGGATAAGTGGGGGGACAGGAGGGACATTGAGGATAAGTGGGGGGACAGGAGGGACATTGAGGATAAGTGGGGGGACTGGAGGGACATTGGGGGGACAGGAGGGACATTGGGGATAAGTGGGGGACAGAAGAGACATTGCGGGACAGGAGGAACATTGGGGGGGACGGGAAGGACATTGAGGATAAGTGGGAGGACAGGAGGGACATTAGGGGACAGAAGGAACATGGGGGGGATGGACGGGAGGGACATTTAGGATAAGTGGGAGGACAGGAGGGACAGCGGGGGACAGGAGGGACATTGAGGATAAGTGGGGGAGAGGAGGAACATTGGGGGGGAAACGGGAGGGACATTGAGGATAAGTGGGAGGACAGGAGGGACATTGGGGGACAGGAGGGACATCAGGGATAAGTGGGGGACAGGAGGAACATTGGGGGGGGGGGCGGGAGGGACATTAAGGATAAGTGGGAGGACAGGAGGGACATTGAGGATAAGTGGGGGGCAGGAGGGACATTGGGGGACAGGAGGAACATTGCGGGGACAGGAGGAACATTGGGGGGGCGGGAGGGACATTGAGGATAAGTGGGAGGACAGGAGGGACATGGGGGGGACAGGAGGGACATTGAGGATAAGTGGGGGACAGGAGGGACATTGGGGGGGCGGGAGGGACATTGAGGATAAGTGGGAGGACAGGGGGGACATTGGGGGGGACAGGAGGGACATTGAGGATAAGTGGGGGACAGGAGGGATATTGGGGGGGACAGGAGGGACATTGAGGATAAGTGGGAGGACAGGGGGGACATTGGGGGGGGGGCGGGAGGGACATTGAGGATAAGTGGGAGGACAGGGGGGACATTGAGGATAAGTGGGGGACAGGAGGGACATTGGGGGGCAGGAAGGACATTGGGGATAAGTGGGGGGCAGGAGGGACATTGGGGGGGGGGCGGGAGGGACATTGAGGATAAGTGGGAGGAGGGGAGGGACATTTGAGATAAGTGGGGGAGAGGGTGATGCTCTGTGTATGTGAAGTGTACATCCGTTTCACATACCGCAGCTTACTTGGTCAGGAAGATCCGGTTTCCCGGAGATGTCATTTCATTGCATGTGGGGTAGAGCTGGCGGCCTGGCGCCGCACCGCCAGACTGGCTGCACAATGTAGAAAGGGGAGATCCATCATCCAGTCCAGAGCGGCGGAAGAGAAGACGGCGGCGGTTCACACACTAAGGCGGAGGCGGGACTCCTGGAGCAATCCAGCCCTGCCACCGCACGTGACCCCGTTCATCCAATCACCGGGCACCCGCTGCCCATGCCGGAACCTGGTGGCCAGAGCACTGCCAGTGACACCGTCCGTACACAGTTAGCATTTGGACGGAGTGTCACTGGCACCTGATGCTGCGCCCCCCCAAATTTTGCGCCCGGGGCCACGGCACCCCCCGCACCCCCCACGCTACGCCACTGGTAGGTGGTACTTGTCAAAGTAAAATCCACATAAAGGGCAGGACCCAAGGTTTCCTAGCAGAACATTGCCCAATGCCTCTGCCAGCTTGTCTTCTTCCCATCGTACATCCTGGTGCCATCTCTTCCCCAGGTAAGTAACGCACACGTAACCGGACATCCACATGATGTAAAAGAAAATTGCTCTGTGGTCCAGTTCTGAAGCTCACAAGCCCATTGTATGCAATTTTGGCTGTGGACAAGGGATAGCATGGACACCCTGACCGGTCTGTAGTTACGCAGCCCCATGGACAACTAGCTCCGATGCCCATTTTTTTTGCTTTGAACACATCAAATTAAGGGATAAAATGTTCATTTACTGCCCAATATACAGTGCCTTGAAAAAATATTCATACCCCTTGATTTTTCCACATTTTGTCATGTTACAACCAAAAACGTTAATGTATTTTATTGGGATTTTATGTGATAGACCAACACAAAGTGGCACATAATTGTGAAGTGGAAGGAAAATGATAAATGGTTTTCCACATTTTTTACAAATAAATATGTGAAAAAGATGGCATGCATTTGTATTTAGCCACCTTTACTCTGATACCCCTAACTAAAACCTAGTGGAACCAATTGTCTTTAGAAGTCACCTAATTAGTAAATAGAGTCCACTTGTGTGTAATTTAATTTCAGTATACAGTATATACAGCTGTCCCCTGAAGCCCTCGGAGGTTTGTTAGAGAACCTTAGTGAATAAACAACATTATGAAGGCCAAGGAACACACCAGACAGGTCAGGGATAAAGTTGTGGAGAAATTTAAAGCAGGGTTAGGTTATAAAAAAAATATCCCAAGCTTTGAACATCTCACGGAGCTCTGTTCAATCCATCATCCGAAAATGGAAAGAGTATGGCACAACTGCAAACCTACCAAGACATGGCCGTCCACCTAAACTGACAGGCCGGGCAAGGAGAGCATTCATCAGAGAAGCAGCCAAGAGGCCCATGGTAACTCTGGAGAAGCTGCAGAGATCCACAGCTCAGGTGGGAGAATCTGTCCACAGGACAACTATTAGTCGTGTTCTCCACAAATCTGCCCTTTATGGAAGAGTGGCAAGAAGAAAGACATTGTTGAAAAAAAGTCATAAGAAGTCCTGTTTGCAGTTTGCAAGAAGCCATGGGGAGGACACAGCAAACATGTGGAAGAAGGTGCTCTAGTCAGATGAGACCAAAATTGAACCTTTTGGCCTAAAAGTAAAACCCTATGTGTGGCAGAAAACTATCACTGCACATCACCCTGAACACACCACCCCCACCTTGAAACATGGTGGTGGCAGCATCATGGTGTGGGGATGCTTTTCTTCAGCAGGGACAGGGAAGCTGGTCAGAGTTGATGGGAAGATGGATGGAGCCAAATACAGGGCAATCTTAGAAGAAAACCTGTTAGAGTCTGCAAAAGACTTGAGATTGGGGCGGAGGTTTACCTTCCAGCAGGACAACAACCCTAAACATACAGCCAAAGCTACAATGGCATTGTTTAGATAAAAACATATTCATGTGTTCGAATGGCCCTGTCAAAGTCCAGACCTAAATCTAATTGAGAATCTGTTACAAGACTTGAAAATTGCTGTTCACAGACGCTTTCCATCCAATCTGACAGAGCTTGAGCTATAAAAGAAGAATGGGAAAAAATGTCCTTCTCTATATGTGCAAAGCTGGTAGAGACATCCCCAAAAAGACTTGCAGCTGTAATTGCAGAGAAAGGTGGTTCTGCAAAGTATTGACTTAGGGGGGCGCCATACAAATGCACGCCACACTTTTCACATAATTATTTGTAAAAAATTTTGAAAACCATTTATCATTTAACTTCCATTTCACAATTATGTGCCACTTTGTGTTGGTCTATCACATAAAATCCTAATAAAATACATTTATGTTTTTGGTTATAACGTGCCAAAATGTGCAAAAAGGCCAAGGGGTATGAATACTTTTTCAAGGCACTGTATCCCACTGACTTTCAGATGCTGAATACTTGCTGTTCAGACAGCGGATGAACATGACAGCTTCCAACTGTCAATGGTTGCTAAGGAAGCACCGGCTGCTTGCAGCCACGGCATTCTTAGCAACCACTGACCTTACCTGGGCGAGGAATGGAGCGGGTTACATCACATGGCCATATTTGGCCAATGACCTCAATGGTTGTTAAGGAAGCAGTGGCTGCCGGAAGCTGCCATGTCTTTACCAACTACTGATGTCCGCTGACCCATTCTTTTATGTGGACAAGGATCCTCAGTCATGTAAGAAAATAGGTGGGGAAAGGAGCCTTACATTTTTGCTGAAATATGGTCACATGGCCATATTTAGTTTAGGTGGATTCTAGGCAAAGCCCAGACATTTCCCCAGACATTCTGTGAATGGTCAAGGGGAAAGGAGGGGGTAAATATCACTAACTCTACTGCATATGATAGCCACAGCGGTCATACTTCCATTATTAAGGCTATGTCCACATGTGAGCATAGCGACGCTTCGCGTGCTAATTTTTCACCCACTGACTTGTATGTGCTGCCTGTCGTGCAAAGAAAAACACACCAAAGAAGCTCAAGTACCAAATTTTGGCAGCGCGTGTTTTAGTTGTATGTTTGGGGTGCCATTTTCAGAACACCCTGGTGTTAATGCAGACTTATGCCGCGTACACACGGTCGGACTTTTCATCTACAAAAGTCCGACGGACGCCGACAGACTAAAGCCGGCTGACAATCCGCAAATCTGACAGACTTTAGATTTGAAACATGCTTCAAATCTTTACGTCGTAACTACGCCGGACCCAGAAATCCGCTTGTCTGTATGCTAGTCCGACGGACAAAAACCCACGCTAGGGCAGCTATTGGCTACTGGCTATCAACTTCCTTATTTTAGTCCGGTGTACGTCATCACGTACGAATCCATCGGACTTTTGTGTGATCGTATGTAGGCAAGTCCGTTCATTAGAAAGTCTGCCGCAAGTCCGCCAAAAGTCCGCCAAAAGTCCATCGAAAGTCTGTCGGACAGGCTGTCGGACTTTTGTAGCCGAAAAGTCTGACCGTGTGTACGCGGCATAAGTGGTTCAGACGTTGTGTGTGCTGCATCATATTGCAGCAGCAACAGCTAAATTCAGTATGATGGCACTATGTTCCACAGCAGTATGGGCGACTTCCCGCCTGGAATTAAATAAAGTTGAACTGGATCTTTCTCAGCCTATACGGGAAATCCTTGTAATTTTATCAATGAATACAAGTATTACGCTGATTGGCCAAGGTGGAGAGGCGGGCAGATGACGTCATGACCTCCTCCTTAGCCGAACAAAGGAAAACTTGAAAATGTAACCTTGTCCTGAGGGCCATGTACCTGATGTGAGACCGAAGTAGTGGGGAGGCCTCCCTTGCACCTCGGGTCCTTAAAGCCTCTGGAGACAGAGACTTGGTGGACACCGAATCGCAGGGGTGCCAAGGGTGCGGAGCACTGTGCAAGCCTTAGTCCGGGATCCGAGCCGAGGTCAAGTCCAGTTGGGCAACGAAGCATAAAAGGGTTAATCAGAAGAAGAATGGTCGAGATCCAAGCCGGGGTCGGTTCCAATCTGGCAGCTGAGTACAAAAGGGGCAAAGAAGTAGAATGGTTAAGGTACAAATCCGAGGTCAAAGGCAATCAACAATCAAGAGTAGTCAAACAGATTTCCAGGTCAAAACAGGTTCAGACAGATCACACACTAGCACAGGAACAAGGGGGGGGACTAAAGATAATTCAGCAATTTGGCAGCGTCTGGGCTGGGCTTATATAGGGAAGTTTGAGGTCACTTCCTGTGCACCTCCTGGGGATTTTCCCGCCTTTTTCTATCAGGTTGATGTCACTTCCTGTGCGACTCCTGGGTATTTTTCCGCCTTTTTCCATCAGGTTGAGGTCACTTCCTGAGAGCGTCCTGGGCATTTTTCTGCCCTTTTCCATCAAGTCTTCTGCGCAGGTGTGGGTTGGTGCCCTGAGGCGTCTTTCGCGCATGCTCAGTCGGCGCGGATTTCCTCTTGCGGCAACGTGCCATTGGTGCATGCGTAGTAAGCCCTGGACTCTTACAAACCTGTAATCATTGATACAAATATAAGGCTTTTCCTGAATAGCTGAGAATCATTCAGGCTGGCTCGATTTAGTTACAGCTCCCTTCCTAACTAATTGGGAGGTTACCTTGCAAAGGGGAGGAACCTTTGCTGCTTCCGAGTCCCCCACATTAAGGAGACAAGGGCCTTTTCCCCACATCTAGTCTCCAAGAGGAAGTGGGAGTTTGCAGAGGGTTTATAGGAATCTGGAAGCCTATTTTATAATAAGGCCTTCCCCAGATCTGCCCCCTGATCCTTATGCCCTGTACACACGGTCGGACATTGATCGGACATTCCGACAACAAAAACCATTCCGACGGATGTTGGCTCAAACTTGTCTTGCAGACACACGGTCACACAAAGTTGTCGGAAAATCCGATCGTTCTAAACGCGGTGACGTAAAACACGTACATCGGGACTATAAACGTGGCAGTAGCCAATAGCTTTCGTCTCCTAATTTATTCTGAGCATGCGTGGCACTTTGTGCGTCGGATTTGTGTACACACGATCGGAATTTCCGACAACGGATTTTGTTGTCGGAAAATTTTATAGCAAGCTCTCAAACTTTGTGTGTCGGAAATTCCGATGGAAAATGTGTGATGGAGCCCACACACGGTCGGAATTTCCGACAACAAGGTCCTATTACACATTTTCCATCGGAAAATCCGACCGTGTGTACGGGGCATAAGGGTTGCTCCAGGGGGCTGCTAGAGGTTATTTGAGCTATGGCTAATTGACCTCTCATGCTGATGGTGCCTTCATAGTTTAATGTCCATTTCCACTTGACAGAGCCAGTAACATAACACCAATGATCTTTTCAGCTGACTGTAAGGATGGCACCCTTACCAGCACCATAAGGGATCATTCTTTCAATTGACCACCAATGCAAAGGGCATTTTCCTTCTGACCCCCGATGAGCTAATCTTAGAAGGGATTTCCTGAGACTTGCAGACATATCTGTGGATGTCACACCACTTCCTCAAACTCGATCTATCCAAAACCAAGCTCATAATTTTTCTTCCCTCATGTGCCCCTTCCCCTGATCTCTCTAAAGATCAATGGCACAACTATCAGCCCATCCCCACATCCTGCCGCCCCAACCTCCGTAACTTCTCCAAAATACGCCCCTTTCTAACCAATGACAACACAAAGATCCTAGTACATTCCCTGGTCATCTCTCGCCTCGACTACTGCAATTCCCTTCTCATTGGTTTACCTTTACATAGGATATCCCCCCTTAAGTCCATCATGAATGCTGCTGCCAGGCTCCTCCACCTTACCAACCATTTTGTGTCTGCTACTCCTCTCCAATCCCGCCACTTGCTGCCACTCACCCAACAAATAAAATTCAAGATACTAAGAACAACTTACAAAGCCACCCACATCTCAGCTCCCACCTACATCACTAGCCTAGTCTCAAAATACCAACCTAATGGTTCCCCTGCATTCCTCCCAAGTCCTCCTGCTCTCTAGCTCCCTCATCACCTCCTCCCATGCTCGCCCCCAGGACTTTTCTAGAGCCTCTCCTATCCTATGGAACTCCTTAACCCAATGTGTCCGACTATCTCCTACCCTGTTTGCTTTTAGACGATCCCTGAAAACCCATCTCTTCAGAGAAGCCTATCCTGCCCTCACCAAACAACTGTACTTTAATTTTCAGCTCATCCCCCACAGTTATTACCTTTTGTATCACTTGACCCTCCCTTTTAGATTGTAAGCTCTAACGAGCAGAGCCCTCTGATTCCTTCTGTATTGAACTGTATTGTAACTGTACTTTTTGCCCTTATGTTGTAAAGTGCTGTTGGCGCTATATAAATCCTGTATAATAATAATAATAAAAATAATAATTTCAAGGGTTCCTCTGGTTAGCAAAGGCTGCCCTAGAGTCAACCAGATTGTATGCGAGATTTGTATCTGCCGGTGTTTTTCCAGCCATCCAGATTTGGGTAAATTTTCCTTCAGCGGTGGCTAGTGATATTGCTTCACTGCTTCACAGTGCGGTTTTATCTGCCCAAAGTAAGCTCTCTCCTCATTCCTCCTCCATCAAACAAGGATCTGGTTTGGGTTAGCAAGTCACAGTGGCATTGCTCCGTGAAATTTGTTCTCAGCGGTGGGATATTACAGTATATATGCTGTTTACAGTTCTTGCCTGTGCCCTGTTTGGGGAACTTGGAATACTCATGATAATTTGCCAAACTTTTAGTCAATGTCCAAGGGTGTGTGACAGACAGCGAAACCTTGCGTATTGATCAGCCTCCCTCGTGCCCTGCTTATGACATATATACTGTGGATATGTATATATATATATATATATATATATATATATATATAGTACTGTGCAAAAGCTTTAGACAGGTGTGAAAAAATGCTGTAAATGAAGAAAGCTTTCAGAAATAGAAGTGTTAATAGTTTACTTTTTTCAATTAACAAAATGGAAAGTAAATGAACAGAAGAGAAATCCAAATGAAATCAAGATTTGGTGTGACCGCTCTTTGCCTTCAAACCAGCATCAGTTCTTCTAGGTAGACTTGCACACAGTTTTTGAAGGAACTCGACAGGTAGGTTGTTCCAAACATCTTGGTGAACCAACCGCAGATCTTCTGTGGATGTCGGCTGCATCAAAACCTTCTGTCTCTCCATGTGATCCCAGACAAACTCCATGACGTTGAGATCAGGGCTCTGTGGGGGGAGGGGGCAAACCATCACTTCCAGGACTCCTTGTTCTTCTTTATGCTAAGTTCTTAATGACATTGGCTGTATGTTTAGAGTCGTTGTCCTGCTGCAGAATACATTTGGGAAATATACTTTGAGCCACTGGATTTGTTTTATTATTAATATGGTACAGTTGCTAAGCACCACTGATTGTCCAGTGAACAGTAGTAACCAACAGATTCAATTATCCCCTGATGACGTCAGAACAGACAAAACGTGTTGGGAGGAGCCTCGTTTGCTATGTCATATCTGGTTTGTCACTTCTGTTGAGGTAATTACGGTTGCCCCAACCGTTTGTTGGCTGGAATACTGTTTACTATGTGGATGGACATATGGATTGGCATTTTTATGTTTGCACAATAAAAGTATTCCTCTTCCTTTTCACGCTGGTGTTGCCTGGGAAAAGTGGACCGACAGAGTGGAGAGTAGACAACGACAAAAAGGTGCATATTAACCTTCTCAGGTGATAAGGGGTCGCATCAAATCTGGTGAGTGGCGCTTACTAAGGGTGGAAGGTGGAGGTGGTCACAGACTGTGGTGTGTCTGAAAGGAGAGGATAAGCACCGCACAAAGGCACAGCAAGCACTTTATATCAATTAGTATCACTTTATTTTTCAGTATGAGTGTACTGTGATGAATTTGGATTGCACTTTATAGTGAAAGCTAAATACATTAATGAACTGTAACAGGGCACTGGACACATTTAGTATGAATTTGCATTTTTATGAATTTTGAATTATTAGTTAATTTTCGGATATTGCATGTTTTGACATTTATGTAACAATTACACTGGTTTAAGCACATACTGTACTGTATATAATAATTTTCATTCATAACATAGGTAATAGTAGTATCAGTGGTTCACATATGTTATAAATTATCATTAGGAATACATTTTGGGCCAATCACACGCCTCCCTGATTGTATGGCATGATGGATAAGTTTCTCCCTGTATTTCTCAGCATTGAGGACACCATTGAACCTGACCAAATCTCCAACTGCATTTGCAGCAAAGCAGCCCCAAACTTGCAATAAACCTCCAGTATGATTTACAGTTGCCTGCAGACACTCATTATTGTACGGCTCTCCAGCCCTTCACCAACAAACTTCCTCCGGCTACAGCCAAATATTTCACCTTTTGACTCATCGCCCAGAGCACCTGCTGCCACTTTTTTGCACCCAGTTCCTATGTTTTCCTGCATATGATGAGTCGCTTAGCCATGTTTCTACAGAGGTATGGCTTTTTGGCCAATTTTTCCATGAAGTCCACTTCTGGCCAGACATCTCTGGACAGTAGATGGGTGTACCTGGGTCCCACTGGTTTCTGCCAGTTCTGTACTGATGGCACTGCTGGTCATTTTCCGAAATGAAATATGAAATTGATGATCATTAGCACCTGCTTGGTATAATTGGTTAATCATACAACTGGATCTAATCCTAAAAAAATCCCTAACTTTGTGCAAGTGTACAAAGTGTGCAAGTCAAAGAATTTATGCTGGTTTGAAACCGAAGGGTAGTCACACCAATTATTGATTTGATATAGATTTGCCTTTTGATCGTTCACTTTGAATTTTGTTAACTGATAAAAATAAACAATTAAAATATACATTTTGAAAGCATTATTTACAGCATTTCTTTACAACTGCCTAAAACCTTTTCATATATATATATATATATATAATACATACATTCATGGGCCTGCGTATGTATGTATATATATATATATATATATATATATATATATATATATATATATATATATATATATATGTGTGTATATATATATATATATATATATATATATATATGTATATATATATATATATATGTATATATATATATATATATATATACATATATGTATTTATTTATTTATTTATTTTTATTTTTATTTTATTTATTTTTTTTAAGTAGTTGGTGCAAACATGTATTAACTTGTCTATTCCCCTAGTTAGCTAGTCTATTAAAACTCTGATCACATGTTACTGTTGATATCACAATAATACAAGGTTAGCTATTAAACCAAGCACACGGCTTAATAAAACAAAGTCTTATTTATTTCCCAAGAACATAGGAAAGCGCTAACATAAAAAATACTAAAGAAAGATATTACAAACTTATACCAATAGAACACATAATACAAGAATATCAAAGATACTTATCACAAGGCTCCCCACAAGGCTTTGTATCATCGGGCTAGGCTCAGATGGTAAAGACATAACCATGCAGGTCGGAGAGCCACTAGGCTCACCATGCTTGAACCAAGAACGAAAAGGGACGAATTTTCTCATGTGTGCCCTTTTTACACATTCATCCAGACCCATTCGTAAACCCCCCCCCCCATCCTCCTGGCCAATGAGATATTACCAAGAGGTAGTCCTTTTAATATCTTATATTACTGCCCGTCCTGCTGTATTGGCTTCTAGGGGCAGCATTGTCCATGTATCATCTCTAGGTGTCTGTTGATCCTTTAATCTTTGTCACCCACTGTCATCAATCATCCTGGCAGCCATGGCTCTCTTTGAAGATTGCTTGCATAGCAGACAGTCTGGAGCCAACTTGTTACAAGCCTTGCTAGCTTTCAAATGCAGATTCTGATATGCTACAAGCTCTGATGTGTAACTGGTTACATTGCAACTTGGGGCCATCTGCCTTTATCAGCCAGGGAATGAAATACCATAAATATGATATTAAATCATGTTGCCTTCCAACATATACATATACATATATATATATATATATATATATATATATATATATATATATATATATATATATATATATATACACATACTGTATACAAACGGTTAAACTTTCTTAGGAATAAAATAAAATTGGCCAAAGCCTATAATGCTTCTCCTCTGAGTGACTCCAACAGGTTCTTATTTTACAATAGTATTCTACTTGTCACAAAAACCAAAACAGCATTAAATATTTCTAGAGGTCGCCCTCCCAAAATGAATAAGCCACCACTGCTCAACTGAAAAATCGTTGGTCACTTTTTCTCTATGCTCTTTATAAAACTCTGCATTACCATTAGTTTAAACAAGCTCACCCCATTACACCACCATAGTCCTCCTCACCTGCCCTCCCCAGCCTCTTACATTTATTATTTATATTCGGAAAAAATTGCCCTGTTCTGGCTATACAGCACAGAATCTAACAAAATAAAATCAGAATGAGGTAGAAAAATAAGGAAAAGGCATTATTAAAAATTCTCATTTCTGACACACCTGAGGGTATATATTTATATATATATATATATATATATATATATATATATATATATATATATATATATATACTGCTGACTCTCAAAGCAAACGGAAAGTTTTTTTGGCTTTCAATGTTTTATGCAACAGTAAGGTTTCGTGTAATTAATGTGCATAATAACACACACCTGATAATTTCACATAAATTAAATGTTAAGCTTGCACTCCACAAATTTTTTTTTCCAAGTCATGCATCTTATTATTTGAACCCATAAACGATTCTTTTTTTCCGTAAAGGTATACATACATTATTTATTAAACTATATTACAAAAAAAGAAATATAACCTGGCCAAACTCTGGACGTGTACGGCCATCTAGACATTGAGTAATGAAGACTACCGATTCTTTGGATCTCAACCTTGCACTGATAAGTCGCAGACAGAAAAAGTTTGTTTATATATATATATATATATATATATATATATATATATATATATATATATATATATATATATATATATATATACACACATTTATAAATTGCCTGACCCTATGTAGCAGGTATTACCTTACAGGTGTCCCCGAGTTCAATTAGCGAAGTAAAAAAAGTGCTGCTTATGGGTTATTTTTTTTTTTCTTTTCTTTTCTATTTCGAGCTCATGACTTCCACACCAGAAGGTGATGTTTTGCAAATTTGCAATGTACTGCAAAAGCATTTTCATGGAACGCTGAATGTCTAGTCAAGTTATTAATACTTGTATGCATTTGTCATAAGTATAATTTATATGCACTGTATGTGTATGTGTGAATCTTTTAACCATTCACATCCATCACACCTACCACAGTTAAAAATACACAATTAAAAATATTGTGTGCCTCCAGCGTTTTGTGGTTACGGTTTTGGGAAGGCCTTTTTCTGTGCCAGCATGACTGTGCCCCTATGTGCAAAGCCGGCTCTATAAAGACCTTGATGACTTTCATTTGGAGGAACATAAGTGGCCTGCACATAGCCCTGACCTCAAGCCCGCTGAACACATCTGGGATGAATTGGAATGCTGATTTTGAGCAAGGTCTTCTCCTCCAACCTCAGTACCTGATCTCACAAATGATGTCAACTCTGCTGACCACATTTGGGTATAATTCGAATGCAAATTGTGAACCAGGTCTTCTCCTCCTACATCAGTACCTGACCTCACAAATGACCTCAACATCTTCAGCCCCGGGAATATTTTGCACCCTTCCTGACCAGAGCACTTTTTACAATTTGGCACTGCGTCGCTTTAACTGACAATTGCGCGGTCATGCAATGCTGTACCCAAGCAAAATTTTACGTACTTTTTTTCCCACAAATAGAGCTTTCTTTTGGTGGTATTTGATCACCTTTGCGGTTTTGATTTTTTGCGCTATAAACAAAAAAAAGAGCGACAATTTTGAAAAAAAAAACAATATTTTTTACTTTTTGCTATAATAATTATCCCCCAATTAAAAAAAAAAAAAACACATTTCTTCATCAATTTAGGCCAATATATATTCTTCTACATATTTTTGGTAAAAAAAAAAAAAAATTGCAGTAAGCGTATATTGATTGGTTTGCGCAAAAGTTATAGCGTCTACAAACTATGGGAAAGATTTATGGCATTTTTATTATTTATTTTTTACTAGTAAAGGCGGTGATCTGCGATTTTTAGCAGTACTGCGATATTGCAACAGACAGATAGGACACTTTTGACACATTTTTGGGACCATTGACATTTATACAGCGATCAGTGCTATAAATATGCACTGATTACTATGTAAATGTCACTGGTAGGGAAACGGTTAACACTAGGGGGCGATCAAGGGGTTAAATGTGTGTTCCCTCAGCATTTTCTAACTGTATGGGGATGTGACTGACTGGGGGAGGAGACATATCGTTCCTACTTAGGAGCCCTCTAGCTGCTCTTAAAGGAAAGACGTATCCATACGCGGTTTCGCCCAGGAGAGCCATTATACCGCATTATATCTGCATGAGCCGGTAATAGAGGAGCTCCAGTCTGGGCAAAAAACACTGTAGCTGCTGACTTTTATTATAAGAACACTTACCTATCCAGGGATCCAGCGATGTTGGCACCCCGAGCAGATTCTTCAATCGGCTTTGGGTGCAGGAGCCTGCATTCTCTGCATTCTCCTGAGCCCATCCAATCCAGCGATGTGCACGAGCACAGCTGTCTCTCTCCTCAATGGTCAGATAAATAGCGATTGGCTGCCGCTGCTGTCAATCAAATCCGGTGACACAGAAATGGGGGGGCTTGGCAGAGTCCCGCTGTCTGATTCAATGGACACAGCAGCGGGAATCAGGAGTGAGCCTGCACAATCGCCCCCAGGTAAAGCAGCTTTCTGTGGGGGCACCCGATGAAGAGGAGGAGCCTGCAACTCCGGCGGGGGACCCCAGAAGAGGATCAGGGCTGGTCTGTGCAAAACCATTGCACAGAGCAGGTAAGTATAATCACGCAGGTGGCTTCAGCTCAGCCAGCTGTCAATCAAGCAGTGGGTTGGATCCCCAAAATAAGATTGGGATCCTTCCAGAGGCTGGAGTTGCTCTGTGACATCAACTGATCATGGGCAATATCCCTCTATAAGCTGACTCACAGGAGAGTAAAGGTAAGTGACCCACAAGAGAAGAATGGCCAAAAAAGCTTTGAGCATATTTCTCTTTTAATGCTTAACAATGCCTTTATCTACAAAGTCCTTATGTGGAGGCAGCCATCTTGCTATAGGCAGGTCTTTGCTTCCTAATGTTAGATCCTCCAGGTGGAAGAACACTGAGCAGTACAGTAGGGACATCACCAAATCTCACTCTAAATCTCCTGAGACTAGCAGTTAGAAGCAGCAGTGTCTTAGATCTCACACTGCAGTGACAGAAACCATGAATCAGACCGAGGCAGAAGTACAGTTAAATCACACTTGTTTAATAATAAAAGTAAATAGAACAAACGTAGTCAAAACATAGCCAAAGTTCGGTAACTGGAACGCATAGTCAGACAAGCCAGAAAGCCAGGAAGCCAGGGAACAGCATAGTGGAACAGCAAGCAGGATCTGGAGCCAGAAGGAATGGCAGCCAAGCAATTCTTTAACAGGAACACAGGAGAGTCTCTGTAATGTTGACCAAGGTGAAGGCAGAGATCATCTGGGATGGACGGCTTAAGTAGGCAGGACTGACGAGCAGGAAATCATCAACAGGTGAGTCACTATGGAGAGATAGGAGCTGGCAATTAGTCGACAGCTGAATGGCCAGCTCAGAGAAGGAAAGGCTGAGCTCAGCCCTGACATGCAGATGTCCAACTTCGGAGGCCAGGAGTGCCAGGGCACACTCACATACCGGGAAGTGCACTGCTTTTTTTCAGGAAGATTTTAAGACAAAGGTTACAGTTTTCATGGTACTGCTTAGACACAATCATCATTTCTAGATATTTTGATTTGAATTCCACTTTAAGCACAGTATCCAGCTGTGTTCTCACTGCCATAAGTTAGAACTGTATTGGTAACCAAACCCAAAGCCTATTTTATATTACTTAGCATCAACAAACGTCCTTGCTTTAATTTGCATCTACTCCCAGAAAGCACTCTCATGCAACTGGGTCATCCAATACATTGTAATGCTATCTTAAAGTGACTATGCCACTTTGCACATTTAGGGCAAAGTAATAAAGTCTCTTTAAACCCCACCCCCTACCCAGTTATACTTACTTTGCCCATGCTCTCCTTCAACTTTTTTGGGAGATGCAGCCACATACCCAATACTTCTGGGCATGAAAGAGCATTCGATTGCCTCCCATGATGCAGTGTTCAGGCCTAGGAGCCAATACGTAGGCCTAACGCACTATTCTCAACTCACGCGTTCCTGTAGAAATAACTGTGTATATAGGAGGGTGCTGAAGCGGCCACCGGCTGGAACTCTAAATAGTCAGAGCGAGAAAATGTCACTAGCCCACCATGAATGGGTCCATGCCTGGCTCTGAAACTTTTCTATCTGCTGTAACAATGTGATCGCTGAATAAAGCTTTGGACCCATTCTGAAGATCCGTGGTGCGCTGATGACATTTTCTTGCTCTGAATATGTAGGCCCAAACACTGTCACATGAGAAAGAGGATACCTTGTCAAACCATGTGTAAGCTCCAACACTGTCTGACATGGAGCTTACATAGGGTTAAGATAGTGAAATAAAAAAAAGCAGCTAAAGAGTGGGCGGGGGGGGGGGTAAAATATTTGGTTCAGGAGGTGAGCTTTAAAGAGTTTCAGTCACTTTGCCGATTCGAACAACACAACAGACCCTTTGTAAAGAGAAGGGAGTCAGGAGGCTTGATGCTAACATTTTAGTTTGCAACGGCTGCAGAAGGTGTTGGAGATATCAGAGAGGGCCCAATAGATAAAAGTAAACAACATGCAGTTCAGCTTGCCAGCAACCATGTTTAAACTTCTCTGGCTTGTAGCAATTCTCCAGACCTGTGCCTCATATAATCACCTGGGACATCCTGAGTGCCGGCTCATAAAACCTGTCTCTGTTTGCTTTTCGAAAGACATACAGGTAGATAAATAGAGAGCACCACCCCAACTACAAGGATCCTTGAGATCAAGACTTTTTTGGAGAAACAAATTAAGAAGAGGTGACCTCCGGACAGGGACATCAGCTGTACAATGGAAGATGATCCAGTTTCATGAGAGTGCTACCTTGGTAGTGGCCTTCTGGGAGCAGATGCAAACTAAAGCAAGGGATTTTGTTGATGTTAAGTAATATAAATTAGACTTTGGATTTGGTCACTAGTTCAAGTTCAATAAAAAGTTTTTTGGAGCATGATATGTTGGTGCTCGGCTCCCTTTTCATCAATGCCTCTTGCCAGCAACCATGCCCATCAATATATTAATATTGGGTTGAGTTGGTACCAAATCCTCAGCCAATTGGCTAGTTGGAAGTTAATGGGCTTCCATTTGAATATTGGGTTGAGTTGGTCTTTAAAATGCAGGAAGTCCCAAATCCTTAGCCGAATGGCAGATGATAGCTAGACCTTAGTTAGAAATTAATGGGCTGCCATTTGAGAATTGGGTTGAATTTGTCTTTAAAATGCAAGGAAGAAATTTCAAATCCTCAGCCAATTGGCAGATGATAGCTGGACCTTAGTTGGAAGTTAACTGCATGCCATCTGGCCATGCCATTGGGTACCCAACAATAAATGTTATTAGGCCTGCTTACAACGCAAAGCAGGAAACAAGTCCCAAATCCTCAGCTGATTGGCAGTTGATAGCTGGACCTTAGTTTGAAGTTAACGGGCTGCCATCTGACCGTGCCATTGGGTACCCAACAGTAAAGGTTGCTAAGCCTACCTACAAGGCAAAGCAGGAAACAAGTCCCAAATCCTCAGCTGATTGGCAGATGATAGCTGGACCTTAGTTGGAGGTTAACGGGCTGCCATCTGACCACACCATTGGGTGCCCAACAGTAAATGTTGCTAAGCCTACCTACAAGGCAAAGCAGGAAACAAGTCCCAAATCCTCAGTGGGTTAGCAGGTGATAGCTGGATTTAAGTGGGAAATGAATGGGCTGCCATTTGCGTATTGGGTTGAGTTGGTCTTTAAAATGTAGGAAACAAGTCCCAAATCCTCAGCCTATTGGCAGATGGCAGATGATAGCTGGACCTTAGTTGGAGGTTAACGGGCTGCCATCTGACCACACCATTGGGTATCCAACAGTAAATGTTGCTAAGCCTACCTACAAGGCAAAGCGAGAAACAAGTCCCAAACCTTCAGTCGATTAGCAGGTTATAGATGGACCTTCGACGGAAGTTAATGGGCTGGCATCTGACCACACCATTGGGTATCCAACAGTAAATGTTGCTAAGCCTACCTACAAGGCAAAGCAGGAAACAAGTCCCAAATCCTCAGCCGATTGGCAGATAATAGCTGGACCTTAGTTGGAAGTTAACGGGCTGCCATCTGACCACGCCATTGGGTACCCAACAGTAAATGTTGCTAAGCCTGCCTACAATACTGTTCTAAGGCAAAGCCTAAGAATTTAGGCTTCTAGTTGTGCTGCCCGGTAAGGCTTCCAAGCCTGTGCACAAACTGCCTACAGCTCCTGAGGCATTAAAGGTTATGAACAGGCATCTACCGAAGAGTACACCTAATTATTGCAATTAAAATGACTAAAGCAACAATCCAACCTCTGCAAAAAAAAAAAAAAAAAAAAAGCTACCATCGTCGAGAAACAAATTCTGTTAATTTGCCGTCTTGCAGAAAACAGACATTGTAGGTTCGCCACAGACGAAATGTAATTTGGAGCATCTAACTACATTTCCACAAGTACTACAGCAGCAAATTTGTGTTAATTATACCCAGACTTAGTTTGTTTTTTTGCCGTTTTTATTATTTTTTTTCTTAAGTGCTCTTTATTGCATACTCCTATCTTTACAATAAGTACTGCGTTTCAATTGAACCTTCAATGCAATTGTTTTTAGATTTTCAAAGCCTGTCACTAATCAACTTTTATTACTATGTATATTACGCCTGTCCGGTATATTGGTTTAATTTAGACAATGTGTGCTACCTAGAAATTTTTTGTTTTCGAATACATTTTTTTTTCCTTGCTATATAAAAATAAATGCTTGCAATATTTTCAACGTGGAACTGCATTCAGGGTGCTCTTAACAGGAAAGGACTCAGATATCCAGACAGCCTCTGGTAACGTTTTTTTTTAAAAAAGTCATTCAAACTTATTAGCACTGCAAAAGGCCAGAATTTAAAGATCCTGTAATTCCAAAGATGATCATTTTAAAGTAGATTTATAGCAGACAATAGTGAGAACCTTGGGCTGAGGCTGTATTTTTATTTATTTTTTTTCACGTTATAATTTAATATCCTTTAAGGTTATTTTTTTTTTTTTCAGACAAAAAAAAAATTATATATAGTGTCTCCAAGTTCATCATTAAAATCTTTAATAAGAGCCATAAATACATTTTATAATGCAGATAAATTTAAAAACAAAACACGACACAAATTGTTAATCTTGTACATTTCGCCATTAATTGTGAAATGCGGGCATATGCTTTGTACACAAATATTTGCAAGGAGATAAGCATAATAAATAGGTTTTAGCACGCATATTAATCTTAATAGTTACAAGCTGTTAATCCTATACATCAGATAATAATTTGCAATAAATAATTGTTTACTATCTTGATATTTGCACCGCTTGGGTTTTAGCAATGTGCAATAAAGAAATGTAATTTTAAATAATTTGATTGTGAGGGCTGCTGGGAAAATATTGTAAGTCATGATTAACTGAAAGGATATTTTGTTTACGAATGGTGTGGATGAGGGTTTAATATGAGAAGCCCTTCATTATTGCTGCAATAAATATTTTAAAAGTTAAGTTTAGTCTCAAGCAATAATAAGGAATATTTAGAAGGCAAATAGAAATGTAATTAGTGAGATGTTTCATTTTCTTTGTTCATGCAGAGATAAGATAGACATAAGCTCGGGGAAACTGGTGCAAGATTAAGGGCGAAAAAAACTGTATTGAAAGTGGCAAGAGTTAAATGATATTTAAAGTACAGACTTGTGAAATGTAAAATATTATTTTTTTTTGCAAACTGTATTTAAAGTGGCAAGAGTTAAATGATATTTAAAGTACAGATATGTGAAATTGATTTTATTTTTTATTTTTTGAAAACTGTATTTAGTGTCAAACATGGGAGTTAAATGATATAAAAAAAATACAGATCTATGAAATTTAAATTATTATTTTTTTGCATTCTGAGGCATAGTGATTGATATCCCCCTCATACCAGAGCATGCCCTCATATCAGAGCAGTATTAACACCCCCCCCCCCCCCATACCAGAGCAGTATTGAACTAAATATTTCACCCTAATTTTGAATGTGTTTAGGACATCAGAGAGTTAAATGATATTTAATTTACAGATCAGTAAAATTGCATTTATTTTTTTTCCATTTTGCAACCTGTATTTAAATTGGCAAACATGAAAGTTAAATGATGTAAAAAAAAATACAGATCTAAGAAGTTTAAATTATTATTATTTTTTTTTTTTGCATTCTGAGACATATTGATTTATACCCCTCTCATGACAGAGCAGTATTGATACACCCTTTTTGATACCCCCATCATATCAGGGCAGTATTGATACCCCCCCCCCCCTCATATCAGGACAGTATTGATACCCCCCTCATATCAGGGCAGTATTGATCCCCCCCCTCATATCAGGGCAGTATTGATACCCCCCTTATATCAGGGCAGTATTGATACCCCCCTCATATCAGGGCAGTATTGATACCCCCCTCATATCAGGACAGTATTGATACCCCCCTTATATCAGGGCAGTATTGATTTCCCCCTCATATCAGGGCAGTATTGATACCCCCCCCCCCCCCCCTGATATTAGGGCAGTATTGATACCCCCCTCATAAGAGCAGCATTGAGCTAAATATTTCACCCCAATATTGAATGTGTTAAGAATATCTGAGCTATCGTAGGGACACGTTAATATTTCATAAGTGACATGAATAATAATAATCATAAATTACATTTTGTAGATTCAGTCTATTTTCACTTTCATTAAATTGACAACTGAAATTTTGTAATTATAATTATTTTTTTGAAAAATGTAATTTTTTTTTAAAGTCAAAAAAATGTATCAGTTTGGATCAAACTATAGCATTTGACTTGTGAAAAAGTAGGTAGAGAAATGAAAGGTAAAAATTAAAAAATTTAATTTTAATTAGTAAAAAAAAAAGTTAAATAAAAAAAAAAGAATG
This sequence comes from Lithobates septentrionalis, assembly GCA_037952835.1. Classification (NCBI taxonomy): domain Eukaryota; kingdom Metazoa; phylum Chordata; class Amphibia; order Anura; family Ranidae; genus Lithobates; species Lithobates septentrionalis. The sequence goes on along the minus strand of JBBDGP010000454.1, from coordinate 547,396 downwards.
ACGAGCTTGGAAATGTAATTTTTAGATTATGCCTAATTTTAAATCCTGGCAGCTAGTTTTTAAAGCTATAAAAGTATGTAGGGGGTCTACTGTGCGTTTATTGTACAATTGGTATGAGAGTGCGTACCGCTACCGAAAAGGTCAATAAAGATATTTGCAAAGGAAAACATTTTCTTATTTTGCATTTTGTATTTCTCTTACCCCTCCAAAAAAAAAAATTGTTGATGGAAGCGATTCATTTTAGCCTTTTATTTTCTGTAAAGGATTGATTCTGCGTTATATGATATGGAAAATGGATATTGGGTTTAATCCTTGTCGGTGTAATGAAAAAAAAAAAAAAAAAGGCGGCGAGGAGATAGCTTTGCCACTGCAGGCAGGTAGATCGCTAACTTCTCAAAAACCTCACTTTGCAATTAGCATAGTTGAGGCGCATATGCATTATGAAACCGTAGGCGATGTGTAGTCAACGATGAAATTTTTAACGGCTGCAGAGAGTTTTCATACAGCTAAAGGAAAAAGAAAAAAAAAGAGGACTTTACCTCGGCTATAAAATATATATATATGTACTGGAGAACGGCTTAAGGTGCGTCTTTTGAAATGAAAAAAATGACTTCCTTATAGCCTACAGATGTAAAACGCAATATCAGTCCCTAAGTGGCACTGCTACAGCCGGGGAGATCACAAGCCAGATGAAGCATATAAATTTCTTATATGAACAATTGTTTTCATTTTCCTCCCATGTCACAAGATATTATAAGCAGAAAGTAAAACACAAGTAAATATGTTCATTTCACTCTTGTGATCAGTGATAAATGAAGGGCTATTGAGCTCGACAAAGGTCAACTGAAGCTAAGGCTGAAAATTCCTTTTATTGAGGCGCGATGTGTGCACCTACACTCCCACCAACAGGCGGTTGGCGGTACTGCGGCGCGACACCTGCTTGTACAAGATTTTTTTTTTTCGGCTTACAGATGGCAAAGCTCAACCTTTGCACACTCGTAGGTGAAGCTCTGAGTTGTATCCGGGATTCATTTGCTAAAGGAATAGTGGATGTTCCCTTAGCTAAGGAATACCTAATTATTTTCAAGGGGAAAAAAAATAGGATTTTTGCTTGCATGGGATTGGATGTTTGAAGTTAAAGCAGTATTGAATCCAAAACTGTAATATATATATATATATATATATATATATATATATATATATATATATATATATATATATATATATACCGTTGTACTCATAAGTTTACATACCCTGGCAGAATTTATGATTTCTTGGCCATTTTTCAGAGAATATGAATGATAACACAAAAACTATTCTTTCACTTATGGTTAGTGTTTGGCTGAAGCCATTTATTATCCATCAACTGTGTTTACTCTTTTTAAATCATAATGGCAACAGAAACTACCCAAATGACCCTGATCAAAAGTTTACATACCCGGGTGATTTTGGCCTGATAACATGCACACAAGTTGACACAAAGGGGTTTGAATGGCTATTAAAGGTAACCATCCTCACCTGTGATCTGTTTGCTTGTAATTAGTGTGTATGTATAACAGGTCAATGAGTTTCTGGACTCCTGACAGACCCTTGCATCTTTCAGCCAGTGCTGAACTGATGTTTCTGGATTCTGAGTCATGAGGAAAGCAAAAGACTTGTCAAAGGATCTGCAGGGAAAAGGTAGTTGAACTGTATAAAACAGGAAAGGGATATAAAAAGATATCCAAGACTGAAATCCCCCTAATTCACGCTGGTTTATCCGTAACAGATAGACCCGCAAAAGAACGAGGGCCGCTGTCTCGCCACCCCCTCCCCCCCCCCCTTTTCTTCTTTCATTTCTAAAATACTCTCTCTCCCCATCAGCTCTCCTCCTCTACTATTACTTCTCCTCTTTCCTACCTCTCCTATCCCTAGTTATAGATAGCCATTCCATGTGAATACAAATACTCTTGGCTCTTGGTGTGAGTACTACAGATAGTTGGGAGACTTGAAAGTACTCTGAACCTGGGTTCTGACACTTAATAATGGTTGGTTTAGACACATCTACTCCCTCGGTTCCTGGACGCAGCAGGATCCCATAGGGGCGTCCAGACCGTCGGGGAAGGCAACCACCCGAATGTCATCACTATGTAGGAATCATCACTACACTGACACCCTTCCAAGTTATCTATATGTATGTAATGGAATGCACTATATTCATGTTCACATATTTCAATTTTATTTGATCTGCACACCTTCTGTCTGGTGCCTGGTCCAGTTCTTGTTCTTTTCTGTTTAAGAATGTATTAAAACAATAAAAACTTATGGAACATAAAAAGATATCCAAGGAATTGAGAATGCCAATCAGCAGTGTTCAAACTCTAATCAAGAAGTGGAAAATGAGGGGTTCTGTTGAAACCAAACCACGGTCAGGTAGACCAACTAAAATTTCAGCCACAACTGCCAGGAAAATTGTTCGGGATGCAAAGAAACACCCACAAATAACTTCAGGTGAAATACAGGACACTCTGAAAACATGTGGTGTGGTTGTTTCCAGATGCACAATAAGGAGGCACTTGAAGAAAGATGGGCTGAATGTTCGAGTCACCAGAAGAAAGCCATTACTACGCAAATTCCACAAAATATCCTACTTACAATACACCAAAAAGAGACTAGCCTCAAACCTTCTGGCACAAAGACATTTGGAGTGATGAGACCAAAATTTAGCTTTTTGGCCACAACCATAAACACTACATTTGGAGAGGAGTCAACAAGGCCTATGATGAAAGGTACACCATTCCTACTGTGAAACATGGAGGTGGATTGCTAATGTTTTGGGAATGTATGAGCTACAAAGGCACAGGAAATTTGGTCAAAATTGATGGTAAGATGAATGCAGTATGTTATCAAAAAAGACTGGAGGAACCTTTGCATTCATCAGCCAGGAAGCGGCGCATGGGACGTACTTGGACATTCCAACATGACAATGATCCAAAACACAAGGCCAAGTCGACCTGTCATTGGCTACAGCAGAATAAAGTGAAGGTTCTGGAGTGGCCATCTCAGTCTCCTGACCTCAATATCATTGGGCCACTCTGGGGAGATCTCAAAACGTGCATTTCATGCAAGACAGCCCAAGAATTTACAGGAACTTGAGGCTTTTTGCCAAGAGGAATGGGCAGCTTTACCATCTGAGAAGATAAAGAGCCTCATCCACAAATACCACAAAAGACTTCAAGCTGTCATTGATGTTAAAGGGGGCAATACACGGTATTAAGAACTGGGGTGTGTAAACTTTTGATCAAGGTAATTTGGGTAGTTTCTGTTGGCATTATGATTTAAAAAGAGTAAACACAGTTGATGGATAATAAATGTCTTCAGCAAAACACTAACCATGAGTGAAAGATAAAATTGGTAACACAATACGCCGCCATGGATTGAAATCCTGCAGCACCTGCAAGGCCTTCCTCCTCAAGAAGGCACATGTACAGGACCGTCTGAAAGTTGCCAATGAACATCTAAATGATTCAGAGAAGGATTGGGAGAAAGTGAGACCAAAGTTTGGCATTAACTCGACTCGCCGTGTTTGGAGGAAGAAAAATGATGACTATGACCCTACACCATCCCTACAGTCAACCATGGAGGTGGAAACATGCTTTGGGGCTGTTTCTATGCTAAAAGCACAGACCGACTTTGTCGCATTGAGGGGCCAATGGACAAGGCCATGTATTGTAAAATCTTGGATGAGAACCTTCTTCCCTCAGCCAGAACACTGAAGATATGTCATGGATGGGTCTTCCAGCATGACAATGACCCAAAATATACTGCCAAGGCAACAAAGGAGAGGCTCAAGAAGAAGCACATTAAGGTCATGGAATGGCCTAGCCAGTCTCCAAACCTTAATCCTATAGAAAATTTATGAAGGGAGCTGAAACTTCGAGTTGCCAAGCGACAGCCAAGAAACCTTAAGGATTTAGAGAAGATCTGTAAAGAAGAGTGGACCAAAATCCCTCCTGAGATGTGTGCAAACCTGGTCACCAACTACAAGAAACGTCTCACCTCTGTGCTTGCCAACAAGGGTTTCTCCACCAAGTACTAAGTCATGTTTTGCTTGGGGATCAAATACTTATTTTACTCACTGAACTGTAACTCAATTTACAACATTTGTATCATGTTTTTTTCTGGATTTTTGGATGATATTCTGTCTCTATTGTTTAAAATACACCTATGATAAAAAATGATAGACCCTTAAATTTCTTTGTAAGTGTGCAAACTTACAAAATCTACAGGGGATCCAATAATTAGTTTTGAATATAATAATATAAGGTCTCATCCACACAGGGCGTTAAACAAAAAACAAAAAAGCCAGTACCGACGCCAGGAAAAAGCGGCTGTAAAATGTGCTTTTAGAAGCGTTTTGCATTGGCGTTAATGCGCGTTTAGCCACGTTACCATTAAACAGCGTTTCTCTGCCCTCTTCTGTTTTCCACTCCCAAATCCAATTACTACAGCTTAAAAACGCTTGACGGGCCTTAACACTCTATACAGCTGTAACGTTGCTGCTCCAGAATGTGCTGGCACTGGGGTTTTTTTTTTACAGCTCCTAAAAGCCTATGTGTGCATGGACACATAGAATAACATAGAGAGGCGTTTTTAAGCTGTAAAAAAAAAAAAAAAAGTCTGACGCTCCTAAAAGCGGAAGGAAAAACGCCCTGTGTGTATGAGGCCTAAAGGTGCTATTGACATGATGTTCTTTCCAGTACCGGATTATGGCCCCAACAGTGCTCACTGGAACATTCATAAGTTTCCCCCCCTCCATTATTTCAATTTAATTCATAAGTTTATAAATTCTTCTGTAACCAATGCCATCAGTATGTTTTGCAAAAGTAAGATTGCAATGGTCTTGAGAGAGCTTTTTGCTTTTACCCATCATGAGAGGTTTCTTGTGTGACACCTTGGTAATGAGACACCTTTTTATAGGCCATCAGTTGAGACTGAACCAGCTGATATTAATCTTGCACTGACAAGGGGCAGAATTGCTTTCTAAATACTAATATCTTGGCTTTCCTGGTGTCTTGGCTTTCCATGCCTTTTTGCACATCCCTTTCTTCATGTGTTCAATACTTTTCCCCTGTGTCATTCCAAGTTATTACACTTAACTTAATTTCTGAACTTATTTGTTTTGGTGTCTTTGTATGTATGGATTGTACGGGTTGCTACCGACATGTGGTGAACATTTCATGTCAATAGCAACTTTAGAAATATATTTACCTCAATCCCTGCCCTCAAGGAGTTTACAATCTAAGGTCCCCTAACTCGCATACACACACTAGGGCCAATTAATCTACCATTAATTGTGATAATTAATCTACAGGTGAAATTAGAAATGATATGAATGAGGAGAAATGGGACCACCATAAGGTCAGCCCTTTACTGCTCTAGTTGGGCATATGGATCCAGACATATCCTGAGTGTTTCAATGAACAAAACCCAGACAAGAGACTGAAATCCTGCTTCAAGAAAATGGTTGTTCAAAAGTGTGGATAGAAAAAGAAAAAGAAAAAAGGGTGCAGTGGCCTAGTGCATTATCCAACAGATTTATTAAAAGATATATGAAAAAAAACATAAAGATGTCTAATCACAACAATAAGTTGTTCATCAAGCTTATGAGTTACTCCTCTGAGATCTTATCTAGCTTCCAGAGCAATAGCTTTGGAAGCCTATGGGTATAAAGGTATGGTCTTCAATGGTTATAGTCAAAGATAGTATGAGGGTAGTAAAACAGCACCATAACCCACTGTCTTCTCCCTTCTGGTTGACATGTTTCTGACCCAGGGGTCCTAAAGTCCATCTTTAGGGGGGGGAGGCCTTTTCCAATGTTGACACCACCCTGGCATGGTTGTGCATACAGTATGTAATTTTGAATATTCAAATACCACCATTGTTGGATAATCATGCATGTAAGGGATGCTTATGTATTTTTTAATTGTAATAGTCTATACCAGTTATACTCATGAAGAAATGGATATACTGTATTCCAGATAGCAAGTTGAGAACACCTTACCATCCTCTACTGTACACTGGCTGCAACTTTGGACTAAAGCCCCGTACACACGATCTGATTTTCCGTCAGGAATTGTGTGATGACAGGCTGTTGGCGGAAAATCTGACCATTTGTACGCTCCATCAGACAATTGTTGGCCAACTTTCCATGGACAAATGTTGGGTGGCAGGTTTAGAAATTTCCCATGGACAACGGTCTGTTGTCGGATTTTCTGAGCGTGTGTACACAAGTCCGTTGGACAAAAGTACAAAGTACAAACACGCATGCTCGGAAGCATGGACGAGTCGGAAGAGGTCGGTCTTGTAAACTAACGTTCGTAATGGAGAATTAACTTTCGTGACGTGGCAAATTATGAAATCTGGAAATGCAGCGCACAATTCTCTTCTTCTTTAATGGGATAATAATGAAGCTGCTTTGCTGGGGATACTGATGGAGTTATTGCAAACTAATTTTCAAAAGCTTTTTTTTCTAGTGATATCAAGAATAATATTATTATACTTGTTATTTTTTTTTGGTGCAAGTTACCACAACACCATTATCCCGTAGTTTTTAAGATCAAAGATACAGCTATGTTGGTGTCCCTTGTTAATTTTACATTTTTATAAAATGTAACTGCTACTCCCAATCTGTCATTTGAAGTAAAACACATAGCCAAGTATTATTCTCCACAATTTTTTTTATTGTGCATTAAAAAAAGAAAACAAATAAAATTAGACATGCTATCTGCCAATAGAACTTAAAAAAAAAAAGTGCATTCTATGCATCCAAAAATATAGAAAATCAAATCATTATTATTCAACCAAAAAATAAAATAAAAGCCTCATGCATGTGTCCTGCTTCTTAGTATAGGGGGTCAACAATGCCAAGAGTTGGTGAAAGCAGGGGTCCGTCATCCGGAGATAATTCGGAAAATCATCCGGATTATTCTCCTGGAGCTCCCGCAGCAAAGGCGTATGACATAATTGGTCACGATTAATAGAGCAACCAATTTTTGGTCCGAGAAATCCTCCTCCTCCTGTTCCTGGACTGGACGTGGGTCAAAGCAATAACTCCAAGGCCAATAATAAATAAGGCGTTATCTCCTCCGATTCCGCAACATGGCTGGTTGACGAACGGCCGTTCAGAAACAAACTGAAAAGCGTGAAATGTAAAGCGTGAAATGAAAAAAACAAAATGAAAAGCGCAAAATGAAAAGCGCGAATCAACACTCACCAAACTTCTACTAACACGAAATTAGCAGAAAAAGCCCAAAGGGTGGCGCATGACAATTGAACTTCCTCTTTGTAGTCTCGTAGTACGTCTAATATGTCACTTCGTGTTTGTTGGCCGACAATTCCTTGCCATTTGTATGCAAGACCAGTACCTGGCCAACGCCCTTCGGACAAAAGTCTGATGTTTTGTCTGCGGAAAATCCAATCGTGTGTACAAGGTTTAAGACTCACTTTAAGGTATGTTGTATAGCAATAGCTACAGTATGTAGGTGTTGGATCAGGCGGTGACTATGTACAGGTTCTTCTTGGGTGCTTAAAAATAGAAGTAAACAAAAAAATTTAAAATTTTAAAAATGTTACAAACTAAATATAGTAAAATGATGTCTTCATAAATATTTAATTTTAATGTGGATACCTTAAAAGTCAATGTAATGCTATGTTTCTTTACGATAAACGGCATGTCAATAGACTGGTGATCCCTATAGACATATCATTCATGAACACAATTAAAAACATATGTTTTGAGCAAGATAATGCCTGATCCCGTGGCATAGCATTACTAAACAAGCACCAAACAAACTGACTGGTCCTCAAGGTCAACTGATATGACCCAAGCAAACATATCTGGATATGACTGGTACAGCCAATGATGTGAGAGAAGGTCAAGATATGTAGAAGAATTGACTGTCCTAGTGATACAGTTCTGGAATAAAAGTCTTCAAGAAACACTGCAATCAACCCCTTCAACCTCTGCAGCAATGCTGGCAGCACTCATACGTCTATTTCCCAAAGACAAACTCTGGATATGACGCTGAGCACGTGCACTCAACTTCTTTGCTCGACCATGGCGAGGTACAGTCCTGTTAAACTGCTGTATGGTCTTGGCCACCATGCGGCAGCTCAGTTTCAGGGTCTTGGCAATCTTCTTATAGCCTAGGCCATCTTTATGTAGAGCAACAATTCTTTTTTTCAGATCCTCAGAGAGTTCTTTGCCATGAGGTGCCATGTTGAACTTCCAGTGACCAGTATGAGAGAGTGAGAGCGATAATACCAAATTTAACACACCTGAGGCCTTGTAACACTGACGAGTCACGTGACACTGGGGAGGGAAAATGGCTAATTGGGCCCAATTTGGACATTTTCACTTAGGGGTGTACTCACTTTTGTTGCCAGCGGTTTAGACATTAATGGCTGTGTGTTGAGTTATTTTGAGGGGACAGCAAATTTACACTGTTATACAAGCTGTACACTCACTACTTTACATTGTAGCAAAGTGTCATTTCTTCAGTGTTGTCACATGAAAAGATAGAAGAAAATATTTACAAAAATGTGAGGGGTGTACTCACTTTTGTGAGATACTGTATATACAGTATATCTATAAGCTACGAACATATCTTATTTCTATTCTTTAGACCAGCCTTTCTTAACCTTTTTAACATGCAGGAACCCTTGAAATTATTACCTGGGGCCAGGGAACCCTTGCTAATAATTACAGCTCACAGTACATTAGCATATGGGGAAGAATACCTCCTTACAGATAGCTAAAAAGATCATTGGTCTCAGTTTCTACTCATCTGAGAGGAAAAAGTTTATCATTGTTCAAGGAACCCCTAGCAAGCTCTGGAGCAGGCATTGTTAAATGGCAGACCGCGGTCCGAATCCGGACCAAGTCACTGTCCCATCCGGACCCAGGGGGCAGAAAGGACTTCTGGGGGGGAATTGAAGTGAAGGGGCATGGCACATTACTGTGTATGTGTGTGTGGGGGGGGGGGTGTGAAGGGGGCAGAAAGGACTACTGGAGGGTGATGTAAAGGGACAGAGAGACCTACTGTGGGGGGGGGGGGGGGGGGTGATGTAAAGGGACAGAGAGACCTACTGTGGGGGGGGGGTGATGTAAAGGGGCAGAGAGCCCTACTGTGGGGGGATGTAAAAGGGGAAAGAACACTGCTGTAGGGGGGATGTAGGGGGGTAGTGCTGTTGAGGGAGTAATGTAAAGGAGGGGAATGATGTTAAGGGGGCTGAGGACACTACCGGGGAGGGGCAGAGGAAACTACTGTGGGGGGTGATGTGAGAGGGGCAGAGGAAACTACTGTGGGGGGTGATGTGAGAGGGGCAGAAGACACTGCTGTGGGTTTGGGGGGGGTGATGTGAAGGGGGTACAGAACACTACAGAGGACACTGATGTAAGAACAGGATTGTGATATAAGAGGAGAGGGCGGTGATGTGGAGGACCTAAGTCAATGGACAAACATGCGGTTTGGACCTCTGCTGGAGGAAACTTTTACTGACCGAACCTCTGTGAATTTTAATTCAACACTACTGCTCTGGAGGAACCCGAAGGTTCCATCGAAACCTGATTCAGGAAGGCTGCTTTAGACAGCCAACAGGTGGCAAGGATTCGGGATTCCCATAATTCCTTGTATTCAAGAAAAATACCAAACAACATGTTTTGCTATCTCTTGCTGCATTATCCGTCAAATCAGTGCCGGTGAATTGAGTTAGTTGCCATTAAAGCATCTTTCTGGCCACCATGTCAGGATACACACTCTCTAGAGAGGACTTATTGATTTTAAGAAACTATTGAATTTGAACTGAGTTGAACCCACATCAATGTTCTTCCCGTTATCATGAACCAGCAAGAAGCAATTTTTTTAAAACCCATTTTCCACTGAACATAAAACAATAAAGAAAAATACATCCTATGTAATAAGTCATATGGAACACGATTTTACACAATTGGAATAAAATCATTTGTTAGGTTCTTTTCAGCTAAAATTAATTAACTAAGCCTTGCATCCACCTGGAGTTCTAGAAAACATGACCCTATTAGTAATTACCAAGGACTGGTATAAAGTTATGAGACACTGAATTCAAACTGCATTTCATATTTAAAAATCAACATTGTTTTCTAAATGTATTGTGTGTTGTGGCTGGGCTGTAACCAGCCTGAGCTGATCCCTATCTTTTCTGGGCTCTGTAGGTTTTCCTCAAGCCCAGGAGGTTGACTATGACTACTTTATGCCGTGTACACACGGGTGGACTTTTCGGCATCAAAGGTCCGACGGCCTTTCCAACGGACTTTCAACGGACTTTTGACGGACTTCCGACGGATGGACTTGCCTACACACGATCACACCAAAGTCCGACGGATTCGTACGTGATGACGTACACCGGACTAAAATAAGGAAGTTGATTACCAGTAGCCAATAGCTGCCCTAGCGTCGGTTTTGGTCTGTCGGACTAGCATACAGACTAGTGGATTTTTCAGTCGGACTCGAGTCCGTCGGAAAGATTTGAAACATGTTTCAAATCTAAAGTCCGTCTGATTTTTGCCCGAAAAAGTCCGCTGCAGGTGGGATGAAGCCCCCACACGGTCGGATTGTCCGACGGATTCGTCCCGTCGGACCAGTTCGGTCAAAAAGTTTGCCCGTGTGTACACCGCATTAGCCTGTTGCTGGAAGGAGGTTATAGTGCTCAGCCAGTGAAGGAAAATACCTAGGTTGTCAATATTTATCTCACCCAGCCAATCTCTGAGCAGCTACATTATGGGTGTGGTTTGGGGAGATGATAAATGTTTGGAACCACCTTTCCAGAACTCTCTTTTCCCTGGGGCTCTCCCCCTGGGATGGTTCAATGTGTGAAGACTTCTCGTTGATTCAGTCCTGGTGCTGAAGGCCTTGGAAAAGAAGCTGTTTAAAGATATTCTTGCCTGAAAAGGGTCGCAGAGTAGTTGGGAGGCAAGCTGCCATCCAGGCCATGAAAGAGAGATCTTTGTCCATAGGCTCAAGTGTTTTGTCTTCTTACAGAGGGACAGAAATCTAATCTTGGTGTGAGGAAACACTGTGACTCCTCTCAAATTACTAGATTTATCTGATTGTCTTCTATCAGCATTAAAGTGGAAGTTTAGCCAAAATCTAATGCTAAACCCACTCTCTGCCACATTCTAAGCCAAATCTACCCAGCCCCGTAAAGAAAAAAATCTGTTCTGCAATTTTTTTCCTCAGAGTGGTTACCCTTTAGGCAAGCAGGTATGTTCAATAGAGTTTTCTGATCTGAAACTTTGTTAGGATGCGTCAAATGGAGTGAAATAAAAGTGAGTGTTTTTACACTTGGCTGAGAATGTGTTGACTGTATCTGGAGCAGAAACCTTCCTGTCCTCAGTCCTTGTCTGCAGTTACAGTGCACATGCAGACAGCCTGATTGCGACTGCTGTTAAACAGTCACAGATTTCTTTGGCAGTCCCTTTCTCTATCATCATTAACTTTGGGGAGGATGGTCTCCTAGGACCTATTGTTGATTCAGCTATCTTCCCTTTATTTGCATGTTATGGTATCTTGCTACCCTTAAAAGCTCTCTTCGGTATTTGAGTGCCTTAAAAAAGAGGAAAATGACCACAGAAACTGGAGCCTGAGTTTTGGCAGAGGAATTGTTGGACCAGATAAATGGCAGGTAGTCACCCCCTATAGAGTTGTCGCTACATAAATTTTGGACAGGTGTCACGGTCAGGGGTCAAGTTTGGAGGCCAGTAGCTATAGCAGTAGAGAGGTTCACACTGACCAGCAGAATAAGTACACGAGCAGGTCACCCTGGTGAATGACGAGTGAATGAAGGCGTGAGGTCTAGACACTAGCGGGTCTTCATCAGAGCTCCTGATGATAGAGATGGGTTTTGCTGTGTGTTAGTACCAGGTCACAGTCCTCGGGATCGCCCCACCAGGGGCCAGTGGCAGATGTAGCAGGTAAGGATCAAGCAGAAGCATAGTCAATAAACAAGCCAAAAGGTTAGTAGGGAGTAGTTGCAGTTTGGGATCAGGGTAGTTTGAGGAACAAGCCAAAGATCGGTAATGAGTGGTAGTGAAGATATGGACAGCAGCAGGAGTTAAAGGAGCAAGATATTGGCTAGAGCTAGAGAGAGCACAATAATCTGGTAAACAGGAGGTGCAGAGACATGGTTTGAATCAGGAAGTTAATTGCAAAGAGGTCAAGGTTCACAAGAAACAAGAAAAAGCAAGGTTGTCCAAGGAATCAGGCAGGAAACTGGCCAGCATCTCAGGTAGCACAGAAAAAAAGACACGGCCAGGCACAGCAGAGGTTCTAGGTTCCAATTCAGATCCTGACAATAGGGTAAGGAAGGGATATCATTTTTGGTAAGTTTTTCTTTCTGTCTGAGTCCCCGCTGTAAGGATTTAGGCTTCAATTAGTCCTGGAGGCATGCTGGAGCATCGGCCAGGAGCATTGTCTGGGTGGGGGCTAGGGCGGATTGCAAAAGGCCTTTGAAGCCAGGCTGCAGATCCTTGTATGAGGCTACTTCAGGATTCCCGGGAGTGGTGTACTCAGCTAGGAGGTGTCTACAGAGAGCACAGTCCTGTGAGTACTTATGACCCTGAGCAGGGGAGAGACTGTAGGGAGATGGCTGCAAATGCTTTCACTTGTGACCGCTGCGGACCTACAACTTTATGTGATTGACTGTGTATGTCAACTGGCTCCAGAATGTATGTCCTAGAGATGTGATTTTCTTTGCATTCCCTGAACAACACTAGTAAAGTGCAGTGAAGCCAACTATCGAGTGGACATTCGGGATATTATTATTATACAGAATTTATATAGCGCCAACAGTTTGCGCAGCACTTTACAACATGGGGGCAGACAGTACAGTTACAACACAATTCAATACAGGAGGGATCAGAGGGCCCTGCTCATTAGAGCTTACAATCTAGAAATATAAAGGTCTATGGCTGAGAATGTTGTGAGGAGGTCTATGGCGAGGAGCAGGTCACAAGATGGTGGAGGGGTCAGCCTCAGCAGGAGGGATTGTGCCCTAGCTGGGCTGGAGCGGGGGGGTAGAGCCTTGTGCTTGATCGCAGGGCCATCTTTATAGCATCATGGGCCCCTGGGAAAAGCAACGCACTGGGACCCCTACCAGCCTGCCCCAATTCACACACCTACTCTCAAGAATTAAAGTATAAATAGTTGATAGAATTAAACATATATTCATTAGTACGTTAAATAAAATCAATTTTAAACAACAACAACCAGAATGAATGAATGAATGACTTGTATAGCGCTACCTATGCGAACTGAATCGCCTCAGGGCGCTTTTGCCGACGGTGTCCATCTGCGGTATAGCGCGGTCCTTTACCCCATGGGGTCCCGATGTGCTTACAAACACATACACATATTTGGCCATTTTTTTCGACAGGATCTAATTAACCTTCCAGCATGTCTTTTGGAGTGTGGGAGGAAACCGGAGTACCCGGAGGAAATCCACGCAGGCACAGGGAGAACATGTAAACTCCAGGCAGATGGTGTCGTGGTCGGAATTTGAACCAGCGACCCTATTGGTGCTAGGTGAAAGTGCTAACCACTACACCACTGAGAACATACCTTAAATCAAAGACTAATCAACACAAAGTACAGGGGGGAAAGCAGAAGGCACAGTAAAGGGGGTCAGGAGGACACAATACTGGTAGATCAGGAGGGAAGAGTACAGATTCTGGGATGCTTCCTGGGACACGGCCATCCCGGGACAGTTTAGTAAAAATCATGACTGTCCCGGTAAATCCGGGGCAGTTGGCAAATATGATGTAATGCAAGATTATCATGGGGTCCTCATGCACCCGGGGGCCCTAAGCCGTGCCCATGCATTAAAATGTCCCTGCTTGAGCGCCAAAACTAGCCAACCACAAAGACCCTCTGTCACGAAGATCCTGCCAGTAATCGGCGTCCCAGACGCACGGGAACCCGGCCACGGGTCCCATTGCGCATGCGCGCGCGTTCACGGGTGCGGTCACGCACGGGCACGCGCGCGCGCACTCCCGCTGGTGTCAGGCGGGCTATTTAAACCTGCCTGTCACACTCCATCCCCGCTGTCTGCTCTACAGCGTTCTGTGAGTGTTACCTGACCTGATCTGTGTTTCCTGTTATCTGACCCGGCTTCCTGTTTGACGATCCTGCTATCTGCCTGCACCAGACCCTCTTGGCTTGCCTGACCATTCTTCTGCATTACCCCTGGTACCTCTGCTGTCTGAACGTTACTGACTACCGGCTTGTTGACCCTCCGCTGTGTTCATCAGCTTCCAGTCTACTATCTGCTGTTGTTCCTGGTTCGAGCCCAGCTTCCAGTCTACTATTACCTGCTGCTGTTCCTGGTTCCAGTCCAGCGTTCCAGGCTACCGTCTGCTGTGTTCCAGCCCAGCGTTCCAGTCTACTACCTGCTGTTGTTCCTGGTTCCAGTCCAGCTTTCAGTCTGCTATTACCTGCTGTTGTTCCTGGTTCCAGTCCAGCGTTCCAGGCTACCTTCTGCTGTGTTCCAGTCCAGCATTCCAGGCTACCTTCTGCTGTGTTCCAGTCCAGCGTTCCAGGCTACCTTCTGCTGTGTTCCAGTCCAGCGTTCAGTCTACTACCTACTGTTGTTCCTGGTTCCAGTCCAGCTTCCAGCCTACTATTACCTGCTGTTGTTCCTGGTTCCAGTCCTGTATTCCAGTCTCTGTCCTCAGTCTACTCCTCAGACTATTGACTCCAGAGGGTGCCACCACTACTGGACTTTCAGCAACTGTTGATCCTGCCAGGCACCCATACCACTCTTCACTCCTGGCCCTCTGTCTCCATTCCAGGGGAACGGGAGTGGGAGCTGTAAGGGAGGTCTTTTCCTGCACTTCAGGCTCGCAACCTACCAGGTACGTGACACCCTCTTACATGATCACGGCCCCAGGTTTCCTGTTTCAGGGTGGCTCCTTTCTCTTGCAGTGTCCTATGGAGCCACCCTTTTCTGCAGGGAGTAGTGTCTCCCTGGTTTGCTATATATTTAGAGTTGGGCCAAACACCCCTTGGTTCGGATCGCACCAGATCTCTTGATCATCGCAAAAGTTCGAGCCACCTATCAGTGCTGCCTATCAGTGCCACCTATCAATGCCCTTCAGTGCCGCCCATCAGTGCCACCCATCAGTGCCACCTCTCAGTGCCGATCAGTGCCACCTATCAGTGCCGCCCATCAGTGCCACCTCTCCGTGCCGCCTATCAGTGCCACCTACCAGTGCCCTTCAGTGCCACCCATCAGTGCCACCTCTCAGTGTCACCCATCCGTGCCCATGAGTGCCACCTATCAGTGCCGCCTATCAGTGCAGCCTATCAGAGCCACCTACCAGTGCCCTTCAGGGTCGCCTATCATTTCCAACCATCAGTGCCCATCAGTGCCACCCATCAGTGCAGCCTCATCAGCGCACATCAATGAAGGAGAAAAATTACCTGTTTTCAACCTTTTATAACAAACTATTTTTTCAAAATTTTCTGTCTTTTTTCGTTTTTTTAGCAAAAAACTAAAAACCCAGCAGTGATTAAATACCACCAAATGAAAGCTCTATTTGTGGGGAAAAAAATAAAAAAATTCCATATGTGTACAGTGTAGCATGACTGCTCAATTGTCATTCAAAGTGTGACAACGCTGAAAGCTTTAAATTGGCCTGGGCAGGAAGGGGGTGAGAGTGCCTGTGACAGACCTAGCCGGGAAAGAGACTTTTGGAGGGGACTGTATGCTAGCCTCTTGCCGATCGATCGGGGGCCCTTGCATTGGGGGGAACGGTGCTCTTTGTGAGCTGTATGCCTGGGGACCCTTGAGATGGTATTACTGTGGATTCGGGTCCTGGTCCCCCAGGACACACCGACTCTGGGGACCATGGATTTGCCATATTGGAATAGTGGCTCATTCATAATGCTGGGACAGATACTGTTAGGAGATGCTGATGTAAATTCCAACACCTGTCTGTCTATTGTCTGCTAAAATGTGTATTGTAAATAAGTCTACTATGGGATCTAAGAGTCATTAGATCCCCATTGTTATTTGTGTTAATCAACTCTGCTATTGTGTGAAGAAGAGTCTATGTTGATTGTGATAATGTTGATTGGATTTTCTGAACTACAAGACGGCCAGTCTGGCCTAACGGTCATGTCTGAGTCATCTAGGCTGTCTAAAGGGATTAGTTAATTAGCTCATGTTAATTGTTAATTAGGTTAATTAGGTTACAGCTGTATTGTTAGAGTAATATGAGTGGGAGGTCTGCACCTCCACTTTTAGTGTATAAAAGCCTGTATTTTGCAATAAAAGAGATTCCTGTTTGAACTTACATACAACTTGCCTGGTGTTTGTTCTGAGCTATCACAACTGGGTTAGAATGGCACATAGCTGAAGTTTTAATCCCGGAGCATTGGATGACCGAACCATCAGACGTTGCAATCTGATTCTATAGCTGCAGAGGAGTGTCGGGAGAGTGGAACTGAGCGAGCAAGGGGCTCGGTACATTGGTTGGCAGCCGTGGGATTTGCTCTCCAGTTACTGGGACACTCCAAACCAGCCTGCAGGAGAGCCACGCTGAAAGACTTACTTGAGAGCCATGGAGGGAATGGTGGGATCGTGCTTCCTTGCCGTGAACACATCCAAACCATCACCTGGATCCAAGGTAGCAGGATAGCAGGAGAGGAGAGATACCAGCCACCATGGATGAGGAATTCAGAAGGAGGTTGCGAGAGAAGGAGATACAGCACAGAGGACCAGGTCCTGCTAGGGTGGTTTGATTCTATCCGCTGTGAACTCTGGAAGGAAGCGCTAGCCTGTGAGCAGCGACACCAGGGAAAAGTTCTCCCCTCCATCCATGTGAGGTACTGGTCACAGTATGAAGTGCGAATGCTGTTTTGGGGGGAACAGCCGAACCAGGAGTGGACAGCCGAGTTAAGCAGGCTGATCCGGGCAGAAATGCAGTTGGACGAGAGCTACAGAGCCCTCCAGTGGTATGTAGCCCAAGTGTGCCCATGGACAGCGGATGACAGGCCCACGGAAGGCTTTGACTACGATGACCTGGGATTGTTATACTGGAGGCTGTCCAGGGACCCTGACTTTGGAAGTGATCGGGAGTGGCGTTTGGAGGAAATAATGGAGCACAGAGAGCGGAGAATGAATGTCTCAGAAGTTCATCAGTGCAGCCTATCAGAGCCACCTACCAGTGCCCTTCAGGGTCGCCTATCATTTCCAACCATCAGTGCCCATCAGTGCCACCCATCAGTGCAGCCTCATCAGCGCACATCAATGAAGGAGAAAAATTACCTGTTTTCAACCTTTTATAACAAACTATTTTTTCAAAATTTTCTGTCTTTTTTCGTTTTTTTAGCAAAAAACTAAAAACCCAGCAGTGATTAAATACCACCAAATGAAAGCTCTATTTGTGGGGAAAAAAATAAAAAAATTTCATATGTGTACAGTGTAGCATGACTGCTCAATTGTCATTCAAAGTGTGACAACGCTGAAAGCTTTAAATTGGCCTGGGCAGGAAGGGGGTGAGAGTGCCTGTGACAGACCTAGCCGGGAAAGAGACTTTTGGAGGGGACTGTATGCTAGCCTCTTGCCGATCGATCGGGGGCCCTTGCATTGGGGGGAACGGTGCTCTTTGTGAGCTGTATGCCTGGGGACCCTTGAGATGGTATTACTGTGGATTCGGGTCCTGGTCCCCCAGGACACACCGACTCTGGGGACCCTGGATTTGCCATATTGGAATAGTGGCTGATTCATAATGTTGGGACAGATACTGTTAGGAGATGCTGATGTAAATTCCAACACCTGTCTGTCTATTGTCTGCTAAAATGTGTATTGTAAATAAGTCTACTATGGGATCTAAGAGTCATTAGATCCCCATTGTTATTTGTGTTAATCAACTCTGCTATTGTGTGAAGAAGAGTCTATGTTGATTGTGATAATGTTGATTGGATTTTCTGAACTACAAGACGGCCAGTCTGGCCTAACGGTCATGTCTGAGTCATCTAGGCTGTCTAAAGGGATTAGTTAATTAGCTCATGTTAATTGTTAATTAGGTTAATTAGGTTACAGATGTATTGTTAGAGTAATATGAGTGGGAGGTCTGCACCTCCACTTTTAGTGTATAAAAGCCTGTATTTTGCAATAAAAGAGATTCCTGTTTGAACTTACATACAACCTGCCTGGTGTTTGTTCTGAGCTATCACAACTGGGTTAGAACGGCACATAGCTGAAGTTTTAATCCCGGAGCATTGGATGACCGAACCATCAGACGTTGCAATCTGATTCTATAGCTGCAGAGGGGTGTCGGGAGAGTGGAACCGAGCGAGCAAGGGGCTCGGTACATTGGTTGGCAGCCGTGGGATTTGCTCTCCAGTTACTGGGACACTCCAAACCAGCCTGCAGGAGAGCCACGCTGAAAGACTTACTTGAGAGCCGTGGAGGGAATGGTGGGATCGTGCTTCCTTGCCGTGAACACATCCAAACCATCACCTGGATCCAAGGTAGCAGGATAGCAGGAGAGGAGAGATACCAGCCACCATGGATGAGGAATTCAGAAGGAGGTTGCGAGAGAAGGAGATACAGCACAGAGGACCAGGTCCTGCTAGGATGGTTTGATTCTATCCGCTGTGAACTCTGGAAGGAAGCGCTAGCCTGTGAGCAGCGACACCAGGGAAAAGTTCTCCCCTCCATCCATGTGAGGTACTGGTCACAGTATGAAGTGCGAATGCTGTTTTGGGGGGAACAGCCGAACCAGGAGTGGACAGCCGAGTTAAGCAGGCTGATCCGGGCAGAAATGCAGTTGGACGAGAGCTACAGAGCCCTCCAGTAGTATGTAGCCCAAGTGTGCCCATGGACAGCGGATGACAGCCCCACGGAAGGCTTTGACTACGATGACCTGGGATTGTTATACTGGAGCCTGTCCAGGGACCCTGACTTTGGAAGTGATCAGGAGTGGCGTTTGGAGGAAATAATGGAGCACAGAGAGCGGAGAATGAATGTCTCAGAAGTTCATCAGTGCAGCCTATCAGAGCCACCTACCAGTGCCCTTCAGGGTCGCCTATCATTTCCAACCACCAGTGCCCATCAGTGCCACCCATCAGTGCAGCCTCATCAGCGCACATCAATGAAGGAGAAAAATTACCTGTTTTCAACCTTTTATAACAAACTATTTTTTCAAAATTTTCTGTCTTTTTTCGTTTTTTTAGCAAAAAACTAAAAACCCAGCAGTGATTAAATACCACCAAATGAAAGCTCTATTTGTGGGGAAAAAAATAAAAAAATTTCATATGTGTACAGTGTAGCATGACTGCTCAATTGTCATTCAAAGTGTGACAACGCTGAAAGCTTTAAATTGGCCTGGGCAGGAAGGGGGTGAGAGTGCCTGTGACAGACCTAGCCGGGAAAGAGACTTTTGGAGGGGACTGTATGCTAGCCTCTTGCCGATCGATCGGGGGCCCTTGCATTGGGGGGAACGGTGCTCTTTGTGAGCTGTATGCCTGGGGACCCTTGAGATGGTATTACTGTGGATTCGGGTCCTGGTCCCCCAGGACACACCGACTCTGGGGACCCTGGATTTGCCATATTGGAATAGTGGCTCATTCATAATGCTGGGACAGATACTGTTAGGAGATGCTGATGTAAATTCCAACACCTGTCTGTCTATTGTCTGCTAAAATGTGTATTGTAAATAAGTCTACTATGGGATCTAAGAGTCATTAGATCCCCATTGTTATTTGTGTTAATCAACTCTGCTATTGTGTGAAGAAGAGTCTATGTTGATTGTGATAATGTTGATTGGATTTTCTGAACTACAAGACGGCCAGTCTGGCCTAACGGTCATGTCTGAGTCATCTAGGCTGTCTAAAGGGATTAGTTAATTAGCTCATGTTAATTGTTAATTAGGTTAATTAGGTTACAGCTGTATTGTTATGCCGCGTACACACGGTCGGACTTTCCGGCATACTTGGTCCGGCACACTTTCCGACGGACTTTGTCCGCCAGGTGCGCCGGACTTTAAAACGGACGGACTTGCCCACACACGCCGGGACTTTCCGGCGGGCTAAGTCCGCCCGTCTTTCCGACGGACTTTCGCCGGAGTTCCGGCGGACTTTCAGAATGAACGGACTTGCCCACACACGGCCAAGTCCGTTCATTTTGAACGTGACTCAGGTGCGACGGGACTAGCAAAGGATGTCAATCTTGCCGCTTTTATCGGCGAGATTGACACCTTGCGAGCCCCGTTGCGGGGCATACCAGGCCCTTAGGTCTGGTATGGATTATAAAGGGAACCCCGCTACGCCGAAAAAACGGCGTGGGGTCCCCCTAAAATCCATACCAGACCCCGATCCGAGCACGCAGCCTGGCCGGTCAGGAAAGGGGGTGGGGACGAGCGTGCGCCCCCCCCCCTCCTGAACCGTACCAGGCCGCATGCCCTCAACATGGGGGGGTGCTTTGGGGGAGGGGGCGCCTTACGGTGCCCCCCCACCACAAAGCACCTTGTCCCCATGTTGATGAGGACAAGGGCCTCTTCCCGACAACCCTGGCCGTTGGTTGTCGGGGTCTGCGGGCGGGGGGCTTATCGGAATCCGGGAGCCCCCTTTAATAAGGGGGCCCCCAGATCCCGGCCCCCCACCCTGTGTGAATGAGTATGGGGTACATGGTACCCCTACCCATTCACCTAGGTAAAGTGTCAATAATAAAACACAACACAGGGTTTTAAAATAATTTATTAAACAGCTCCGGGGGGGGGAATCTTCCTCCGGCTTCGGGGGTCTTCTTCCGTCTTCGGGGGTCCCTCCGGTTCATCTTCTCCCGGCGTCCGGTTGGTTCTTCTCCGCTCTCCGGCCTCTTCTCCCGGTGTCCCAGGTCTTCGGGCCGGTCCCTCCACTGTCTTCATGTAGCTCTATTGCCAGCGGAGGTCTGGACTTCTGGGCTTCTTGTCTTCTTGTCTTCTCTTCCCCAGATGTTGACACGACGCTCTCTCCTGCTGGACTGGTCTCCGAGGGCTGCGTTATGACTTATATAGGCGGAGACCCCGCCCCCTTTTGATGTCACAGTCCCTGGGCATGCTGGGACTGTGACGTTTTAGGGGGCGTGGTCGAGAGGTGGCACTGATGGGTGGCACTGATGGGCGGCACTGAAGGGCATTGATAGGTGGCACTGATAGGCAGCACTGATAGGTGGCTCGAACTTTTGCGATGATCAAGAGATCTGGTGCGATCCGAACCAAGGGGTGTTTGGCCCAACTCTAAATATATAGCAAACCAGGGAGACACACAGGGTGGGGGGCCGGGATCTGGGGGCCCCCTTATTAAAGGGGGCTCCCGGATTCCGATAAGCCCCCCGCCCGCAGACCCCGACAACCAACAGCCAGGGTTGTCGGGAAGAGGCCCTTGTCCTCATCAACATGGGGACAAGGTGCTTTGTGGTGGGGGGGCACCGTAAGGCGCCCCCTCCCCCAAAGCACCCCCCCATGTTGAGGGCATGCGGCCTGGTACGGTTCAGGAGGGGGGGGGCGCACGCTCGTCCCCACCCCCTTTCCTGACCGGCCAGGCTGCGTGCTCGGATCGGGGTCTGGTATGGATTTTAGGGGGACCCCACGCCGTTTTTTCGGCGTAGCGGGGTTCCCTTTATAATCCATACCAGACCTAAGGGCCTGGTATGCCCCGCGCTCGCCGCAATAGGAAGATTTGTTTTTCCTATTGCAGCGAGCGCGAGATGCAATACCCTGCCCTCGTGTCGTATTTGGTCTGTCGGACCAGCCTACACACGAGCGGGCTTTCCGTCGGACCAGCACACACACGAGCGGACTTTCCGCCCGAAACTGAGTCCGACGGAAAGATTTGAAACTTTCTTCAAATCTAGGTCCGGCGGGCTTTTGGGAAGAAGTCCGCCGGAAAAGTCCGCCGCTGCCCACACACGGGCGGATTGTCCGGCACACTCTGGTCCGCCGGACCAAGTATGCCGGAAAGTCCGACCGTGTGTACGTGGCATTAGAGTAATATGAGTGGGAGGTCTGCACCTCCACTTTTAGTGTATAAAAGCCTGTATTTTGCAATAAAAGAGATTCCTGTTTGAACTTACATACAGCCTGCCTGGTGTTTGTTCTGAGCTATCACAACTGGGTTAGAACGGCATATAGCTGAAGTTTTAATCCCGGAGCATTGGATGACCGAACCATCAGACGTTGCAATCTGATTCTATAGCTGCAGAGGAGTGTCGGGAGAGTGGAACCGAGCGAGCAAGGGGCTCGTTACATTGGTTGGCAGCCGTGGGATTTGCTCTCCAGTTACTGGGACACTCCAAACCAGCCTGCAGGAGAGCCACGCTGAAAGACTTACTTGAGAGCCGTGGAGGGAATGCTGGGATCGTGCTTCCTTGCCGTGAACACATCCAAACCATCACCTGGATCCAACGTAGCAGGATAGCAGGAGAGGAGAGATACCAGCCACCATGGATGAGGAATTCAGAAGGAGGTTGCGAGAGAAGGAGATACAACACAGAGGACCAGGTCCTGCTAGGATGGTTTGATTCTATCCGCTGTGAACTCTGGAAGAAAGCGCTAGCCTGTGAGCAGTGACACCAGGGAAAAGTTCTCCCCTCCATCCATGTGAGGTACTGGTCACAGTATGAAGTGCAAATGCTGTTTTGGGGGGAACAGCCGAACCAGGAGTGGACAGCCGAGTTAAGCAGGCTGATCCGGGCAGAAATGCAGTTGGACGAGAGCTACAGAGCCCTCCAGTGGTATGTAGCCCAAGTGTGCCCATGGACAGCGGATGACAGCCCCACGGAAGGCTTTGACTACGATGACCTGGGATTGTTATACTGGAGGCTGTCCAGGGACCCTGACTTTGGAAGTGATCAGGAGTGGCGTTTGGAGGAAATAATGGAGCACAGAGAGCGGAGAATGAATGTCTCAGAAGTGCACTGGGCACTGGAAGATTTGGCGTTTCTGGCCGTTCAGGAATGGGAGTTGGAGATCGCCTACAAACAGCTGTTAGACTCTGCTCAGCAGCAGGGCGGTGCTCCCTTTGCCTGGGACTATCATGAAATACCAGTTGACAACTCTGAAATCCTGGCTGAAGAGTTGACAATGTGGCAGAGTAACGGTGTACTTTGCCAACCTGCCCCCACAGCTATGGAGGCGGAGGTCTTATGGCGGATGCAGCAAGTGCTGACTGACCTTGATGAACCTGTTTCTGCATTGGATGATCTTGGATGGAGGAATGTGCCTGTCCAGCAGAATGCCAGAGAATCGGCAGTGGAAAATCTGAAGATTGAAATCCCCAAACCTGAAGTGCTGACAACAGGGCAGAGCTCTGTTAACCTCTGCCCAGCACTGATAGCATCTTCTGGGTTCCACGGAGAGGAGATGGTGAACCTTTATCCCCAGTCACCAGTTGCAGAGACAGGGGATTTGATAGACTTTTCTGCTGAGGAAGAACAACCTGGTGAGCCTCCAGCAGAAGAAGAGCTGTTATTAGGGCCAAACTTCACTGTGCTCTGCCCAGCACTGATAGCATCTTCTGGGTTCCAGGGACAGGAGATGGTGAACCTTTATCCCCAAACACCAGTTGCAGAGACAGGGGATTTGATAGACTTTTCTGCTGAGGAAGAACAACCTGGTGAGCCTCCAGCAGAAGAGGAGCTGTTATTAGGGCCAAACTTCACTATGCTCTGCCCAGCACCAACAGAAATATCTGAGAAGGTACAAGGAACTTCCCCAGCTGAAGCGCTGGCAACCGGACAGAGGGTCCAAGATCTCTGCCCTACACCTGCGGCAGTTCCGGAGGCTCAGGGTGAGAAGGAGGTGGTCACTTCACAGCAGCAGATCAGGATACAGGGGGAGAGGAGGTGTTCGTCGTCCCTCCCAACAGTTAGCCAGAGCAGATGGTGTGGGGTTTCCAGCAGAAGGGCTGGCAACAGGGCCGAGTACTGCTGGACTCTGCCCTCAACAGAGGATGGATGTCCTGTGAAGGTGGATGGCACTTCAGTCTCCACCTGTATACCCCAGGGATGCTGGGCAGTCGGCCCATATCCCCAACAGCATGACGGAGTGAGCCCAGACACCCTGTCTTCTCTCCAGCGGCAGAAAGGACTCCAGGGAGAAGGGCCAGTCCAGGCCTCTCCCCAGCGGCAGATATGTTCTTTGAGAGAGGCAGAGGTTGGCTGGGTGAGTAATGCTTTGTTTGGAACAATTTGTTTGAAGTACTGTGTGGGTACAGGCATTAGAGGACTGGAACTACTGACTAACTTCGGAGTCAACCCGTCTGGGGTCTCCTCCTGTGTTAGTCTCCTGCCGAAAGGGGAAAAATGTGACAGACCTAGCCGGGAAAGAGACTTTTGGAGGGGACTGTATGCTAGCCTCTTGCCGATCGATCGGGGGCCCTTGCATTTGGGGGAACGGTGCTCTTTGTGAGCTGTATGCCTGGGGACCCTTGAGATGGTATTACTGTGGATTCGGGTCCTGGTCCCCCAGGACAAATCGACTCTGGGGACCCTGGATTTGCCATATTGGAATAGTGGCTGATTCATAATGCTGGGACAGATACTGTTAGGAGATGCTGATGTAAATTCCAACACCTGTCTGTCTATTGTCTGCTAAAATGTGTATTGTAAATAAGTCTACTATGGGATCTAAGAGTCATTAGATCCCCATTGTTATTTGTGTTAATCAACTCTGCTATTGTGTGAAGAAGAGTCTATGTTGATTGTGATAATGTTGATTGGATTTTCTGAACTACAAGACGGCCAGACTGGCCTAACGGTCATGTCTGAGTCATCTAGGCTGTCTAAAGGGATTAGTTAATTAGCTCATGTTAATTAGGTTAATTAGGTTACAGCTGTATTGTTAGAGTAATATGAGCAGGTCAGAACAGTCTGCACCTCCACTTTGAGTGTATAAAAGCCTGTATTTTGCAATAAAAGAGATTCCTGTTTGAACTTACATACAGCCTGCCTGGTGTTTTTTCTGAGCTATCACAACTGGGTTAGAATGGCACATAGCTGAAGTTTTAATCCCGGAGCATTGGATGACCGAACCATCAGACGTTTCAATCTGATTCTATAGCTGCAGAGGAGTGTCAGGAGAGTGGAACCGAGCGAGCCTGTAAATTGGTGCAAAAATGTTTCTAAAAAACTGCATGGGGGTCCCCCCCATCCTTACCAGAATTAGGTAAGATTTTTTTTTGGGGTCACCACCAAAATCCATACCAGCCCGTTACCTGAGCATGCAGCCCAGCAGGTCAGGAAAGGGGGGGACGAGCGAGTGCCCCCCCCGAACCATACCGCCCTCAACATGGGGGGGATGCTTTTGTGGGGGGGTTCTGCTACGAAGGCTAACCCCCGAACGCCTGCTCTGCCATTTGACAGTTCTTAAATAGGTAAGGGGTGGGGCCACCTGGTGACATCACCTGGTGGCACCGCTCCCCCCCCCTTGTGACATCACCGACCGAACATCCTGCTGATTGCCCTGCAAATTCTGGTGTTTGCCAAATGGGTGCACAGTCAATGTTCAGGCCAAACTTTTGCTCGGATTGAACTGTTCACGCAGCTCTGTTTATGTTTAGTCCTAGTCATGATTACTGTGCCTTCAAAAGTTTATGTGATCAGTAAGTCACACCCCAGACCCCAAGTTCTGCAGAAATAGAAACGATCGCCTTTATGAAGCTAAACTCTGTTATTTCAGGGGCCACCTTGTGTCAAACACAGAAATGGTTATTTCAGAGACTCACTGAAACCTACCACTCCTGTCAACTCCGGGAACGGAGAAAAATATCCTTTTAATTATTAATACGGGTGGTAAAAATGTCATAGTGAGTATTACATGGATAAGTCTCCAGTATACACAAACGGGCCCATCAACCATAACTGATTACCTTTGGGTGTCAGAGATTTGAGACAGACTTATGAATTTTTAACCTCACAGCCGGATAGATTTTATTACAGTCTCACGGATAAAAGTCAACATTCTCCAGCAAGACTGTAGCCTGTGGGCCACCAGGTCCAAGAGCTGATTAGGAAGATTGTTCATTGGCATCTTGTACAGACGTCCCGTGTTCCAAGATATGGTAGATCCATCATTAAAATTCACGAGAATCGACAGGGCACTTGTTGGCATTACTTAATAATACTCTTATTATGTTGAGTAAAAAAAAAAGTTCCTCTGTCTAGCGATGGATTTGAAAAAAAATGCTTTGTCCAAGCTCTTTTGTAGAACCTAAAGCCAAGGCAGTCTAGATCACATGGTCTCTGGCTACCATGTGCATGATGGGCTTTTCATGTAATTGGGGACTATAAATAAAATATTGATATTTTAATTGAGCCAGACCCTCTCCGGGAGATAACAGGATCAGCATGGCACAACCATGAAACCTAATTTTGCCGCCCCCCCGGCTCCACCCCTTTTTCCTTGCCATGTAAACCCCAGCTGTTTAAGTGCCCATCAAATGCAGCCTCACCAGCGCCCATTAAATGCAGCCTCACCAGTGCCCATCAATGCAGCATTACCAGCACCCATTAAATGCAGTCTCACCAGCGCCCATCAAATGCAGCTTTACCAGCGCCTGTCAATGCAGCCTCACCAGCGCCCATCAAATGCAGCCTCACTAGTGCCCATCAAATGCAGCCTCACCAGTGCCCATCAATGCAGCCTCACCAGTGCCCATCAAATGCAGCATTAGCAGCATCCATTAAATGCAGCCTCACCAGCGCCCATCAAAGCAGCCTCACCAGCGCCCATCAAATGCAGCCTCACCAGCGCCCATCAATGCTGCCGCCACCATTCCTGGTAAGGGAACCCAGTAGTGAAGCCATCCGGCTTCACAGTGGGTTCCGTACTGCACATGCACGAAGCGCACTGCACTTTCTAATTGGCGGCGGGGGAAGGAGGAGGGGGGGCCGAACTTCCGGGAGATCAGGCCGCCGTCCCGTCTCCGGAAGTGGGGAAGGGGACTCCCCCAAATGTAGCACCAGAGGGGAGGCGTATAAGCAAATTTGTATACGGAGAACACTATGGTCTCTATACTTATTATTTACATGTCCTGAACTCATGGAATCTTGAGCCAAGCTGGGAGACGATCTGCTTCTTTGGATATTAATGAGCTGAGTTACCATTAAGAAAAGAGCCATCTGGGATTACCCACCATTGATTGGGAAGAGGACGTGAGAGCAAAGAGCTCGTGGGGAGATCCGCCTATGAGTTTTAACTCATCTGGGAGGTGAGCGCGCATTTTTTTTACTGGTGGTGGTGTGCACTCCTTTTGAGGATGAAGAATCACTGTGGTGGTATTTAAATATGCAGGTTAACACTATGAAGAGTTTCCTCCCTCTTTTGCAATGACACCCATATACCGTGACCCTGGAACATTAAGAACCGTGATGGGCAGAGCAGTCTAAGTGATTATGGGCTATTCTGAATCTTACCTCTGGTAAGCATATAACCATAAGTGGTTTGCCACGTGGTGTATTGGTGAAGGTTTTCTATCATCATTGAGGATAAGCACCTAGTTTCATATGAATGAGAAGCTACGTTTTTTTCACCACACTCATCTGCATGTATGAGACTGGAAACTGTACCTTAAAGTGGAGCTCCACCCACTTTTACAACTCTTCAGCATCCCTCACTAAACTGCGCACTGTAAACGAATTTGGATATTTTTTTTATTTTTTTTCTCAGCACTTACTGTATATCTGCTGTATTAATTTTTCACTTCCTCCTCCCTGGCCGCGGCCCATCGCATCATTTCCTGTTTGCAATGCCTTCTGTGAAGGGGCGGCAACTTCCTCTGACGCTGCCGTTGCCATGGAAACCTGACCTGAAACCTATTACACTGCTTGTGCTGCACTGAGCATGTGCGAGATCTGCAAGGATGAGATCCAGGAAGAAATACAGTCTGGCGTCAGATGCCCACACTTAAGATGGCCA
The DNA here is from genome assembly GCA_037952835.1 of Lithobates septentrionalis. Lineage (NCBI taxonomy): Eukaryota > Metazoa > Chordata > Amphibia > Anura > Ranidae > Lithobates > Lithobates septentrionalis. The sequence continues at coordinate 519,417 of JBBDGP010000454.1, read as the reverse complement.
CAGCCTGCTGTAAGTTTATAAAATAACAAACTACTGCTATAAACTAACAAAACAGACCTCAGTTTACAGACTAACTTTACTAGAATACATAAAGCTTGTGCATTATAGGGGTATTTTTATTTAAAAAGTATCATTTCGGCCGGAACACCACTTTAATACCAATCCATTTAAGCTGTATGCACGGGACTCTTTCAGAGAGGATTATCCTCTGATGCAATGTTGGGACACATTCCCTTGAACTTTTTATAAATAGATTTATGTTTACTGTATTCACTGATTAAAGCGGAGTTCCACACAAAAATGGAACTTCCGCTTTTCGGAACCCTCCCCCCCTCCGGTGTCACATTTGGCACCTTTCAGGGGGGTGCAGATACCTGTCTAAGACAGGTGTTTGCACCCACTTCCGGCATAGACTCCCATGGGAGTCTACGCCTCTTCCCGTCCCCACCGCGCTTTCTCCTGGGAACACACAGCTCCCAGGAGATAGCGGGGACCATTTGGGACGCGCAGTGCGACTCGCGCACACGCAGCAGGGAACCGGGAAGTGAAGCCGCAACGCTTCACTTCCTGATTCCCTCACCTAGGATGGCGGCGGCAGCTGCCGAGAACCGAGCGGGTTCTCGGCATCACCTGCCAACATCGCTGGACCCCGGGACAGGTAAGTGGCCATGTATTAAAAGTCAGCAGCTGCAGTATTTGTAGCTGCTGGCTTTTAATTTTTTTTTTTTTTTTTGGCAGTGTGGGTGAACCCCCACTTTAATGTCAAGGATTGTGTTTTATTTCTTTTTTATGATTTCCTTTATAATTCATGTTTTATGTCTACCACGAACAAGATTAGCATCATTTTATTGTCCTTTACACTATCATTAGAATGCTAGTATTGGGGCTATTGTGATTTCTAGTAAATTATGCGTTATCGTCATCATCCATTGGCTGGTCGTAGTAGCATATAGTATTAAAGTGGTGTTCCGGCCGAAATTATACTTTTTAAATAAAAATACCCCTATAATACACAAGCTTAATGTATTCTAGTAAAGTTAGTCTGTAAACTAAGGTCTGTTTTGTTAGTTTATAGCAGTAGTTTGTTATTTTATAAACTTGCAGCAGGCCGTGGCCATCTTAAGTGTGGGCATCTGAAGCCAGACTGTATTTCTTCCTGGATCTCATACATGCTCAGTGCAGCACAAGCAGTGTAATAGGTTTCAGGTCAGGTTTCCATAGCAACGGCAGTTTAAGAGGAAGTTGCCGCCCCTTCCCAGAATGCATTGCAAACAGGAAATGATGCGATGGGCCGCGGCCAGGGAGGAGGAAGCGAAAAATGAATACAGCAGGTATACAGTAGGTGCTGAGAAAAAAAATAAAAAAATATCCAATTTGTTTACAGTGCACAGTTTATTGAGGGATGCTGAAGAGTTGTAAAAGTGGGTGGAACTCCACTTTAAGAACTGAAGAAGTGGCTTGGAGAAGCTGCGAAAAGTGTTTTAAACGTTACAGAACAAGCTATTGACATATTTTGAAGCCATACTGGTGCCCAGTAGGACTGTGACGACAAGGATCTTGACAGTCTGAAGGGGTGGCTAGAAGAAGCCATGAGATGTGTTCCAGTTGTCCTCTCTGTCCAAAAATGTGCACCTCACCGTACTTGAATGACTTCCTGACACCTAGGATAGGATTATATAACTAGAACAAGGCGATTCCACAATGTTCACACCTCGTTGATGAACGGTGATTGGATGAAGGTGTCTGGGCTACCTGTGTGGCTACAAGGATTGGGGTATGTTAGTGATAGTCATTAGAACTGAAGAAGTGGCTTGGAGAAGTGTCGAAAATCCTTCAACATTACAGAACAAGGCCAATTGAATGTGACAAACTACTACTAGATATACCATGATCTGGATTAATGAGATCCTCCTTCACAGACATGTGAATAGCTTGGTTTTACTTTACATATTGATAGCTTGGAACAGAACAGCTGAAAGTAAATCATAAGGTTTTTTTTTATCATCTGTATTGCTATAGAAACAGCAAATCACAAATACTGTACACAAGCTAGCTACAACTAATGAGGTTTTTGACGTTTTTTTTGTGCAATTAAACCCTGGAAACGAGGTATAGTTACTGACAATGTTACCCGTATGTCATCTGATTCATTAAGGTGATTTCTCTACCTTGATATCAGATTCAGCAATGCAGAGAATCCTATATCATTTTTTTTTTTAATTATTCAAAGATCTAGTTCCATACCCCCCCCCCCCCCCCCCCAATTTGTTTCTCATGTTCCCAAAAGATATGGATACCCTTTGTAAAGAACCATTGTCCTAGTGGGGGGGTGTCAATTTCAATTTCATTGTGGGCCGCATCAGCATTATGGTTGCCCTCAAGGGGCCAGTAGTATCTGTAAGACTAGATGTCCAAAGCCCCCACCCCCCCCCCCCCCCCACCCAAGTCAAGAGTACCCCACCATTCCTTACATCACAGTGCACCCCCCTTACCTTGTGCTGCTCCTAGGAAGAAGCTGGGGGCAGAGCTGGGAAACAGAACGTGCAGGGTCTGGAGAAGGACCAGAAGAGGGCTGCAGTCAGCTGATGGAGCCTGCTGATTGCTGAGATGAAAGGAGGCGGAGATAAGGGTGAGCTGCAGCTGCACAGAGAGGTGCAGGATCTGTAGGAGAAGTTTTGTCCTCCTCTCTGCTGCAACTGCTAAGATGGGGGGGGCGGGAGACAGAGACAAGCCTCTCCATGGATGCACGGGGAAAAAAAACAGAATCTGGCAGAGTTTTGTCCTCCTCTCTGCTGCTGACTGCTGAAACAAGGTGGGGCTGAACTTGAGGGGGAGCCACAGCTGCAGGAGAGGTGCAAGGGCCACATGGAATGGCTTGGCGGGCCTTGTGTTTGACACAATGAGGTTGATTTACTAAAGGCAAATATACTGTGCACTAGAAATGCACTTCAAGTGCACTACAAGGGGAGTTGCCCTTAGATTTAAGGGGAAGCTCTGAAATGTGGGGAAGCTCTGCTGAATTCTATCATCTAATCATGTGCAAGCAAAAATGCAGTTTTTTGTATTTTCCTTGCTTGTTCTCCTCAGATCTAGAGCAACTGCACTTGCAGTGCACAGACAATTTACCTTTAGTAAATAAACCCCATTGTCCTACTGCTTGCTTTTCAGGGCTAGGGTCCTCAGTCAACTGTCGTTTTCAATATTTTTTTCAGTGCTATATAAATGAATGTGTTTATCCCCTTTCCGACCGCCGCACGACGATATACGTCGGCAGAATGGCACGAGTGGGCAATAGGGCGTACAGGTACATCGCCTTTAAGATGCGGCATTGTGGGCGTGTGCGCTTATTGGGATTTTATTTTTACCAAAAATATCTAGCAGAACAGATATTGGCCTAAATTTATGAAGACATTTTATTTTCTAATTTTTTTTTTTTTTATTGAGAATGTTTTATAGCAAAATGAAAACAATATAGTTTTTTTTTTTTGTTTTTCAAAATTGTCACTCTTTTTTTGTTTATAGCACAAAAAATAAAACTGCAGAGGTGATCAAATACCACCAGAAGAAAGATCTATTTGGGGGGGGGGACGACAAATTTTGTTTGGCTACAACATCAATTGTCAGTTAAAGTAACGTAGTGCCGTATCACAAAAAAATGGCCTGGTCATGAAGGGTGGTAAATCCTTTGGAAGTCAAGTGGTTAGGGTAATGGTAGTAGTAGTAGTAGTAGTAGAAGTAGTAGTAGGAGGATGAGGTATTTTTGGTATTATTTTTATATCATTGTGTATCATATTAAGTGTTGGCGAGAATGTTTCTCAGATTTTGTAAAACATGATATAATGAAAAGCATTAAGAAATGGGAAAAAAAAATAGTAGTAGTAGTGTTACCGTGGGTCTTATATTCATTTTGTCAACAAAAGACACAGTAGGGCTTATTTTCTGGGTAGGTCTTATCGTGTAATGTGCTGTCTTCTCTCCCCCCCCTCTCCCTCCCTGCCTGTCAGGAATCCCCAGTGTCAACCGAGTTAAAGTGGTTCTAAAAACCTATAATCCACTATATATATTGTACAGTATTATATTATTGTACAATGTGTGTGTTTCTGTAATATAATTGTGCCAAAAAAACCTTCAGTACAGAGCCGCTCGGCACTTCCGTGACTCGCCGGAGCTTTTTCCCCGCTCGGAGCACTGCAGGGGGGGGGGGGGCTGAGATCCCCCTCTGACAGCTGGGAGAAGAGGAGGAGAGCAGCAGGAGGTCAGCTGAGCGGCGCTGTACTGAAGGTATTTGGCACGATTATATTACAGAAACACACACATTGTAAATTATATAATACTGTAATAGAGTGGATTATGGGATTTTCATAATTTATTTCAGGGTAGGGCTTATATTGCAGCCCTTCAGGAAAATCACAGTAGGTCTTATTTTCAGGGTAGGTCTTATTTTTGGGGGAAACATGGTAGTAGTAGTAGTCGTAGTGATAGTAGTAGTAGTAGTGATAGTAGTAGTAGTAGTCGTAGTAGTAGTAGTGATAGTAGTCGTAGTAGTGATAGTAGTCGTAGTAGTAGTAGCATAGCTCCCAACTCTCCCTGATTTTGAGGGACTGTCCCTGATTTGGAGCAATGTCCCTCTGTCCCTCATTTCTCCTCGTTTCTCCCTCATTTTGGTCTGATCTATATAGATGTATATAAAATGCACTTTTTATCTATCAAAAAGTGTTTTCCAGCGCTAAACCTTTCATCTGATTTCTAAATTGCTGCATTTATAAATTCCAAAAGCCAATATAAAGGAATAGTAGCGGTAAAAAAGCATTTGTGGGTTTAACCAATTTTTTTGGGGTACAAGTCTCCTTTAAGGGGGCGTGGCTAGGGGTGTGTCCTATGCCTGCATACTTTTGCTGATAGGTGTCCCTCATTCCCATCTCAAAAAGTTGGAAGGTGTGGTAGTAGTGATAGTAGTAGTATTGGTAGTACTTGTAGTATTATTATTATTATTATTATTAATATACAGAATTTATATAGCGCCAACAGTTTACGTAGCACTTTATAACTTGAGGGTAGACAGTACAAATACAAGGCACTTTAATACAGTAGGAATCAGAGGGCCCTGCTCCTTAGAGCTTACAATCTAAGAGGGAAGGTCAAGAGATACAAGAGGTAATAACTGTGGGTGAGGTGCTGATTGAGAAGATAAATGTACAGTTGTTAGGTGGGAGGGCCAGGTAGGCTTCTCTGAAGAGATGAGTTTTCAGGGATCGTCTGAAAGTGGATAAAGTAGGAGAAAATCGGACGGATTGGGGTAGAGCAGGGGTCTTCAAACTACGACCCTCCAGTTGTTCAGGAACTACAATTCCCATCATGCCTAGTCATGTCTGTGAATGTCAGTGTTTTGCAATGCCTCATGGGATGTGTAGTTCCGTAACAGCTGGAGGGCCGTAGTTTGAGGATCCCTGGGGTAGAGCATTCCAGAGGATGGGAGAGGCTCTGGAGAAGTCCTGAAGACGAGCATGGGATGAGGTGACGAGGGAGTTTGAGAGCAGGAGGTCTTGGGAGGAGCGAAGAGAACGATTAGGTTGGTATTTTGAGACTAGGTTAGAGATGTAGCTGGGGGGCCAGGTTGTGGATGGCTTTGTAAGTAGTAGTAGTAGTAGTGATAGTAGTGGCAGTGGTAGTAGTGGTAGTAGTAGTAGTGATAGTAGTAGTAGTAGTAGAAGTGGTAGTGGTAGTAGTAGTAGTAGGGGTAGTAGTAGTAGTGGTGGTGGTAGTAGTAGAAGTGGTAGTGGTAGTAGTAGTAGTGGTAGTAGTAGTAGTAGTAGTGGTAGTAGTGATAGTAGTAGTATTAGTAGTGGTAGTAGTAGTAGTAGTGATAGTAGTAGTAGTGGTAGTAGTAGTAATGGTGGTGGTAGCAGTGGTAGTAGTAGTAATGGTGGTGGTAGTAGTGGTAGTAGTAGTAGTGGTGGTAGTAGTAGTTAACTATAAATCTTTTTCTTAAAGCCACAAGAGCAGAGTAAATCTTCCAGAGGTCAAATGGATAAACTAGACTGACTTTCTTCCAACCATGAACTACTGATAAATCAAATCCAGCACCTCCGAAATGCATGTTCCAGCAAAAAAACTCGAAAAAAGGAAAAGAAAGGCGTCTCTAAGTGCAGTATGTCAAATTTAATAAAGTGCACAAAGGGTTAAAAGCACTTACAAGATTGTTGAGTGTTAAAAGACATGATAAAACCAGGAGTCCTCATCTGTGGCATGTGTCCATCCTCAGCACGGTGGTAGAGAGCAGTGTAGAGCCGTCCAGCAGCTGTAAAGCGTTCTCATATGTGTTGGAAAGAGGAGGCAGCAGGGAAGCCTGTATTCGCACACAAGGCTGATGGTGTCAGTGTAGAGAAGGGGGTGGTAACGCGTTTCGGAGCATGTGCGGCTCCTTCGTCAGACCAACTTCAGAGTTGCTTCTCCTCTAACCAAAGTGCTGCCAGAAGTGCCATCTCATCACTACCATCCCTCTGACCAGCTACCCACCTCCACCAGAGCGCCCTTATCACCTCTCAGCAAAAAAACTCAACAGAGGTTCTAACCCTTCCACATTACCCAGAACTAAAAAAAAATAAAAGTTTGGATGGATCTGGGCTAAAAAAATTGCCCATCAGTTACTGGACTGGATAGACAGTATTTTGAATTTTATGTGCATTTGTCCTACCCCTGCTTTATGTCTTTCACTACCTTTCAGCGTTTCCTTTTTCTGGCCAGCGCTCCATCCATTCAACAAAATGGTTAAAACCAGGTTGATTTCATTTCCAAGGTACGTGAGAGCTGGGAAATAAATCATATTTTATCATACACAGGAAACCTTTCAATAAGAGGCAGCGATGAGGCAATGATGCTTATTACGGAGGCACTGACAAATGACACAAATGCATTCTGGTTATTTATCAAGCCGAGAACGTGACTCCCGTAAAGGCAACCAGAAGATGACTGAGTAATGTTTGACAAGGCTGCTTAAATACAATGAGGCAGAATCTGTTTCCTCTGGAAATTAACTTAGAGCTAATTCTTTGGAGTTTTCCACGTATTAATAATGTATTTATTGACTTAAAAATATATGTCATGGCGAATCGGAGAGCGTAATATCTCAAAGTTTTCAAGCTTATAATTCAGTTGGGTCAAGAGCACTGATCAATTTAGGAAGTTAAAGAGTATCATCTGTTATGGTTTGTCTGAGCATGTAGATATTCTATCAAGCCAGGCCATCAATCATTGGGGGGGGGGGGGGGGGGGCTGCATTATTTAAGACAAACTAAAGAGTTAGTAGAGCTACGAAGGGATAAGACACCATCAGAGGCATTAGAGAGGGACTCTGGGAACAAAAACTCCATCTTCTCCATCTTCTGCTGACGTTTGATGGAGAAAACAAATCCTGTATTAACCGCCCTGGGAAAATCAAGTATACTAAGGGATTGCGTGAGAAAAAAACTCAACCAAAAGCGTCAAATTATTTAGTGCATGGGCTACTTTAAAGTTAAATGTAAACCCAAAGATTCAAATAAGCTTTAACAAGTTCTTTTGAGGTCTTCAAATCTGCAGCTTTCATTAATATAATACCTGGGGTGATCCTACCATGAAGGACCTGGTTCAAGCCGTAGTTGTCAGCCATAAACCTCAGGACCTTCAGGTGCCACTCTAAGCAAAGTCCTATGGTGCACTGGTGACTCCCTTTGATTATAGGTGACGGCGTTAGATGAGCCCATCCCGGCTCTGTGTGTGAACATGGGAAGAAAGAGGAAAAAACTCTAAGAAAACAGCCCAGGTGTAAAAGGAAGTGCAAGCGGCTTCTGCCCATCTCCTCCCAGACCATGTCCCAACATGTTTCGCCCCGTCAGACTCTCTGTATGGACCTTGCTTTGTGCACTGGTGGAGGGGGGATTATGGTGTGGGGGGTTGTTTTTCAGTGGTTGGGCTTGGCCCCTTAGTTCCAGTGAAGGGAACTCTTAAGGCGTCAGCATACCAAGACATTTTGGGCAATTTCATGCTCCCAACTTTGTAGGAACAGTTTGGGGGATGGCCCCTTCCTGTTCCAACATGACTGCGCACCAGTGCACAAAGCAAGGTCCATAAAGACATGGATGAGCGAGTTTGGGATGGAGGAACTTGACTGGCCTGCACAGAGTCCGAGTCTTTGGGATGAATTAGAGTGGAGACTGCAAGACAGGCCTTGTTGTCCAACATCAGCACCTGACCTCACAAATGGACTTCTGGAGGAATGGTCAAACATTCCCATAGACACACTCCTAAACCTTGTGGACGGCCTTCCCAGAAGAGTTGAAGCTGTTATAGCTGCAATGGGTGGGCCAACTCAATATTGAACCCTACGGACTAAGACTGGGATGCCATTAAAGTTCATATGCGTGTAAAGGCCGTCGTCTTTTGGTGGGTGAGCTTCAATGGCGAGAGGCCCCATATATGTGGCCCTATGTGCTGAGAGCCTGCCCCCCAGCACAGTGACGAACGGGTTACCGGAAAGCTCCCGATGCGTACTTGCAAATCGGGAGCTTTCTGATCATGTGACTACTGTGACAGCCAATCACAGGGGTTACGTGATCATAATGCCCCGCCTCCACCTCCCAGCATTTAGATCCTCTTAAGGGGACAGAAAGGGGTAAAATAGCCTCATCTCTTGTTCTTCGTAGAAAACACTTATTTTTGTGGAATGGTGTCGTGATTTTGTTATTTGGCCAGTTTAGGAGGCAAATAGAGAATTTTTTTTATCCTGTATCCTATAACAAGGATTTTAATTTTTGACCAGCCTCGTACAGGCAAAAAGTCATATCTCTTGTCGGATTCTCTATAAATTCTGTTGTTTCATTTCCTCGAAAAACCGGGTGGATAGCGATGGGGGGGGGGGGGGGGGTGTTGTGTGACTATCGCAATGTTTTTCTTGACCTTTCATTAGAATTGTTGCTTACGCCAATAGAGATCTTCTCACTGACACCCAGAGGGATTATGAAAAATAAGATGTGCTCCCCCCCCCCCCACCACCACCACCCCCACCCCCACCTTTCGTTGTTTAGCCTGTGTACACTTATTAGGCTCACAAATATAAAGCTATTATAAAAATGAGAAAGTGCTACCGCTGCCAAAAAAAAAAAAAAAAAACCTGTCACCGCGCTAAATTATTATATAAATATAAGAGAAGTATGTCTGTAAAATATTCACTCAATGAACATCCCAAGGTGATGATTTGCCCGGGCTGTTTTTATCCCTGGGAGATCCATTATGCATTTCGGTATGCCACATGTCACGGTATGAATCAGACGCTTAATGCATCTGCGTTTTTTAAAAGCAGAGGCCATTTTCCCAATAGAATCCCGCTGTAAGGGATAAAAAAAAAAAAAAAGCGTAGACATCCTGGCTTTTGTGGGCATAATTTAATGTCTTTCTTATCATCGCGGTGAATCACGCACCACGCCGCGCGTACTTATGCACAATATATTGCTTAAATCCATGCAAATATTTTTTACCACGATCGTAGTATTTTACATGGAAGGTCAGTGAAGTTTGAGAGGCATTGAAATATATTCCCTTTGTACTTATATTGTAGTGGTAATATTCAACATATGCACATAGATCTTAATATCCGTGGATTTATGCTTTTCCCGCGGTATATATTGTTTTATGGGCGGTCGTTTGCATGCGGATTCCGACAAGAGCTGCCGATCCGCCTAGAATTATGCCATCCACTCTCTTATTACGAGGAGGGGAGCAAATATTTTTAATGCTTTTTTTTTTTGGCAATAAATGGTCAGGTCCACTCAATATCACTCATAAATTAAAGGGGTTGTTGAAGAGAAGAGCTCTAGGATTAATGGGATGGTTTATTCATGCAAAATATACATTTTTTTTTTTTTCTGGGCTGAGGCTAGGCATAGATGGGTGGTTGAAATGGATCGGCCACCGTTTTCTCTGGTGTCCAGTCAGGGCCAGCCTGGACCAAACTGTGGTCACTGGAAGAATGGCTTAGAGGTTAGTACACTATATTGTCAAAAGTTTTCCAGTACCTGTTCATTACTGTGCTGGAAGATGGGGCTGCTCGCCATTGAAGCCCACCCACTGAGAGGCTACATACACTAAATTGTCAAAAGTATTGGGACACCTGCCTTTAAACGCACATGAACTTTAATGGCATCCCAGTCTTAGTCCGTAGGGTTCAATATTGAGTCGGCAGCTATAACAGCTTCAACTCTTCTGGGAAGGCTGTCCACAAGGTTTAGGAGTGTGTCTAGAGGTTAGTACACTATATTGTCAAAAGCTTTCCAGTACCTGTTCATTACCGTGCTGGAAGATGGGTCCGCTCGCCATTGAAGCCCACCCACTGAGAGGCTACATGCACTATATTGTCAAAAGTATTGGGATACCTGCCAAACAAATCCCAATCTGGTGGTACAATCCCTTTTAGATTTTCGTACAGCTGTGTAGTACAAGAGCTTACATGGTTGGATATACGCTATATTAACAAAAGTATTGGGACGCCTGCCTTTACACGCGCATGAACTTTAATGGCATCCCAGTCTTATGCCCCGTACACACGGTCAGATTTTCCGACGGAAAATGTGTGATAGGACCTTGTTGTCAGAAATTCCGACCGTGTGTAGGCTCCATCACACATTTTCCATCGGATTTTCTGACACACAAAGTTGGAGAGCAGGATATAACATTTTCCAACAACAAAATCCGTTGTCGGAAATTCCGATCGTGTGTACACAAATCCGACGGACAAAGTGCCACGCATGCTCAGAATAAATAAAGAGACGAAAGCTATTGGCCACTGCCCCGTTCATAGTCCCGACGTACGTGTTTTACGTCACCGCGTTCAGAACGATCAGATTTTCCGACAACTTTGTGTGACCGTGTGTCTGCAAGACAAGTTTGAGCCAACATCCGTCGGAAAAAAATCCCTAGGATTTTGTTGTCGGAATGTCCGAACAAAGTCCGACCGTGTGTACGGGGCATTAGTCCGTAGGGTTCAATATTGAGTTGGCCCACCCTTTGCAGCTTTAACAGCTTCAACTCTTCTGGGAAGGCTGTCCACAAAGTTTAGGAGTGTGTCTATGGGAAGGTTTGACCATTCTTCCAAAAGCACATTTGTGAGGTCCCAAAAGTGTTACTGCAGGCGTCCCAATACTTTTGCCAATATATTGTATGTCTGGCTGAACTGGGGTTCCCAGTTCAAATCCCAGTCAGGACATTATCTTCTTGGAGTCTGCATGTTCTCTCAGGGCTTGAATTTCCTCCCACATTAGAACAACATGCTGGTAGGTATTGAGCTCAGGTGTCATCCAACCTCATCTCTAGCCAAACTCTAAAACACAATTTTATAGAACACTCCAAACACTATTTTTTTGCTGCTCGCCAAGTCATTCACACCTGCAGCCGATCTCTTTGTTTCCATGAGCTGGAGTTTGGCTAGGGATGAGTTTGGAAAAATTGATTGGGAATTTATAAATGTATACTGGTCCACTTTTAACAAGTGTGCCAGGTTATAATCCTCACATTGGTCCTATGTCCCTCCCACAAGGCCGTAACACAGCTGTAACTCTTGCTTATCAGGTATCTCTGTTTATTTGAACCCACCAGTACAATGGGTTAAACTAGGGGGTCTCCATACTTTCTAAGCAAAGGGCCAGTTTACTGTCCTTCAGGATTTAGGGGGGCCGGGCTGTGGCCAGTGGCAATTGAAAATGCCTCGGCATCAGTGCCCCACCGTTGGTGTCAATGGGAGGAATAGTGCCCCACCCCATTGTTGATATCAATGAAAAGAATATTGCCCCATTGATGGTGTCAGTAAGGGGAATGGTGCTCCATCATTAGTGTCAGCTGGCGGAATGGTGCCCCAAGGGCCTGATAAAGGCAAGCAAAGGGCCACATCTGGCCCCCTGCCCGCAGTTTGGAGACCACTGGGTTAAACCATTAACTGGTTCAAGACAGTTATATGACGATTGAGTATATTTGGACCTCCTGATTATTTAGAGGTCTCACAGGTTTTGGTGTGTGGTGTTTTATTGCACAAGGGTGGAGGAATGGACATGGACCCAACGATTTGGAGAATATTTTACTCACAGTTCTTTTATATTACATTTGCATGTAGCGCTACCTCAAAGGGCCGCTGGTATTTAACTGGTTCTTCCTCAACAAGCACAGAGGCTGCCTGTCCACACAAGCTACAGTCCTTTCACACTGGCTCCAATGAACAGTCTAGGACAGGGGTGTCAAACTCAATTTGACCGTGGACCGAATCAGCATTATGGTGGCCCCAAAGGGCCAATTGTTTCTGTAAGACTATATACAGTTATCCAGGGCTTTTTATCCTCAGAGATTAGGTGCAGAAACACACCCCACCCCCCCACCCCTCGCCCGCAGCTGAATTAACTGTAGGAAATGGTCCTGGCGCTTGCTGGACTTTCTTGGGCACCTTGAAGCCTTCTTCACAACAATTAAACCTCTCTCCTTGAAATTCTTGATGATCCGATAAATGATTGATTTTATGTGCAATCTTAGTAGCTGCAATATCTCTGCCTGTGAATCCCTTTTTGTGCAAAGCAATGATAACTGCACATGTTTCCTTGCATGGTTAACAGAGGAAGAACAATGATTTCAAGCACCACCCTCCTTTTAAAGCTTCCAGTCTGTTATTCTAACTCAATCATCATTACAGAGTGATTTCCAGCCTTGTCCTCATCAACACTGAGACCTGGGTTAATGAGAGAATCACTGGCATGATGTCAGCTGGTCTTTTTTTGGCATGGATGAAATGCTGTGGAAAGGGTTTTTTTTTTCGGTGGATCAAGTTAATTTTTGTGCCAAAAAGGGACTTTGAATTCAATTGCAATTCGTCTGATCACTCTTCATAACATTCTGGAGTATATGCAACTTGCCATCATATAAACTGAGGCAGCAGACTTTGTGAAAATGAATATGTGTGTCATTCTCAAAACTGTTGGCCAGGGCTGTATATACCCCAGATGATGCCTTATGAAGTGAAACGCGTTGGGATGCCATGCTGATTCCACTGTTACTGTCCTCTGACAAGCGTTTGTTTTACCATGGAAATGCGAGTGTATTTTTTTTTGTTTACATATTAAATATCTATTATTCCTTACGGAATTACGCTAAGTGCCCTCCTTCTCTTTTATTCAAATGGTTGGGCTGATTCGCCCATTTTTATTTAACCTGCTGATACCCACCGTCCCGAAAATCCCTGTGGAGGTTGTGTCCATACAGTGAGCCTGAATCATCCCGGGTACTTCGCAAAGCTTGATTGACTCATTAGGTGTAGACCTATATGAGTTCAACCCCTCTGGTAAGCGACTGGCGCTTCTGGTGGTGGATCTTCAATCGATTCACATTATTATTCTTTGATGCACATTTATGATCCAACTGATTATCACTTATCCCATTGGACTACATATTTGTAAAATTTTTCCTTTTTTCGGTCCCCAAGTTTCACCCTTGGACACTGTTTTGTATTTTTGTTTAATTGAGTATATATCACTTTTTTGCACATTATAATTGACTCACTGCTGTGCTGGTTGCTATTGTGCGTTTTAGACAGCGCGGTATATATGTTTGTATAGTTCACAGGGCTGTATATCTGCAGTGTGAGATCATTTAAAAGGGTTGAAAAGTTAGAAGGTTTTTTAACCTAAAGCGGAGTTCCACGCGTTTTTCGTTTATTAAAAGTCAGCAGCTACAAAAAGTGTAGCTGCTAACTATGAATAAACAGACACTTACCTGTCCCACGGTCCAGCGATGCAGGCACCCGGAGCTTCGCTCCTCTCCTTCCTCTCCTCTCCGCCGGAGCCGTCATAGCAACTGTGGGCACCCGGCTGTGACAGCTTTCGGCTTCACGGACGGGGCGCGCACTTCGCATGCACGAGTCGCCTTGCGCTCTGCTAGTGGCCAGGCAATCTTCTGGGACCTGTGACGTGTCCCAGAAGATTGCAGAGAGGGAGGGGCCGCCTAGGGGGAGAGGAGGAGTCGCCTAGGGGGAGAGGAGGAGTCGCCTAGGCGGCCAAGAGCAGGAAGGAGGAAGTGGGACAGGAAGTCCCACTCTAAACTAGGTACACACTCCCCCTCCCCCCCCCCCCCCCAAAAAAAAATGACATGCCAAAATTGGCATGTCAGGGGGCGAGGAATACTTAAAGAGGATTTCCACCCGAGGTCCATTAAAAAAAAAAAAAAAAAATTAAAAGTCAGCAGCTACAAATACTGCAGCTGCTGACTTTTAATTGGACACTTACCTGTCCCAGGGTCCAGCGATGCGGGGGATCGAAGCCCCGCTCATCTCCCCCTCCAATCAGCGGCGCCGGCATTGCAACTGTGGGCGCCGGGCTGTGGCTTCACAGCCTGGCACCCACTGCGCCGCGCGCCGTGATTGGCCGCTCAGTCACCTGGGACCTGTAATGGGTCCCAGATGATTGACAGGAGGGAGGGAGCAGAGCGGAGCCCTTCCTGTGCCAAGGGGGAAGTGATGTCACCAGCCCAGGCACTGGAAGAGGCAGACTACGAGGGACCACCTAGCAACAGGCATTTAGAGGTAAGTAAAAAAAAAAAAAAAAAAATATCCAAATGTTTATTTGTATTTTTTTTTTAGGATTTTTCATGTAGTTTTTTTTTTTTTTGGGTGGAACCCCACTTTAATGCATTCTATGCATTAGGATTAAAAGCCTTCTGTGTGCAGCAGCCCAGGGACGTGCAGTCTGGGGAGGCAGGTAAGGCAGAGTCATTAACATAAAAAAAAAAAAAAGGAGCTTTGAGGGTTGTAGACCCCACATTTGGAAAAAAACTGGTTCATGAATATAAGAAAAAAAATAAAAACACTAAGGATAAGCCGATTTTTTTCTATAATGTGAAAGAGGATGTTATGCCAAGTAAATAGATACCTAACATGATAAAGAAAGATGGGATGACAGTGCATGTATGGCCTGGTCTGGCCAATCCAATGAAAACAAACAAAAAAGGCCTAGTGCTCTGGGCACAGCATACCCCTCAGGATTTTGAGGACAGACCAGGAGAGTATTTAAAATGTCTTTATTGATTGACAAAATTATTATACAGTAGAAAAATGTATTTAGAAAAATATTAAAATCAATAACAATAATACAAAATGGCAAGCATGGTAGTAATTGCTCTGTGAGGTAGCGGCTGGCTAATGCACGTGGCTGTATAGAATGACGCCTGACATGTTTCAGACTAAGTGTCCTTCTTCAAAGGCTTTATGTCATCTATAGCAAACAAGTTCTATAATGTAAACATATTTGAGCGTTAGTGCAGTAATACAATCGAATTAAGATCGTTTTGTACAGAAATGAAAAATGACCATATAAGCAGTGAAAAGGAGAAAACCACACACTTACATACCTGAGCTGATCGTTGTTACACACAAAGGGGATGACGAGCATAATGGGTATAGCCTGCAGAGTGGCTGTCTTGCAGTGTGAAGGTAAGGATGTGTGGCTGGATGAATAGAGCCAAATGCAAAAGCATGAAAAATGAGAGCCGGGCGGACCCACAGTTACTGCAGGAACTCCCGCTGAGTGGGGTGAACTACTCCCATCAGCATAGGGTCAGCCAACAAGCGAAGGAGTACAACCAATGGCTTCCTGTCCGATAAAAACAGAGAAAGGATGGTAAGTATTAGTGATGGCAAATCGGGGGCAAGAGAATTTGGTAATGGTAATGCCATATAGGAGTAGTCAGAGTGTGAGCTTACCAAGGTAGGAGTACCAATGGCGACCCTAGGGGGGCGGGCAGAGGGGGCCCTGACCCCCCCAACATTATGCTGTGCCCCACCATGTGCCCCCCACCCCAATTTCTTTTTTTTTTTTTTTTTTACAAAAAATCAATGTCTAAGAGGGAGAGAGTCCCCAGTCAGCTCCTGTGGGTGATTCCTCCCCCCTCCCTCTGCTCACTGACACTGCATAATGCAAGCGCTCACACAACCACGGCCGCCCGATCTGCTCCTTCCCCTGCATCCTCATTGGCAGGGAGAAGAGCGAGTTGCAGGAAGGACTCCACCAGGACTCTCAGTTACTGAAAAAACAGACTGATTTCTCAGACCAGCACTGTCAATAGCAGGGGCAGGACAGCAAGAGGAGGCTGGGGAACCCCACAGTGGCAGAACACCAGGGCCTGGGGGCAAGACAACCTTTGCAACCCTGATAGTTCTCCCACTGCTTTGGACCCTTATATTTTCTTGGTATGCTGGTGACATATATCTCTTGTTTTCTGCCACCCTGGGGGACCCAATACAGTAGGAAGGGAGCTCACTGCAGAACATGTGAAAGTGCCATTGTGGGGTCGTAGTAAAGGGCCCCAGGAGATTTTATATATATATATATATAATTGCATTTTATAGTTGCCCCCCTACTTTTGTCCCTGTCCCCCCATGTGCCCCCCCTAAATATGTAAGCTGGAGACGCCACTGAGGAGTACATACAGGTCGATGGGTTCCAGCAGCAAGCAAGCACCAGCAATGTGGATGCTGCTGCTGGACAGAGCCTTTAAATAGCCAGTATGGCCATTAGAAACAGCTGAGCATGTGCGGCTCCTTCGTCAGACCTCACGTCAGGGTCTGACGAAGGAGCCGCACATGCTCCGAAACGCGTTACCGCCCGCTTCTCTCCACTGACACCATCAGCCTCGTGTGTCCCGCAGTGAATACCGGCTTCCCTGCTGCCTCCTCTCTCCATGAGAACGCACAACAGCTGCTGGACGGCTCTACACTGCTCTCTACCACCATGCTGAGGATGGACACATGCCACAGATGAGGACTTTTGATTTTATCATGTCTTTTAACACTCAACGATCTTGTAAGTGCTTTTAACCCTTTGTGCACTTGCGTATTAAATTTTGCATACTGCACTTAGAGGTGCCTTTCTTTTCCTTTTTTATATCCTCCACACAGTACGAGTGCGAACAAGGCATGGTTAGTCAGTAATGGGGGAAAGATCAGCTGCAGGGAGACCACAGGCTATACTGGGGACTAGGCCTTTGCCCTGAGCTTGCTTTTGTGGGCACAGCACCCATAGTTCAGATCTTCTCCGTCATGCCAGCAAAGGGTGCAAAGATGGAATTTGGGTGGAGTTCGCCTTGAGACTCATAAATAAGCATCGCGTATTAGAGACATGAACATCCTAGTTTGCAGTTGGAACAGACGGCTAAATGAAGGGAACATTTACATACAACAGACATACATTAGCAGCAAACGCTCATAAATCTAATGGCTGTTAATCCGTTTATCTGCCTATTTAATTATTTGCCCTTCTATAAATCTTCCTGTTTGTCCATCTCCTCATCTATCTCTCCTAATAAAGTTAGTGCGCCATACTACAGCACATCTCGAACATCCAGATTCTTCGTTAATGGAATTATTAATTTGCTGTGATGTCGCCCTGTCTCATTCCGAAGACACCCCCCACCCCCACCCTCAACCTAGCCCCACCTACCCCCCTCGCCCCAACCGTTTCCCCATATCTCTAACATTAAAGCCTTCGTTTTCAAACTTTTCCTAGTTAACATTACAAAAGGCGCCCGAGTCCCAGGGTTCGAAGTCTGTTCCCAGAAGTACTTAACTAATAGCCTAAAATCTGAAGAATCACTTTAATACTTCAATAGAAATAACCCAATTCAAAACATTTCCAAAGAAACAGGACTCCTTGCTCTAGGCTACCAAATAATGGCTGAAAGAAAGTATATCGCCTGTCACTTCTGATTAGAGGCTTGTGCCTCTGTGCCTTCAATGAGCGCCGAGCCCGGTAATAGGAACTGCAGATATTGAGTTGCTGAAATAATGTACAGTAGGATATATATATGTATATAAATTTCATAAGCACGCTGTTAAATGGAAACTACGGCGTGCCTTTAGTGAGTTATTGTTGTAGCGGTTACTTGTGAGTAGTTTTACGACGTGACTTTCACATTTTTACCTTGATTGCCGTACCCGCATTTACAAGACGTTGGTGCGTTATCTATCGACTTCCGAAAATTGGCATGTTTGTATTTGTCATGGGAGTCTTGGTGCTAAATTTTTCATCGCCCATGTGTCTGGGCTCAGAACAACAGCACATGAATGAATTATCACCCATATGTATTGGTACAGATGCCACTTGAACAATATTTTGTTGCACATTTATTGAAGAAATACATTTGTCACATCTGAAACATAAATAACACGTTACTTGCGCTAAACTTCAACCTAAACTTTAACCCTGATACTATGGGATTGATTTACTAAGGGTAAATTGACTAGTGCAGTAGCCAGTGGCGGCCGCTTATAAGGGGCTCAAGGGCATCGCGCCCCCCTTATCCATGCCCCCGGCCTCCAATCTCCATGCAGGGCGCCTGATGCATGTATTTCAATGGGGGGGGGGTTGTTTGAAGCACATGATTAGAGCCCGAGGCCCTAATTGGCTTCAAAAAGAGTGGGCTAGGAACGCAGAGTACTGCACTCCGAGCCCACCCACTTGTGTGACATTAGCGAATTAATATTCTCCTTCCGGCCAATCAGGAAGCAGGACCTGAGACCCGATTGGCCGTGAGTCCTAAGACCCCGATTGGCCGGGAGGTGGATAAGCGACCGCCGGGACTTAGAAGGAGATGCAGGGAGGAAGCCCCGACCTGGATGGGGTTGGTGCGGGGCTGGTGATCGATCGAGCGACAGCGGGTGGGGGGAGTGAAGGCCCCCCCCCCCCATAAAAATTGAGCACCAGCCACCACTGGCAGTTGCTCCAGAGCTTAGTAAATGAGGTAAAGCTTCACTTTGCATTTATGTCCAAGGAAAATTTTTACAAAAATGCATTTTTGCATGTACGTGATTGGATGATGGAAATCAGCAGAGCTTCTGCTCATTTACTAAGCTCTGGCGCAACTGCACTTTGCAAAGTGCACAGTCTATTTGCCTTTAGTAAATCAACCCCTGTGGATCATCCTTTCCCCTAAACCCAAAACACTAATACCAAGTTATTTGGTTTAAACTTAAATCTAACCCTTAACCCTAATGCTATATCTCATTCTACACCCTAAACCTAACACTGATAGTCAGCCTGACCCAGGGGTGTCAAACTCAAGTTCATCGCGGGCCACATCAGCAATAGGGTTGCCCTCAAAGGGCCAGTTGTATCTGTAAGACTATATAGATTTATCCAGGGGCTTTTTTCTCAGAGAATAGGAGCAGGAACTCAAATGCCCCCCTTCCCTGCTGAACTGCATTGAATGGTGGGTGGCCAAGTTGCAACAGTGAAAGGATCTTAGAGAGGCAATAAATACTAATGCCCCGTACACACGGTCGGATTTTCCGACGGAAAATGTGCGATAGGAAATTCCTTGTTGTCAGAAATTTCGACCATGTGTGGGCTCCATCACACATTTTCCATCGGGATTTCTGACACACAAAGTTTGAGAGCTGGCTATAAAATTTTCCGACAACAAAATCCGTTGTTGGAAATTCCGACAAATCCGACGCACAAAGTGCCACGCATGCTCAGAATAAATTAAGAGACAAAAGCTATTGGTTACTGCCCCGTTTATAGTCCCGACGTACGTGTTTTACGTTACCGCGTTTAGAACGATCGGATTTTCCGACAACTTTGTGTGACCATGTGTATGCAAGACAAGTTTGAGCCAACATCTGTCGGAAAAAATCCATGGATTTTGTTGTCGGAATGTCCGATCAATGTCCGATCATGTGTACAGGGCATAAGAGTGTGTTATGTGCAGAGTTCAGAGATGCGCTTTGTACAGAGTGCAGAGTTCAGGGGTGCGCTATGTACAGAGTGCTGGGTTCAGTGGTGCGCTATGTACAAAGTGCAGTTTCAGGGATGCCATAAGCACACAATGCAGGATTCAAGGGTGTGCTTTGTACAGAGTGCAGAGTTCAGGGGTGCCCTTTGCACAGAATGCAGAGTTCAGGGGTGCGCTGTGTACAAAGTGCAGGGTTGAGGAGCGCACTACATACAGAGTGCAAGGTTTAGGGGTGTGCTATGCACAGTGTGCAGGGTTCAGCTCTTTCACAGGCTGTCCACATCTCATTCTCCACCCCTCCTCGGTTTGACTTCTGTACCACTCTCCTCCATCCCTTACCTCTGCACACATCTCCCCCTATAGCCCTAATCTACGCCCCCCACCCCCCCCCCACCCCCTTGCATCTCACCTACCTAGCCCAGCTTTAGTACCTCTGGACAGTGTAGGAGGCTCCAGCTCTCACTTTCAGGGATATCATTGGTCGGCATTTGTGTACCCGGGCACAGATGGGGATAACAGTGCAGCCACGTGATGCCCCATCCCACCCTGCACCTGCATCTCTCCTGTCTCTGCCGTGAGTGCAGGGCAGGCAGGGATCTGTGAGAGCCACGGAAAGGAAAGCTGTGCTTGTAAACAAGGCTTCTGTGATTACAAGTGATAATGGTGAGCAGAGATCTTAGGGCAAGAGCCGGAGGTGGCGGAACAGATTTCTGCCTAAAAAAAAGCCCTGGGTGTGAGGGCCACAAGAAATGGCATGGCGTTGCCGGATTCAGCCTGCGGTTGTTGTGTTTGACACATGTGACCTAACCCCTAACACGAAAACCTCAACCTAATCCATACAATAATCCTTAACACACCCCTAAACCTGACAATCAGCTTCAACCTAGCCCTTAAACTGCAATTTAACCCCAACACTAATCCTCAGCCTTACCCATTAAGACCAACATTAAACCTCAAGCCATCTCCAAACCCTAATCCACAAACAAACCCTTAACTTTAACAATAGACTTGGACCTAACTGCCCAACATTATACCTTAACCTAGCCCCTAGGTTGAGGTCAGGACTCTGTGAAGGTCAGTCAAGTTCTTTCACCCCATCCACACTATATTGTCAAAAGTATTGGGCCACCCCTCCAAATCATTATTGTTTAGGTTGTATCGCACAGTATCCCATTATGTGTCACTTACCTGAAACCGAAGCCTGCGATGTCTCCATTGTCCCCACTAGCAGGGAGCATCCATCTTCGCCCCTCTTCCTTCCGGGGCCACGAACTCTGGCTCTTTGACTGGCTGGAGTCGCATGACGTCACTCCCGCGCATGCGCGCGGGTGCCGCCAGTGCCGGCACGACCCCTATTAGAAATGGCACGATGTGCTCTTTCTAAAGGGCGCATGCGCCGATGACAACGGCACATGCGCCGTAGTAAAACGTCATGCAGCTTCAAAAACGTCCAGTGTGCATGAGACCTTAAAGTCACGTTTCTCTGTGTGATCCTTTTCTATTTTATCCCCCCCAAATATTAGCCGCCTAGTTAATGAAAGCAGCACAACGCCCGTCCTCGCAGAACAGCATTCCGTCTCTCCGACGCAGCGCTCTTAAGGGATTAAAGCGTGGAAAAAAAAAAAAAGCAAAATTTTCAATGAGCTAAAACTGCAAATCCCAAAATTGAACTTCTCCTTCCTATATTTCACTTTCAAAATATTTAGAACTTTGACAAATCTGACATTATGTTTTCATTAAAACAGCTGATTTCGAAATGCTGCTCTGTGCAAAAACACCATAAAGACTTTATGATGAACTGCCCCGCGCTTAATGAAAGCAGTAAATCTGCCCGACAATATTTGTACAGTCTCTGGTTTGACCTTTGCCTCTCTCTATCCACCAACATCGCCGCTGCCTTGTTCACAACGCACCAGCTGCGGAAAAAAAGGGGTGGGGTGGGGGGGGGATTTAAAACACGATCCGAGAGCCACTAAAGATAAAATAAGTAGAAATCTGCCATTACTCTCTCGCATTTTATGATTAATTTAGTTCATATTTTACAATCTGGTTACAGAGTAAAACTGCAGCTTGTACATCAAGCATTTTCCATCTAGGCGTAATGTCGAAAAAATGCTCGATACTGTCAAAACGCAAAAAAAAAAAAAAAATCTTTTTTTGTGGACTTGTAGCGGCAAGACAGTTAATTAAAAAAAAAATCTAAATAACAATAAAAAAAAAAAAAGACAGACAGCAATTAGCAATCCATCTGAAATAATGAACCAATCATAAGGCCTTGATAGGCGGCTGTTTGCATTAGATCTATCGGTAAAAAAAAAAAATCGTTGGCACACAGCTTTTTCTTTTCATGACTGCTAATAGAGTTCGGCTTCGGCTACCCTATTAAATCTATCGGTCCTGCCCTGTGAGCTCCGGGTATTAATTACACCACTTTAATGAAAGCAATGTCACTTTTTTTAGCCTGCAGACACAAGGGAGAGTGAGTTACGTTCCGGGGGGGAAAACAAGAATAGATGGCGGTATTGAAGACTGACCATAGGAACTTGAAGCACCGGGTTGTAGATTTTGGGTCCGTTCAAGCTTGGACATCACAGCTGTTAATTCTAGAGGCAGCAAGTATGAATAAGGAAGGATAAATTGTTGCCTTTTATCAAAAGGCACTAATGGAGGCCGATGTTGAAACAAAATTGGTGGTGGTTCATGTTTTGCCAGCTCAGCTCCAGAACGTATTGCTCCAGCTTCACTCTGAAGTAGCTCAGCTCTGCCGGTAGGAATTACTAAAAGGACTCCCTAGCGGCAGTTAATAAGTCAGCTCCCACACTAGGGGTCCAATGGGGGGGGGGGGGGGGGGGGGGTCAGAAACCTGCCATGATCTCTGACTCTCATTTCACAAAAATCCTATGGCAAGGGGACTGCACAACTATTCTACAACAGAGTTGTCTGGAACCTCAGTACCAAGGTTCTAGGCCAGGTCATTCAGAGGCTGTGCCAATTACCCAGCCCAAATGCAAGGGGGTTATGGGTTTGTCTGGCACAAGGTCCAGACAGAAAACCTGTCACCACCACAGGTGGCCCAACACTCCTTCTGTCACTAGGACCACGTACCTGATGTGAGACCGAAGTAGTGGGGAGGCCTCTCTTTTACCTCGGGTCTTTAAAGCCTCTGGAGATGGAGACAGAGACTTGGTGGACACCGAGTGGCAGGGGTTCCAGGGGTGCGGAGCACCGTGCAAGCCTTAGTCCGGGATCCGAGCCGAGGTCAAGTCCAGTTGGGCAACGAAGCATTAAAGGGTTGATCAGAAGAAGAATGGTCGAGATCCAAGCCGGGGCCGGTTCCAATCTGGCAGCTGAGTACAAAAGGGGAAAAGAAGTAGAATGGTTAAGATACAAATCTGAGGTCATTGGCAAGCAGCAATCAAGAGTAGTCAAATAGATTGTAAGGTCACAACAGGTTCAGACAGATCACACACTAGCACATGAATAAGGGGGGACTGAAGATAATCCAGCAATATGGCAGTGTCTGGGCTGGGCTTATATAGGGAAGTTTGAGGTCACTTCCTGTGCGCCTCCTGGGCATTTTCCCACCTTTTTCCATCAGGTTGTCACTTCCTGTGCGCCTTCTGGGTATTTTCCCGCCTTTTTCCATCAGGTTGTCACTTCCTGTGCACCTTCTGGGTATTTTCCCACCCCAAGTCTTCTGCGCAGGTGCGGCTTGGCGTCCTGAGGTGTCTTTGGCGCATGCTCAGTTGGCACGGATTTCCTCTTGCGGAAATGCGCCATTGGTGAATGCATGGACTCTTACACCTTCTCTCAGCCACCGTCAGTTCCTTTCCCGAGTCAGTGTCCACAATTACTTCTTCTTCCCCAGATATAGGCCACTGGAATTGCAAGGCTTGGACATCTCAACAATTAATTGGATTAGGTAAGAAAAAGGGATATACTGTTGCCTTTACCAAAGATACTACTTGAAGCTGATGTTGGAACAAAATTAGTAGTGGTTTATGGTTGCCAGCACAGCTCCAGAACATATTGCTCCAGCTTCAAGAACACTCTGAAGTAGCTCTCCCACTAGGAAGTACAAAAGGGGGTGCATCTCAAACACCCCTTAGGGCCAGTTAATAAGTAAATTCCCCAATTGGAGGCTTACGTATTTTGTCCAGGGGGGTCAGAAACCTGCTCTGAGCTCTGGCTTGCACTCCTTTAAAGGCCATTGGCAAGGGGAATATATGGCTACTATACAACAGAGTTGTTTGGAGCCCCAGTACCAGGGGTTTGGACAGATCTATGCCCACTCCAAGGTTCTCTTTATTACACAGTGCTCCAGCCTTCTTGAAAACCCATCAAGTGGAGAGGACCACCAAAGGGAAAAGCCCATGTGAGGAAGTCTACGTTATTAAAGATGCAGGCCCTGGAACTCACACAGGAGCTTAGACACAATCTACCTGAGGTTTTTGCTCCCTTCCTGTACTACCACTGACTACGACTTCTCCGGGCTCCACCCTCCCCCCATTTATACCTAGCACTAGGAAGGAGATGGAGACCCCAAGAGGGGAAAAATGAAATGGCACCCTAGACTCAACATGGGCACCAGTGGGTTTTACGCATCATCACAGAGGCAGGGCTGATTGCACTCCAGGACTGAACAACATTCATATATCATTACATGAGCATTGCTCCATCCAAGGGAAGGTCCACCCATAGCCATCCCCTGAGGAAAAAGGAGAAAGTACC
The DNA here is from genome assembly GCA_037952835.1 of Lithobates septentrionalis. Classification (NCBI taxonomy): domain Eukaryota; kingdom Metazoa; phylum Chordata; class Amphibia; order Anura; family Ranidae; genus Lithobates; species Lithobates septentrionalis. The sequence continues at coordinate 494,898 of JBBDGP010000454.1, read as the reverse complement.
CTTGACATCACCGAACTGGCTAGAAGGCTGCAGGGCAAAAGGTATGAGTAGGGGGGTTTTGTTAAAAAAAAAACCTGGGGGGCCCTTGGGGGTAAGGGCGGGGAGGGATGGCAAGGTGGTTCTGCATCCAACATTTGAAAGTTATGGTCCTCAATGTGCCAGTATCTAATTTGCTAATTGCTACCGAAGCTAGGACAGTGATTAAATAATTTGCAGCAGCATTAAGTCTCTGAACTGAAACGATTGTAAAACCAAAGAACTTGTGAACCCTTATGCCCCGTACACACGGTCGGACTTTGTTCGGACATTCCGACAACAAAATCCTAGGATTTTTTCCGACGGATGTTGGCTCAAACTTGTCTTGCATTCACACGGTCACACAAAGTTGTCGGAAAATCTGATCGTTCTAAACGCGGTGACGTAAAACACGTACGTTGGGACTATAAATGGGGCAGTGGCCAATAGCTTTCATCTCTTTATTTATTCTGAGCATGCGTGGCACTTTGTTCGTCGGATTTGTGTACACACGATCGGAATTTCCGACAACGGATTTTGTTGTCGGAAAATTTTATATCCTGCTCTAAAACTTTGTGTGTCAGAAAATCCGATGGAAAATGTCCGATGGAGCCCACACACGGTCGGAATTTCCGACAACACGCTCCGATCGGACATTTTCCATCGGAAAATCCGACCGTGTGTACGGGGCAATAGACATTTTCTGTACCTGCTTGTGAATGGCTCTTAAAATTATGAATCATTTAGGACAGTCTTATAGTATATTCAGTGATGTCAACTCACCCTAAAATCCAGGGAGTCACATACCACCCGTTATCCTTGCATGATCCTCCTGGATTACGCTCGTTCTGAAAAAGGTCTTGCTCTTCTCTGCATAGGTGCCAGGTGTCCCAAATTTTGCAAGACAGTCTTGATATGTTCATATGTGTAAAATAGTAGTATACCTTAAGGATGGATTCCAGGTGTGCCCAATTTTACCTATTTGCATTGGTCCTGCTAACTATGTGTAGCCAGGTGATGGGCTACAGCAGTGGTTCTTAACCCCAATCCTCAAGGAACACCAACAGGCCATGTTTTCAGGATTTCTCTCAGATGAAACGGCTGTGGTGATTACTAAGGCAGTGATCATGGAAAGCCTGAAAACATGACCTGTTGGGGTGCCTTGAGGACTGGAGTTGAGAAACACTGGGCTACAGCAATGTGGAGAAGGAGACATTGCCCTTTGTTCTTTCACTCTCTACTGTGATGCTGGATGTTATGCTGCACTAATCCCCCCAGCCAGTAGAGGGAGAGCTATAGCCGAGAAAGTCTATTGACTTCTATGCAGAACGCTAATGCCGCGTACACACGATCAGAATATCGGCTGGCAAAAGACCGATGAGAGTTTTTCGTCGGAAAATGCGACCGTGTGTATGCTCCATCGGACTTTTGCTGGCCGAATTCCAGCAAAAGATTGAGAGCATGTTCTCAATTTTTCGGTCGGAAAAGGTTCCTGTATGGTGAATGGTAGAAACTACCAACTCGCGCAAATGGAAGCTGATAAAACTACTGTGAAATTAATTCATTTGAGGAGCAGCACGTTATATCAATAGTGGAAAAAACAATAATTAACGGATTAATTACAAACCACGCTCAGCGCGGTTTGTAATTAATCCGGAAAAGGTTCCTATATGAAAATGCGATCGTCTGTGGCAATTCCGACGCGCAAAAATTCCTACCCATGCTCGGAAACAATTCGACGCATGCTCGGAAGCACTGAACTTCATTTTCTCGGCTCGTCGTAGTGTTGTAAGTCACCGCATTCTTGGCGATCGTAAGTTCAGCGAACTTTTGCGCGACCGTGTGTATGCAAGGCAAACTTGAGCGGAATCCCGTCGGAAAAGCCGTCATATCTTTTTCTTAAGCGAAGTCCGATCGTGTGTACGCGGCATAAGAGTCATGGGAGTTGTGGTCCAAAAGTTGTACACCTTCACCACACCTTTACTGCACCTATACTGCATGTTGGCTTATTAACACTGTCAGTAAGTGCACCAATGCTTCTTAAAGGGCCCCGGCGATAGCCGGCAAAAGAATAACATAAAGGACTGCCCCTCCTGTAAAACCGGCCTGCAAGTCCCTTTTGTTCCCTTCTTCTCTTTCTTTCATTTCCATGGACAGTGTGCATCCGGTCAGTCTAGGCCTAGCATAGTTGCCATCAATGCAATTTGGCAGTATAGTTTCTGTATTTGGTAAATCAAGCTTTATTACTGCCCACTGCTGCACTTTAGGTGACCTTGCTACTGTTTATATTGATCTGGATGCCAAGTGTCATTTTATGCTTAGTCCTTGTTACTTTTCAATCTGTACGCTAAATTGTGTTATTAACCACTTCAGGACCGTCCACCGCACTTATACTGCAGCAGGGCAGCCCCACTGTGCCACATCACGTACATGTACATAGATTCCGCAGTGGTATCCACGACCCCTTTTTAAGTATGTTACATTGATCAAATACCACCCGAAGAAAGCTCTATTTGTGTTTAAAAAAATTATATAAATTTTGCTTGTCTACAGTGTTGCATGATCGCACAATTACCAGTTAAAGTAGAGCAGTGCTAAATAGCAAAAAAAAATGGCCTGGTCATGAAGGGGGTAAAATCTTCCAAAGCTAAGATGGTTACCATTGTTGATCCATTTCTATGCATACTTCTATATTAACCCTATCGGGTGACAATAGGTTAAGTTTGCCTTTACTAACTGGTTCAGTACCTGTTTTCTTTGATATAGTACTATTAATGGATACCAGGTATTATTTTTGTGATTGGTGGGTAGCGGTGTGAACGACACTATATTACCAAAAGTATTGGGACGCCTGCCTTTACATGCACAGTAAAAAATGCGCAAGGCTCAACGCGGCAAAAAGCTAAATGAGCTACATTTCTCCCATTGACCTAAATGGGCTGCCCTACCCGTGTCACGTGAAAAACACACACAAAAAGCACAAATAAACACACGTTTAGAAGAAGCTAGATGTGAATGGGACCTAAATGGGAGCGAGCATAAAAAAGTATTTTACATAGCTATATTTCCAGCATTCAGTTGATGCCATGTCTTGTATAAAAGATATACATCAAGCTTAGTGTGTCACATCTGGCCCGTCCGATGAATCACAGGAAAATATGAGAAGATGGAGCTGCATCCATCATCCCTTCAGCGCTACAATGTTGCGAGATTATTTTACATTAAGGGTGCAGACACAAAATGCTTTGGAGCAAGTTTAATGCCAACACATCTAAAATGAGATTATATTCTTTAGGAAACCCACAAGACTATTTCCATGTTACTAAAAAAACAACTCCGGGGCGAGCCAAATTGAAATAAAAATGTATCTTTTGCTGTTTAGATCTATAGAAAAAAAATGACTTGGTAACCACACTCAGGGGTCAGCTTTAGGGCTATTGGGTAATCTTCAGGACACATCAGTATTGACATATGAGTTTCATGAAAGCAGAGTTTCCTTTTTTGGAGATGCCGGAGAGATCAACTACAAGGCAATCACTTTCACCTCTCAAAGACTCTATTGGTGAGATCTCTGTGTTGAGTTCCCGGGTCTGTACAGCTGCTGTGCCCACTATGAGGGCCTCCCACCATCCCTACACTAAGTTCCTGGATCTGTACACCTACTGTGCCCACTATGAGGGCCTCCCACCATCCCTACACTAAGTTCCTGGATCTGTACACCTGCTGTGCCCACTATGAGGGGCTCCCATCATCCCTACACTAAGTTCCTGGATCTGTACACCTGCTGTGCCCATTATGAGGGGCTCCCACCATCCCTATACTAAGTTCCTGGATCTTTACACCTGCTGTGCCCACTATGAGGGGCTCCCACCATCCCTATACTAAGTTCCTGGATCTGTACACCTGCTGTGCCCACTATGAGGGGCTCCCATCATCCCTACACTAAGTTCCTGGATCTGTACACCTGCTGTGCCCACTATGAGGGGCTCCCACCATCCCTATACTAAGTTCCTGGATCTGTACACCTGCTGTGCCCACTATGAGGGCCTCCCACCATCCCTACACTAAGTTCCTGGATCTGTACACCTGCTGTGCCCACTATGAGGGGCTCCCATCATCCCTACACTAAGTTCCTGGATCTGTACACCTGCTGTGCCCATTATGAGGGGCTCCCACCATCCCTACACTAAGTTCCTGGATCTGTACACCTGCTGTGCCCATTATGAGGGCCTCCCACCATCCCTACACTAAGTTCCTGGATCTGTACACCTGCTGTGCCCACTATGAGGGGCTCCCATCATCCCTACACTAAGTTCCTGGATCTGTACACCTGCTGTGCCCATTATGAGGGGCTCCCACCATCCCTATACTAAGTTCCTGGATCTGTACACCTGCTGTGCCCACTATGAGGGGCTCCCACCATCCCTATACTAAGTTCCTGGGTCTGTACACCTGCTGTGCCCACTATGAGGGGCTCCCACCATCCCTACACTAAGTTCCTGGGTCTGTACACCTGCTGTGCCCACTATGAGGGGCTCCCACCATCCCTACTCTAAGTTCCTGGATCTGTACACCTGCTGTGCCCATTATGAGGACCTCCCACCATCCCTACAGTAAGTTCCTGGGTCTGTACACCTGCTGTGCCCACTATGAGGGGCTCCCACCATCCCTGCACTGAGTTCCTGGGTCTGTAAAGCTGCTGTGCCCATTATTAGGGCCTCCCACCATCCCTACTCTAGGTTCCTGGATCTGTACACCTGCTGTGCCCATTATGAGGGCCTCCCACCATCCCTACTCTAGGTTCCTGGGTCTGTACACCTGCTGTGCCCACTATGAGGGGCTCCCACCATCCCTGCACTGAGTTCCTGGGTCTGTAAAGCTGCTGTGCCCATTATGAGGGCCTCCCACCATCCCTACTCTAGGTTCCTGGGTCTGTACACCTGCTGTGCCCACTATGAGGGGCTCCCACCATCCCTACACTAAGTTCCTGGATCTGTACACCTGCTGTGCCCATTATGAGGACCTCCCACCATCCCTAAAGTAAGTTCCTGGGTCTGTACACCTGCTGTGCCCACTATGAGGGGCTCCCACCATCCCTGCACTGAGTTCCTGGGTCTGTAAAGCTGCTGTGCCCATTATGAGGACCTCCCACCATCCCTACAGTAAGTTCCTGGGTCTGTACACCTGCTGTGCCCACTATGAGGGGCTCCCACCATCCCTGCACTGAGTTCCTGGGTCTGTAAAGCTGCTGTGCCCATTATGAGGGCCTCCCACCATCCCTACTCTAGGTTCCTGGGTCTGTACACCTGCTGTGCCCATTATGAGGGGCTCCCATCGTTCCTACATTGAGTTCCCAGGTTTGTATATCTGTTGTGCCCATTATGAGGGGCTTTCAACATTGCTGGACTTAAGCCTCGTACACCTGGCTTGATTGTTGTAGGACCGAGTGTCTGATTTTTGTCAAAAGCACATGTGCAGGGTTTTGTCAAGCACACTAACTATCCGCAAATTGTCGTTTGACAAACACAAACGTAGTGACGTACTATGAGACTATACAGAGGAAGTTCATTTCTCAAGCGCCACCCTTTGGGCCCCTTCTGCTAATTTCATGTTAGTAGAAGTTTGGTGAGTGTTGATTTGCAATTTTTCAGATCGTACAAAACAAAAGCCTTTTAAAATACGTTTGGCATAACTACATCAATATCACCAGAAAAGCAGCTTCATTATTATCCCATTAAAGAAGATGAGAATGTGCGCTGCATTTCGACATTTCATCAATTGCCGCGCCACGAATGTTAATCCTGGATTACAAACAAGAGTTTACAAGACCGAACTCTTCCCAGTCGTTCCTTGATTCCGAGCATGCGTGTTTGTACTTTCGACTTTTGTGTGACGATTTCTGTACTGACCATCCGAAAATCAGATGTTGAGTTCACATCCGACAAAAAATTTATAGCCCGCACATCCAGCTTTTATCTGACGAAAAAGTCAAATCGGCTCTCGAAAGCACCGTACTAAGGATCCGAAAATCCGCAGACAGCTCGTCTTACGAATTTTCCCTTCTGATTTTCATATCGTGTGCACAAGGCCTTATGCCGCGTACACACGGTCGGACTTTTCGTCTACAAAAGTCCAACGGACGCTGACGGACTAAAGCTGGCTGGTAATCCGATCGTGTGTGGGCTTCTCCGGACTTTCAACGTACTTTTTTAGCCTCAAATCCGACGTACTTTAGATTTGAAACATGCTTCAAATCTTTACTTCGTAACTACGACGGACCCCGAAATCCGTTCGTCTGTGTGCTAGTCCGACGGACAAAAAGCCACGCTAGGGCACCTATTGGCTACTGGCTATGAACTTCCTTATTTTAGTCCGGTGTACGTCATCACGTACGAATCCGTCGGACTTTTGTGTGGTCGTGTGTAGGCAAGTCCGTTCGTTAGAAAGTATGCCGCAAGTCCGCCGCAAGTCCGCCGAAAGTCTGCCGGAAGTCTGTCGGACAGGCTGTCTGACTTTTGTAGACGAAAAGTCCGACCGTGTGTACGCGGCATTAGTTCCTGGGTCTGTATGTAAGGGAGTGTTGATGTACTTCCCCCTTTGGCCACTTGGTGGTGCCCTACCTTAGGCTATACTGTATACTGTGAGTGAGTTGCAGGGCCAGGGGAAGTTGGGTTGAGAGTACCAGGAGATAGAAGCTCAGCTCCATAGTTGGCCCCTTGGGACTTAGTGGGGCCTTTTCTGCAAACAGCTGGAACTTCCAGTGTCTGGTATTCCCTGATTGGGAAATACCTGCTGAGGTCCTGAAACCCCAAGTAGGACTGAAATTGGGGGGGCAGGGGTCATTGTGCCTGACTGGGAAAAGTGCCGACTGCAGTCAACCCATAGGGTGAGAAGCAAAGTACAAAACATTCTGTGCTCTGAAGTGATATTTGACCTGTTTTTTTTCTGGAATTGGATGCCCTGAAATCATATGAGCTATAATTGTGTGCTCCAAACTGTCCGCATTGAAGCTAGAAAGTAAAGCTTTGAAAGCATATTGGACTCCCCTCCATTATTACTTGTGGTCTATCCCAGGAACCAGACCCTGGCTCATCCAGGAGAAGTTTGGGATGAGGTGTGGGACATAGTACAATACGTGCTGGGGAATGGGCACTTTATTTGCTCCCTTTGGGAGTGGATACACACACTAATGCTAAGAAGGGCAAGAGGCCTGTTAGTGGTACCCGGAAAGGAAACGTTATGCCCACGTTCTATTGGCCCTGCCTACATGTACACCTTCTGAGCTCATTATGAGGGGCTCCCAACATTAAGTTACCTAGTCTGTACACCTGCTGTGTTGACTATGAGGAGCTCCCAACATTCTGGCATTGAGTTCCCTGGTCTGTATATCTGCTGAGCTCATTATGAGGGGCTCCCAACATTCCTGGACTGAGTTCCCTGGTCTAAACACCTGCTGAGCTCATTATGAGGGGCTCTCAAAATTCCTGCATTGAGTTTCCTGGTCTGTACACCCGCTAAGCTCATTATGAGGGGCTCCCAACATTCTTGGACTGAGCTCCCAGATCCGCACACCTGCTGTGCTCTTTATGAGGACCTCCCAACATCACTGCATTGAGTTCCTTGGTCTGCACACCTGAGGGGCTCCCAACATTCTTGGAGTGAGTTCCCTGGTCTGTACACTTGCTAAACTCATTATGATGACCTCCCAACATTCCCGCATTAAGTTCCCTGGTCTGTACACCGCTGAGCTCATTATGAGGGGCTCCCAACATTCTTGGACTGAGCTTCCAGATCTGCTCACCTGCTGAGCTCATTATGAGGGGCTCCACAACATTCTTGGACTGAGTTCCCAGATCTGCACACCTGCTGTGCTCATTATGAGGAGCTCCCAACATCCCTGCATTGAGTTCCTTGGTCTGCACACCTGAGGGGCTCCCAACATTCTTGGAGTGAGTTCCCTGGTCTGTACACCTGCTAAACTCATTATGATGAGCTCCCAACATTCCTGGACTGAGTTCCCAGATCTGCTCACCTCATTATGAGGAGCTCAGGGGCGGACTGACCATTGAGGCACTCGGGCACTGCCCGAGGGCCCCATGCCACTAAGGGGCCCCATCAGGGTTGCCAGCCTCAATAAAACCAGGGACAGTATGTAAAAATCGGTGTTTTTTTAAAAATCCCAAGATTATAGCTGCCCCGCCTCTCCAATACCTTTTCAGTGTGTGTATGTGTATTCTGTGTGTGTATATTGTGTGTCTGTGTGTGTATACTGTATGTGTGTGTGTGGTTATACTGTGTGGCCCCATAATCTATTGCCTGGGGGCCCCATAATCTCCTATTGCCTGGGGGCCCCATAATCTCCTATTCCCTGGGGGCCCAATAATCTCCTATTGCCCGGGGGCCCCATAATCTTCTCCTATTGCCTGGGGGCCCTATAATCTCCTATTGCCCAGGGGCCCCATGAGTTGTCAGTCCGCCCCTGGAGGAGCTCCCAACATTCCCGCATTAAGTTCCCTGGTCTGTACACCGCTGAGCTCATTATGAGGGGCTCCCAACATTCTTGGACTGAGCTTCCAGATCTTCCCACCTGCTGAGCTCATTATGAGGGGCTCCCAACATTCTTGGACTGAGCTTCCAGATCTTCTCACCTGCAGAACTCATTATGAGGGGCTCCCAACATTCTTGGACTGAGCTACCAGATCTTCTCACCTGCTGAGCTCATTATGAGGGGCTCCCAACATTCTTGGACTGAGCTTCCAGATCTTCTCACCTGCAGAACTCATTATGAGGGGCTCCCAACATTCTTGGACTGAGCTACCAGATCTTCTCACCTGCTGAACTCATTATGAGGGGCTCCACAACATTCTTGGACTGAGTTCCCAGATCCGCACACCTGCTGTGCTCCTTATGAGGAGCTCCTAACATCCCTGCATTGAGTTCCTTGGTCTGTACACCTGAGGGGCTCCCAACATTCTTGGAGTGAGTTCCCTGGTCTGTACACCTGCTAGACTCATTATGATGAGCTCCCAACATTCCTGGACTGAGTTCCCAGATCTGCTCACCTCATTATAAGGGGCTCCCAACATTCCCGCATTAAGTTCCTTGGTCTGCACACCTGTTGAGCTCATTATAAGGGTCTTCCAACATTTCTGCATTGAGTTCCCAGATCTGCTCACCTGCTATCCCCATTATGAGGGTCTCCCACATTCCTTATTTGTTTTTTTGTTTTTTTTATGGGCAACCTAACAGGAGAATCTGGCAACACATGAGGGGCAGGGGCACCCAATTCTCCCAGATGGATAGGAACAGAGTCAGTAATCGATACTGTTGGAGTATCAAAGGGGTTGGCTTGGTCCACAAGGCTTTACCTAAAGAGGACTAATCCTTGAAGTGAACCCGTTATACGTTAAGACCCTCTAATTACGTTCATCTACGACCTGACTTTTGCCTTCCTCTTTAAAAGCTCTATGTTATCACACCAAGCATAAAAAAACTAGCCTTAACCCAGAGCACAGGAGAAAAAATTCTTATGCAAGTCAGCTTAATAAAGTAGTCCTTCAACTTAGGAACAATTACTGTCATTTATCAGCCTGAACGGCAATAAGGCAAGAATCGACAGCTCTCAAGAGCCGCAGCGCTTGCTGGGTATAATGATATGCAAAGCCACAGCACTCCACAGCACACCTGTCTCCGGCTCATCAATACATCTTGCTGTACCTACAATTTATCAATAGAAATGTGGTAACCTATGAAGGCATGGCAAAGAAGATAAATATGACCCGGGGACTGATTAAAAAAAAAAAAAAAAAAACGGATCGGGAACATTTGAATTTTAAGTGATAAAGTGGCAGCTGCTTCTAATTCTCATGTGGAAATGAGATCCTCGCAGCCTTTGTTGAACAGGAGTAAGATGGCGTGGAACACAGCGAGCGTAACAGCTAAAAAATAAATACGATTTATGTTTGCCGAGCTGTTAAAGGGACATGTCCGTCAATTATTAAAACTTTTATATTTAAAGTGTAACTCCACAAAATACCTCTTAACTTGGGCCCGAATGGACGACTTACCTTCACTATGCTCTGGCAATTCCCTCTGCATCCTCCCTCGCAGCCAGCCACCAGTTCTCCTCTCAGTTAAAAGGTGGCCAGAGTGTAGGCAGGTGCAGTCTACTTTCTCCTCTGCAGGTGGCGCTCAACCGCAGTGGCATAGCAGGGGGAGCGGAAATCAAGAGGAATGTGGTTTCTCTATGGTTTCCAGGGTCAATGGGGACACTATCTGATTGGATGCTGTCACCCTATGTGACTCTAGCAGCCACCTTGGTTCAGGCAGAGCCTGTTTAAGGTCCTGGCTCCCAGGCTCGGTGTGCATTTCGCATGTGGGTAGTGTAGGGACAGGTCACCCGTCTGACAGGGACAGTGATTAGCGGCAGGGAGAGTTTCCAGACGAGTAGGGAAAGAATAGGGACACACCATCCTTCCAGAAGGATAGTGTGTCCTTATTCTTTCCCTACTCATCTGGAACCTCTCCCTGCCGCTAATCACTGTCCCTGCCACTACACTACCCACACGCGAAATGCGCACCAAGCCTGGGAGCCAGGACCTTAAATAGGCTCTGCCTGAACCAAGATGGCTACTAGAGCCACATAGGGTGACAGCATTCAATCAGATAGCTTCCCCATTGACCCTGGAAATCATGGAGGAACTACCTTCCTCTTGATTTTCTCTCCCCCTGCTATGCCGCTGCATTTGAGCGCCACCTGCAGTGGAGAAAGTAGACTGCACCTGCCTACACTCTGGTCACCTTTCAACTGAGAAGAGGACTGGTGGCTGGCTGCGAGGGAGGAAGCAGAGGGAATTGCCAGAGCATAGTGAAGGTAAGTCGTCCATTTGGACTGTTTTTTTCAAAACAGAAGAAGGTTGAGAGGTATTTTGTGGAGTTGCACTTTAAATATAAAAGTTTAATAATTGACGGACATGTCCCTTTAACAGCTCGGCAAACATAAATCGTATTTATTTTTTAGCTCTTGCGCTCGCTGTGTTCCACGCCATCTTACTCCTGTTCAACAAAGGCTGCGAGGATCCCATTTCCACATGAGAATTAGAAGCAGCTGCCACTTTACCGCTTAAAATGCAAATGTTCCCGATCTTTTTTTTTTTTTTTTTTAAATGAGCAAAACGCCACCCTGTCTTGGTCCCACTGTATGTAAAAATGTAGCCACCCTGTCTTGGTGCCACTGTATGTAGGAACGTAGCCACCCTGTCTTGGTCCCACTGTATGTAGGAATGTAGCCACTCTGTCTTGGTCACACTGTATGTAGAAATGTAGCCACCCTGTCTTGGTCCCACTGTGTGTAGGAACGTAGCCACCCTGTCTTGGTCCCACTGTATGTAGGAATGTAGCCACCCCGTCTTGGTCCCACTGTATGTAGAAATGTAGCCACCCTGTCTTGGTCCCACTGTGTGTAGGAACGTAGCCACCCTGTCTTGGTCCCACTGTGTGTAGAAATGTAGCCACCCTGTCTTGGTCCCACTGTGTGTAGGAACGTAGCCACCCTGTCTTGGTCCCACTGTATGTAGGAATGTAGCCACCCCGTCTTGGTCCCACTGTATGTAGGAATGTAGCCACCCCGTCTTGGTCACACTGTATGTAGAAATGTAGCCACCCTGTCTTGGTCCCACTGTGTGTAGGAACGTAGCCACCCTGTCTTGGTCCCACTGTGTGTAGGAACGTAGCCACCCTGTCTTGGTCCCACTGTGTGTAGGAACGTAGCCACCCTGTCTTGGTCCCACTGTATGTAGGAACGTAGCCACCCCGTCTTGGTCCCACTGTATGTAGGAACATAGCCACCCTGTCTTGGTCACACTGTATGTAGGAATGTAGCCACCCTGTCTTGGTCACACTCTATGTAGGAATGTAGCCCCCCTGTCTTGGTCACACTGTATGTAGGAATGTAGCCCCCCTGTCTTGGTCACACTGTATGTAGGAATGTAGCCCCCCTGTCTTGGTCACACTGTATGTAGGAATGTAGCCCCCCTGTGTTGGATACACTGTTTGTAGGTATGTAGCCACCCTGTCTTGCTTCCTCCCAAGATGGACTATGGACGATGGGATATGTAGTATGCACAGAGCAGTGCACATGACCATAACTAACATGCAAAGCTTCTTCCAAACAAGTGAGGGGGAACAGACGAGGTTCAGGAAGATGTTAAAAGGAAGCAGAAAAAACTATTTAATGACAAATAAATGACAGGGCCACCAAGCAGTGGATGTGTGGGGATTATTTTTTGGAGAATAAGGAGATCTTTTAGGGTCACTTTTGCAGCAATGTAGGAATCCCCATGATGGCGGCCCGTGAGCTGTGGGTTCTCCTGCACCAGTAAAAGTTCGCGATTTGCCGACCGCCCCCCCCCCTTTTTTCCTCGCAGTGTTTAGCTAAACATCGCTGTGATTAGGAACAATAACTCGGCCCATAAATATTCTGGTATTTTGCAGAGTTCATGACACGATATAAAAGATTTATCTGTTGGCGAGGATCTTCCCTCAAATGTCCTGAAATAACAGAGGCTCCTGCAGTTGCTGTAACTCAGTGCTAATGACCAAGTGGAAGAGTATACAGCACCTCCGAGGAAATACGGCCTGCTGCCTCCCCGCAATAACACAATAACTCTTTCCCAAATATTTTATTCCAATATATTTATTTTCAATGTGCTCGGCATCCAGAACCACCGGAAGAGCCATGCATGGGGTTCAAAGGGATGAAAGTGATGTCTTTTACGGATTATTTATTTCTCCTCATCGGAGACTGTTGACATCGTTTTCACACTCCTGTATATAGAGCCAATTATCTCAGTCTCTGGCCCAGAGGAGCTTACAATTAAACAATCGTACCCCAGGCACAGCACATACACAACCTAAGGCCTGTTCACCGACCATTATGATTTTGGGAGGAAACTGGAGCAGCCAGGTCTACAGCACATAATCAATGAGAATATACTTTATTAGGTCCACATTGGTGGACCCCCCCCCCCCTCTTGCCTTTATTCTTGGTGGCATCGATTTAACAAGGTGTTGGAAACGTTCCTCAGAGATTTTGGTCCATAGTGACCTGATAGCATCACGCAGTTGCTGAGGATTTGTCGGCTGCACATCCATGATGCCAATCTCCTGTTCCTTCTCATCCCAAAGGTGCTCTATTGGATGAGATCTGGTGAGTGTGGTGTTCTATTGGATGAGATCTGGTGAGTGTGGTGCTCTATTGGATTGAGATCTGGTGAGTGTGGTGCTCTATTGGATGAGATCTGGTGAGTGTGGTGCTCTATTGGATGAGATCTGGTGAGTGTGGTGCTCTATTGGATTGAGATCTGGTGAGTGTGGTGCTCTATTGGATGAGATCTGGTGAGTGTGGTGCTCTATTGGATTGAGATCTGGTGAGTGTGGAGGCCATTGGAGTACAGGGACCTCATTGTCCAGTGGTGAGATGATTGGAGCTTTGTGACATGGTGCATTATCCTGCTGGAAGGAGCCATCAGAAGATGGGGACACTGTAGTCATAAAGGGATGGACATGGTCAGCAACAATACTCAGGTAGGCCCTGGTGTTTAAACGATTCTCAATTGGTACTAAGGGGCCCAAAGTGTGCCAAGAAAATATCCCCCCCCACACCATTACACCCCCACCACCAGCCTGAACCGGTGATACAAGGCAGGATGGATCCATGCTTTCATGTTGTTTATGCCAAATTCTGACCCTACCATCTGAATGTCGCAGCTGAAATGGAGACTCATCAGACCAAGCAACGTTTTTCCAATCTTCTATTGTCCAATTTTGGTGATCCTGTGCGAATTGTAGCCTCAGTTTCCTGTTCTTAGCTGACAGGAGTGGCACCCGGTGTGGTCTTCTGCTGCTGTAGCCCATCTGCTTCAAGGTTGGATGTGTTGTGTGTTCAGAGGTGGTATTCTGCATACCTTTGATGTAATGAGTGATTATTTCATTTACTGTTGCCTTTCTATAATCTCGAACTAGTCAGCCCATTCTCCTCTGACCTCTGACATCACTTGGTACTAAGGGGTCCAAAGTGTGCCAAGAAAATATCCCCCAAACCATTACACCCCCACCACCACCAGCCTGAATCGTTATTACTAGGCAGGATGGATCCATGCTTTCATGTGTTGTTTACGGCAAAATTTGGCCCTACCAACCAGTGTCGGGACAAGGTCATCTAGAGCCCAGGGCGAACATGCCAAATTGCGCCCCCCCCCCAAGATACAGTATCTCACAGAAGTAAGTACACCCCTCACATTTTTGTAAATATTTTCTTGTATCTTTTCATGTGACAACACTGAAGAAATGACACTACAATGTAAAGTAGTGAGTGCACAGCTTGTATAACAGTGTAAATTTGCTGTCCCCTCAAAATAACTCAACACACAGCCATTAATGTCTAAACCGCTGGAAACAAAAGTGAGTACACCCCTCAGTGAAAATATCCAAATTGGGCCCAATTAGCCATTTTCCCTCCCCAGGGTCATGTGACTCGTTAGTGTTACAAGGTCTCAGGTGTGAATGGGGAGCAGGTGGGTTAAATTTGGTGTTATCGCTCTCACTCTCTCATACTGGTCACTGAAAGTTCAACATGGCACCTCATAGTAAAGAACTCTCTGAGGATCTGAAAAAAAGAATTGTTGCTCTACATAAAGATGGCCTAGACTATAAGAAGATTGCCAAGACCCTGAAACTGAGCTGCAGCACGGTGGCCAAGACCATACAGCGGTTTAACAGGACAGGTTCCACTCAGAACAGGCCTCGCCATGGTCCACCAAAGAAGTTGAGGTCACGTGCTCAGCATCATATCCAGAGTCTGTCTTTGGGAAATAGACGTATGAGTGCTGCCAGCATTGCTGCAGAGGTTGTAGGGGTGGGGGGTCAGCCTGTCAGTGCTCAGACCATACGCCGCACTCTGCATCAAATTGGTCTGCATGGCTGTCATCGCAGAAGGAAGACTCTTATAAAGATGATGCACAAGAAAGCCCGCAAACCGTTTGCTGAAGACAAGAAGACTAAGGACAAGGATTACTGGAACCATGTCCTGTGGTCTGATGAGACCAAGATAAACTTATTTGGTTCAGATGGTGACAAGCGTGTGTGGGGGCAACCAGGTGAGGAGGACAAAGACAAGTGTGTCTTGCCTACAGTCAAGCATGGTGGTGGGAGTGTCATGGTCTGGCTCTGCATGAGTGCTGCCGGCACTGGGGGGCTACAGATCATTGAGGGAACCATTAATGCCAACATGTACTGTGACATACTGAAGCAGAGCATGATCCCCTCCCTTCAGAGACTGGGCCGCAGGGCAGTATTCCAACATGATAACGACCCCAAACACACCTCCAAGATGACCACTGCCTTGCTAAAGAAGCTGAGGGTAAAGGTGATGGATTGGCCAAGCATGTCCCCAGACCTAAACCCTATTGATCATCTGTGGGACATCCTCAAACAGAAGGTGGAGGAGCGCAAGGTCTCTAACATCCACCAGCTCTGTGATGTCGTCATGGGGGAGGGGAAGGAAAATTGAGGACAGAAATCTACCAAACAAATATATATAACCTCCCACCTGGCCAGCAGGTCTGTTCTTTTTTCAAAAGAACAAGCTCTCCTGCAGATCCAGCAGTTCAGAGGGATGAGACAAACCATTTATCACTGACAGGGGTGCTTAAGAATGATCCGTTTTTATTTATTCATGTAAAACCTTTATCCCAAAAAGGAAAAAAAAAAACAGTTTGCTGTAACCGATTATAAAGTGTGAGCTGGAGTTTGTTATCCGCTAGTCCATCTAAAACTCCCCCTCCCCCAGACTGACAGTGCTTCTGTCTGTTGTGCCCCCTGTGCTCCTTCATCCAGAGTGGGGGGGGGGGCGCTCTAATACAGTAGGCGTGTTAGATCAGCAGGTGAAAACAGAGGAGGAAAAAGCCTAAAAAAAAAAAAAAAGAAAACAAATGCAGCTGTGCCATATTTATTGATTGGTAAGCTGGTAATATATGAAATTTTTGGTTTTGGATTTAATGCTGCTTTAAACTATAAAGAAGATAAGTTGCATGTATGAGTGCATGAGAAACATCAGTGAGATATTTTTAAAGAGTAACTCCACTTTTGTTGATTAAAAACCCCTCCCCCCTCTGGGTGATCTATGGACTTGGCAGAGATTATAACAAACTTTGTTGCAGATCCTTACCTTTTGTTATTCTGAAGAAATAGCCGTTTGTTTGTCTGTGTCCGTGTGCACGGTGAATGTGAACAATTTTATAATTATCAATCAGCTGCTGTACCTGCAGGGTTCTAATGAGGTGAGGAAAGTGGCAGGGACTGCATCCCTTTAGATGTGATTTTGCTTTGGGAGTATCCCATCAAAAATTGAATTTTTGTTATTATTATACAGAATTTATACAGTGCCAACAGTTTGCGCAGCGCTCTGTTGCAGGGGATGCCCAAAATCTGACTTGTATCTCAGTGCAGACTTCTGGGAAAATCAGTGAGCCAATCACACAAGCAGGAAATGACATTTCTAGGGGGGAGGGGGGTGTTCTGTATACCAATTGTGTACAGAGCGCCTCCAGGTGGCCATATTGCATTTTACAGAAAATTACAGCGGCTGCAGATTGGAAAGAAAAGATAATTTTTAATAACATTCAATTACAATATGACTTGTGTAGCAATTGTATATGCTAGATTTTCTTTTTTTTTGTTATTTGATTTTTTTTTTTCCCCGGGAAAGTAGAGTTACCCTTTGAATATTTTTTTAGAGATGAAAAGGTGCAGCTTCACTTGATGAAGGGGGTGCACAATTGTAACAAAAAATTAAAAAAAACATGCAATTGCCTATTTTCGAGACTCTCTTGTTTGAGACAAAAGTAATTATTTTTAAAGAATAAATAAAGGAAACAATGGATGTGAGATCTAGAGAGGCATGGGGGGTGAATGAATCCATCTAATGGACACAGAGGGTAAACAGCTGAGGACAGGAGGGCAGAATGAGTACAGGGGTAGGTGGTAGGTTTGTGACAATGGAGTGGCAAAGATCAAAAGATTGAATTGTACAAAATAATTGCAACAGTCTTAATTGACCACTAGATGGCAAACTCAATCCTGGCATCTGAACAGAACACTGAACTGTGCTAACTATAGGATTGTACTGTGATATTTTTCTCTTTAGTATATATAGATATAGATATAGCTATAGAGAGAGAGATATATATATATATATATATATATATATATATATATATATATATATATATATAAATATCGATCTATCTATCTATATGTAGATATATATAACATAGCTCCCAACTGTCCCTGATTTGGAGCAATGTCCCTCTGTCCCTCTTTCCTCCTCATTTGTCCCTCATTTGCTCTGATCCATATAGTTGTATATAAAATGCACTTTTTTTCCCAGCGCTAAACCGTTCAACCAAATTCGAAATTTCTGCATTTGTAAATTTTAAAAGCCAATATAAAGGAATAGTAGCAGTAAAAAAAAAAAAGCACTTGTGGGTTTAAAGTGGGGTTCCACCCAAAAAAACAAAAATACCTGAAAAATTCTAAAAAAAAAAAAAAAAATTTGGATATTTTTTTTTTTTTACTTACCTCTAAATGCCTGCTGCTAGGGGGTCCCTCGTAGTCTGCCTCTTCCTTTGCCTGGGCTGGTGACTTCACTTCCCCCTCGGCACAGGAAGGGCTCCTCTCTGCTCCCTCCCTCCTGTCAATCATCTGGGACCCATTACAGGTCCCAGGTGATTGAGCGGCCAATCACGGCGCGAGGCGCCGCTCGCGCATGCGCAGTGGGTGCCAGGCTGTGAAGCCACAGCCCGGCGCCCACAGTTGAAATGCCGGCGCCGATGAGCGGAGGGGGGGGGACGAGCGGGGCTTCGATCCACCGCATCGCTGGACCCAGGGACAGGTAAGTGTCCAATTAAAAGTCAGCAGCTGCAGTATTTGTAGCTGCTGACTTTGATTTTTTTTTTTTTAATGGACCCCCTGGGTGGAACTCCTCTTAGATTAACCTTTTTTTTTTCTCCTTTAAGGGAGTGTGGCATGGGGCGTGTCCTATGCCTACATAAGTTTGCTAGTAGGTGTCCCTCATTCCTATCTTAAAATGTTGGGAGGTATGATATATATATATATATATATATTATATATACACAGTGCCTTGAAAAAGTACTTGAAATTTTCCACATTTAGTCATGTTACAACCGAAAACATAAATGTGTTTTATTGGGCTTTTATGTGATAGACCAGGGTCTCCAAACTTTCTAAACAAAGGGCCAGTTTACTGTCCGCCAGGCTTTAAGGGGGCCAGACTGTGACCAGTAGAAGTAGAAAATGCCCCAACATCAGTACCCCATCGTTGGTATCAGTGGGAGGAATAGTGCCCCATCATTGGTATCAGTGTAAGGAATAGTGCCCCATCATTGGTATCAGTGGAAGGAATAGTGCCCCATCATTGGTATCAGTGGGAGGAATAGTGCCCCATCATTGGTATCAGTGGGAGGAATAGTGCCCCACCATTGGTGTCTGTGGGAGGAATAGTGCCCCACCATTGATATCAGTGGGAGGAATAGTGCCCCATCATTGGTGTCTGTGGGAGGAATAGTACCCCACTGTTGAGTCAGTGGAAGGGATCGTGCCCCATCATTGGTTTTAATGGGAGGAATAGTGCCCCATTGTTAATATCAATAATAAGAATAGTGCTCCATTGATGGTGTCAGTAGAGGCAATGGTGCTCCATCATTAATCTCAGTTGGTGGAATAGTGCCTTGAGGGCCAGATAAAGGCAGGCAAAGGGCCACATCCGGCCCCCGGGCCGCAGTGTGGAGACCACTTTGCTAGATCAACACAAAGTGGCACATAATTGTGAAGCGGAAGGAAAATGATAAATGGTTTTTCAACATTTTTTACAAATAAATATGTGAAAAGTGTGGGGGGTACGTTTGTATGGCGCCCCCCTGAGTCAATACTTTGTAGAACCGCCTTTCACTGCAATTACAGCTGCAAGTCTTTTTGGGGATGTCTCTACCAGCTTTACACATCCAGAGAGGGACATTTTTGGCCATTCTTCTTTTTTGCACAATAGCTCAAGCTCTGTCAGATTGGATGGAGAGCGTCTGTGAACAGCAATTTTCAAGTCTTGCCACAGATTCTCAATGTGATTTAGGTCTGGACTGTGACTGGGCCATTCTAACACATGAATACCGTCACGTACCTGACAGATGAGCCTGAGGTGTAGTGGGAAGGTTTTCTCGTACAACCCCCGGCTCAAGGGCCACCGATGTTACAACAGTGGCCGCAAGAGCCTGGTGGTGTATGGGTGCCTGGATCATCTTTAGTGTTGCCACCTTTTCTTCAAGCCAAACCTGAACACTTTAGCGGCCTGGGACACCTTTGGGTGCCCCAAGTATAGTAATAATGTGGTACGCATATCGTGCCATAGCGAACAGTGGGTGTAGCCAAATCATTGTCCTGCCCCCTAGTGATGCCGAACCTGCCCCCAGACAGCCGCCCGCAGTGTGACGATCTCAGTTACAGCTCGACGCGTTTCGTGGCTACATTGCCACTCTTCCGGAGCAGATGTGGTATAGACCTCTATAAAAGTATTAAGGGTAAGTATTAGGTAGGATAATGATTTACATCAGCAGTCTTCACGAGGTGCATGTGCTGGCATGCTGGCATGCGAGTGTTCCCACTGCTCGGTAGCTGCAGCCATTCCTCCCACTTGACTGCTGCGTGACGTTGGTGGTCACCCCCAGCCATATTGGAGTAACTGTACTCCATATACCCTATGAGACATTCCCTGGGTTCATGTTTTTTGGACGCTGGGCATTACTGGACTAGGTCATCTACACAGGAAATTTTAGGTACTATTTGGCAATTTAATTATATTTATTTTTATATAATTATGCTCACCTCGTGCAGTTTTTTTGGTGTCCCCCTTTTTATTGTCATATCCCAATTTACCTTGATGATTGTTTCCATTTCCCACATTATCCATTTCTCTTGATTGGGACACATTAATCCCTCCTTATCACCCATCAATATGTTTCCCGTCCAATTTTTCGCTACTTATTTACCTATTGGTCACATGTGAGTATACTTTGCACTAAGTAATAGCCACCTTTATATATACATTCCTATGTTTCATTACACAATTTATATATTTTTTATAGCTTTTTACACATGTGGCTCTCAGTACCCTTCACCATCATTGGGGAATCTATTCCCGGGGTATGCCTTCCATGTTGGTTTTTCCATCTATGTCATGGGGATCACCGCCTCAGCTCCCGGGGCTAATGATCCGCCTGGCCGGCTCTTGCCCTCCATTGCCCGTGCCCAGGCTCATGACTGGTCTGTAAGTATGAGTGGGGGGTCTACCTTTGTAGTATTTTTCTTTCTAATCATTATCCTACCTAATACTTACCCTTAATACTTTTATAGACATCTATACCACATCTTCTCCTGAAGAGTGGCAATGTAGCAACGAAACGCGTCGAGCTGTTTGATGCTTTCTATGTTACCGTCATATATTACCTATTATATGTTCTTTTGGATTCTACCAACCTAAATACACAATATACCTATTACTGTGGAGACACGTATCAATGAGCCTGGCGATTGTATGATTGTCACGAGGGCCACGTACCTGAGGTGAGACCGAAGTAGTGGGGAGGCCTCCCTTGCACCTTGAATCCTTAAAGCCTCTGGAGATGGAAACAGAGACTTGGTGGACACCGAGTGGCAGGGGTGCCGAGCACCCTGCAAGCCTTAGTCCGAGATCTGAGCCGAGGTCAAGTCCAGTTGGGCAAAGAAGTATAAAAGGGTTAATCCGAAGAAGAATGGTCGAGATCCAAGCCGGGGTCGGTTCCAATCTGGCAGCTGAGTACAAAAGGGGCAAAGAAGTAGAATGGTTAAGGTACAAATACAAGGTCAATGGCAAGCAGCAATCAAGAGTAGTCAAGTAGGTTTCCAGGTCACAATAGGTTCAGACAGATCACACACTAGAACAGAAACAAGGGGGGACTGAAGACAATCCAGCAATTTGACAGTGTCTGGGCTGGGCTTATATAGGGAAGTTTGAGGTCACTTCCTGTGCGCCTCCTGGGGATTTTCCCGCCTTTTTCCATCAGGTTGATGTCATTTCCTGTGCACGTCCTGGACATTTTCCCGCCTTTTTCCATCAGATTGATGTCATTTCCTGTGCACTTCCTGGGTATTTTCCCTCCTTTTTCCATTAGGTTGATGCTATTTCCTGTGTGCCTCCTGGGGATTTTCCCGTCTTCTTCCATCAGGTTGATGTCATTTCCTGTGCGCCTCCTGGGTATTTTCCCGCCTTTTTCCATCAGGTTGATGTCATTTCCTGTGCGCCTCCTGGGTATTTTCCCGCCTTTTTCCATCAAGTTGAGGTCACTTCCTGTACATGTCCTGGGCATTTTCCTGCCCTTTTCCATCAAGTCTTCTGCGCAAGTGCGGGTTGGCGCCCTGAGGGGTCTTTGGCATATGCTCAGTTGGCACAGATTTCCTCTTGCGGCAACGCGCCGTTGGTGCATGTGTAGTAAGCCCTGGACTCTTACAATGATGTTACTATTGTGATACCAATATGTTGCTATGTCAATATGCTATCATGTATTATGTTATGGAATTAAAGTTTCCTTATTTTTATTGTATTGTATTGTATGTATTATGTCACAATGCAATATAGATGGTCACAATCATGGTTTATCCACCAGACATCATCGTGATGTGCTACCCCCTTGGCTGAATGATTCATAGAAAGTCCCAAACCTTGCTCTCAATTACCTAAATGTCGGGGATGGAGGTACAACAAAATGTCCTCATATAAAGTACCAAATTCTTTTTCTTTTTTCCAATTTAGACCAGGAGCCAATTAACCCACCAACATGTCTTTGGAGTGTGGAAGGAAACTCATGCAAGCTCCATGGAGATGGTTGGGACTGAAACCAAGGATTCCTAGTGCTGCAAGTGCAAACCACTGAGATGCCCTAAGCTGCTGTTAGCATTTTTTATTAGGGGAGCGGGGGGGGGGGGGGGGTTCTAGGAAATACACGGACCTTGCATTATTCATGTAAGGTCCACTTTAAGTCCTGCCGGCCACGTATTTTGGGATGGTCACGCACAACACAATAAAACCCATAAACCACTGAAGGAATATTACACTCAGCAAACAAATTGCATCCATAATTCTTTAACATTGCTACAGAGAAAAGCGACTATAACAGGAAAGGGAGACAAGTGAAGTTGCCAGGGAGTGGACAAGGAGATGATACAATCACCTAATCATAATGTTCAAACAGCATGAAGTCATAAAAAGTAGGTGAAGCATGTTCCTCCCTGGCATCTCCTGACTATAACCACCTTCCGCTGTGGAGGAGAGCCGGCACTACCCAATCATTCTAAATCTAATTTTAAAGCATGTCTACATACAGTATGTCACCAAAGTCAGTACACCCCTCACATTTTTTGTAAATATTTTCTTCTATCTTTTCATGTGACAACACTGAAGAAATGACACTTTGCTACAATGTAAAGTAGTGAGTGTACAGCTTGTATAATAGTGTAAATTTTCTGTCCCCTCAAAATAACTCAACACACAGCCATTAATGTCTAAACCGCTGGCAACAAAAGTCAGTACACCCCTAAGTGAAAATGTCCAAATTGGGCCCAAAGCAGTGGCGGCTGGTGCTCAAAATTTTTTGGGGGGGCGCAAACAAACTGAAAAATACTGAACCCCCTCCCCCATCAATTGCAGCCTCACTGTGCCCCATCATATGCAGCCAAATGTTCCCATCCTATGCAGCCACTTGTCCCCATCATATGCAGCCACTTGTGCCCATCATATGCAGCCACTTGTGCCACTTGTGCCAATCAAATGCAGCCACTTGTGCCCATCATATGCAGCCACTTGTGCCACTTGTGCCAATCAAATGCAGCCACTTGTGCCCATCATATGCAGCCATTTGTGCCAATCAAATGCAGCCACTTGTGCCCATCAAATGCAGCCACTGTGCCCCATCATATGCAGCCACTTGTGCCCATCATATGCAGCCACTTGTGCCCATCAAATGCAGCTACTGTGCCCCATCATATGCAGCCACTTGTGCCCATCATATGCAGCCACTTGTGCCCATCATATGCAGCCACTTGTCCCCATCATATGCAGCCACTTGTGCCCATCATATGCAGCCACTTGTGCCACTTGTGCCAATCAAATGCAGCCACTTGTGCCCATCATATGCAGCCATTTGTGCCAATCAAATGCAGCCACTTGTGCCCATCAAATGCAGCCACTGTGCCCCATCATATGCAGCCACTTGTGCCCATCATATGCAGCCACTTGTGCCCATCAAATGCAGCCACTGTGCCCCATCATATGCAGCCACTTGTGCCCATCATATGCAGCCACTTGTGCCCATCAAATGCAGCCACTGTGCCCCATCATATGCAGCCACTTGTGCCCATCAAATGCAGCCAACGTGCCCATCATATGCAGCCACTTGTGCCCCATCATATGCAGCCACTTGTGCCCATCATATGCAGCCACTTTGCCCCATCGTATGCAGCCACCGTGCCGCATCATATGCAGCCAATTGTGCCCATCATATGCAGCCACTTGTGCCCATCATATGCAGCCATTTGTGCCCATCAAATGCGGCCACTTGTGCCCATCATATGCAGCCATTTGTGCCCATCAAATGCGGCCACTTGTGCCCATCAAATGCAGCCACTTATGCCAATCAAATGCTGCCACTTACCCTGACAATAAAAAAATGTGAGAGAAAAAGCACTAAATGCTAAATGTCTTGCGCCCTCCCCCCGCGCGCGCGCGCGTGCGCTCGGGGCACACAGCTGCAGGCACTTGCACACACCCCCTTGAGACTTGCAGCTCTAGACCCCCCACCCCCCGCGGGAGGTCCGGCACTTACCTGAGGAGCATCCTCTGTGTCTCCACTCCTCATGCTTGTCTGCTTCTCTCATGCTTTCTCCACTTGCCAAAGCGCCTAGGCATCCAATAGGTTTGCCTGGCGCTTTGGCCAATCAGGAAACAGGTCTCACCAACCTGCCTCCTGATTGGCGGGGAGGCACTATAGTGTTATAGTGTGAAGATTCATTCGCTATGGTCACACAATTGGGTGGGATCAGGGTGCACTCTGTGCGCCCCAAGCCCACCCTTTTTGAAAGCCGATTAGAGCCACAGATTGAAGCCACAGCCGGGTGCCCACACTTGCAATACCGGCGCCGCAGAGAGGAGGGGGAGAGGAGCGAGGCTTCGGGCGGCTGCATCGCTGGACCGCAGGACAGGTGAGTGTGTGTCTAATAAAAGTCAGCAGCTACAAATGTGAAGCAGCTGCTGACTTTTATGTGGGTGGAACTCCGCTTTAAACCACTTGATCTCTGGATGATTTACCCCCCCCCCTTCATGACCAGGCCATTTTTTTGCGATACACACTGCGCTACTTTAACTGAAAATTGCGCGGTCGTGCGACGCTGTACACAAATAAAGCCTTCTTTTGGTGGCATTTAATCACCTCTGCGCTTTTTTAAAATTTCTTGCGCGGTAAACTAAAAAGTCTGACAATTTTGAAAAAAAAACAATTTTTTTTACTTTTTGCTATAAAACATATACAATAAAAAAAATTAAAAATTCCTTCATAAATTTAAGCCAATATGTATTCTGCTACATATTTTTGGTAAAGAAAATTCCAATAAGCGTATAATGATTGATTTGTGCAAAAGTTATAGCGTCTACAAACTATGCTTTTTTTTTTTTTTTTTTTTAACTGGTAATTCAGATTTAGAATATTATAATAATCCCAAAAGGGAATTGGCGGCGATCAGCGACTTATAGCGGGACTGCGATATTGCAGCGGACATTCTGATACCAACTAACACTTTTTGGGGACTGATACTAATACAGTGATCAGTGCTAAAAAAAAAAAAAATATGCACTGTCACTGTACTGACACTGGCTGGGAAGGGGTTAAACATCAGGGGCGATCAAAGGGTTAAATGTGTGCCTAACCAGTGTTTTACTCCCACTGTGGGAGGAGCTTTTACTAGGGGAAGACATGGATGCTTTGCAGGGACGGAAATTGAATCTCTTCCCTCCTCTCAGAATGGCAATCTGCCTTGTTTACATAGGCAGATCTCCGTTATGTCTCTATGCTGGATGATGTTGCTTAATAATAGCCCAGGAAATGGACACAGCACTGGGACACCATATGCAATGCCATAGGCCAGGCAAGCCTTAGTATTAGTGCACTAGGGTCTAACAGCAGCAAAAGTTACCTAGATCCTGCACTCAGGTTGTTACTCACGATGTCCTTGAATACTTGGATTCCTCCATACAGTATGAGACAGACACTTTCTTGGTGAACTCTCCAGACCGGGGATCCTTGGTGAAATCTTGTTTAGTTTCATAGATTTTTAGCAAAGTACAACCCCCAATTCTACAGCATTAAACAAGGTCCATAAAGCCATGGATGAGCGAGTTTAGGGTGGAGGAACTTGACTGGCCTGCACAGAGTCCTGACCTCAACCCGATAGAACACCTTTGCAATGAATTCGAGTGGAGACTGCAAACCTGGCCTTCTCGTCCAACATCAGTGCTGGACCTCACAAATGCGCTCTTAGAGAGGAATGGTCAAACATTCCCATAGACACACTCCTAAACCTTGTGGACGGTCTTCCCAGAAGAGTTGAAGCTGTTATAGCTGCAAAGGGTGGGCCAACTCTATATTGAACCCTACGGACTAAGACTGAGATGCCATTAAAGTTCATGTATGTAAAGTAAAGTTTACACTTTACTTAAAGTAAAGTTCATGTGTAAAGGCAGGCGTCACAATACTTTTGGTAATATTGTGTATTTGCAAATGTGTGCAAACTTCTGTTTTCAACGTGAATTGTTAGACCGGGTCAATTTGTTTGTTTGCTTTTTTTTTTATTGCAGGCTAGCTGGTAAGGATGCTGGTAAATGTCTTCTTTGTTTGTGATGGGCAGTAAGCCCTTGTATGCATAGGAGTACTGCAGTGTACACCCGCCTGACGGCTGTGTTTGCCCACACGGGGATGCACAGGTATTCTGTACATCCTCGTGCAGGCAGTCCCATTCATGTCAATTGGGACACAGCTGCTGCTCCCAGTGAATGGATGTGCAGGTGCGGGTGCACAGCCCTGAACGCACATGGTCTGCATTTAGGGCCATGCAACTGCATGGCTGTCAAATTGGGAGCAGCGTCTGTCTCCATGCAGCCACTGCGTCCCAATTGACATAAACTGGACTTCCTGCATGGGGATTAACTAAATACCTGTGCATCCCCGTGTGGGCAAACACGGCCCTCGGACGGGTGTACGCTGTAGTGCGCCCTGTGTGAATGAGGGTGTCACGGCCAGGGATCAGGCTTGGATACCAGTAGCTATAGCAGTAGAGAGGCTCCCACTGTCCAGCAGGATGAGTACACAAGCAGGTCACCCTGGCAGGTGACACAAGCTGTGGTGTCTAAGCACTAACTGATGTTTAGCAGATCTCCTGATGGTGGAGATGGGTTTTGCTGCGTGTTAGTACCAGGTTGTGGTCCTCAGAATCACCCGACCAGGAGGTGAGCAAGCCGGGGTCCAGGAGCAGGTGGAAATCAAGCAGAAGCGTAGTCAAGTCAAAGGTCAGTAACAAGAGGTTGTAGTTTGGGATCGAGCGTAAATGTAGTCCAGGAACAAGCCAAAGGTCGGTAACAAGAGGCTGTAGTTTGGGATCAAGCGGAAGTGTAGTTGAGGAACAATCCAAAGGTCAGTAACAAGGGGTTGTAGGTTGGGTTCAAGCAGAAGTGTAGTCGAGGAACAAGCCAAAGGTCAGTAACAATAGGTTGTAGGTTGGTATAGAGCAGAAACGTAGTCAGTAACAGGCCAAAGGTCGGTAACAAGAGCTTGTGGGTTGGGATCAAGTGGAAGCGTAGTCGAGGAACAAGCCAAAGATCAGTAACAAGGGGTTGTAGGTTAGGATCAAGCAGAAGTGTAGTCGAGGAATAAGCCAAAGGTCATTAACAATAGGTTGTAGGTTGGGATAGAGCAGAAGCGTAGTCAGTAACAGGCCAAAGGTCGCTAACAAAAGGTTGTGGGTTGGGATCAAGCAGAAGCGTAGTCGAGGAACAAGCCAAAGATCGATAACAAGACGTTGTAGGTTGGGATCAAGCAGAAGCATAGTCAGTAACAAGCCATAGGTTGGTAACACGAGGTTTTGGTTTGGGATCAAGCAGAAGCACAGCCAAGGAACAAATCAAAGGTCAGTGACAAGGGGTTGTAGGTTGGGATCAAGCAGAAGCATAGTCAGTAACAAGCCAAAGGTTGGTAACAAGAATTTGTGGGTTGGGATCAAGAGGAAGCATAGCCAAGGAACAAATCAAAGGTCAGTGACAAGGGGTTGTAGGTTGGGATCAAGCAAAAGCATAGTAAGTAACAAGCCAAAGGTTGGTAACAAGAGGTTGTGGGTTGGTATCAAGCGGAAGCGTAGTCGAGGAACAAGCCAAAGATCACTAACAAGAGGTTGCAGGTTGGGATCAAGCAGAAGCGTAGACGAGAACATGTCAAGTTTGGTAATGAGTGGTAGTGAAGACGGCAGCAGGAGAGAAAAGAGCGAGATATTGGCTGGACAAGGACACAATAATCTGCCAAACAGGAAGTGCAAAAACATGAATTAAATACAGTAGGAAGTTCACGGGAAGAGCAAAGAGCTCAAGGTTCACCAGAAACAAAGTACAAGGCAAGATTGTCCAGCATCTCGGGGGGCTCAGCAAGAAGAGTCACTGCTGGACACAGAAGAGGTTGTGCTTTCAGATCCTGGTTCTGACAAAAATGTAAGCTGTGCCTTATTAGTAAGCAATACCACTTTTTGGTAGTTGCTCAATTTCAACTTGTGACAGCAGGTGGAGCCACTGAGCTCACCATCTTCATATTGTTTAATGCTTGCTGGAAGAGATACGTCTGTTTCTCACTTTTTTTTTTTCTCCCCCTTCATCTTCTGCTGAAATGATATATGTCCCTGCATGATCTCAAAGCCAGGGCAATTTAAAATAGGAATTTATGGGCTCCCTTAATGTATAAGAGGGCATAATTTTGTCAAAGTTTAGCACGGATTGTAGGCATTTTATGACAATAATTTACTTCCTCGCTCTATAAGTAATATGACTTGCAGATAAAAAACTTAGGTCAAGCATCTCAAAAATTAGATGAATCCCTTCAAATGGGACATAAAATGTAAATAAATAAAAAAAGAAAAAAAAAACTCGAAGTTCTGGTTTACTTTGTGTGATGGAATTATTCCTCGGGATAAATCATAAAAAGAAATGTTTCAGTAAAACAGAAGAACATCATACAATTTTGACCTCTCCCAGCTGACATGATTATTACGGCGGCGGCGTAGCGAAGAGTCTTCAAATAGAATTGTCTTTTTTTTTTTTTTTTATTGCCGTGAGTACGCGTTTCGTTAAGGGTGGTAAAAAAGAAAAAAAAATTGAAAGAAGTTCTGTAAAACAAACTAAGCATTACAAATGTGTTTATGGATTTTGTTAGGAAGAACATAAAATAAATATGAGGCGTTTTATAGACCTGGCTACATTGGCGTAACAGCCTCCATTTTTAAAGCTGAACTCTGGGCAAATATAAAAGACTGAAATTAATGCAGTAATAATAATCATTAATACATCAGCACAAGTATTTTTTACTTTTTTTGCACGAAAGCAGAATGAGTACCTGAATTTTACCCGGTATCAGCCTCTTGCAGTCCTTGTATAGCAGAGCTATCCGGGAAAGGGAAAAGTAGAACAAGGAGTGCCGATAAGGAGCGTGCTGATAGGAGGAGAGAGCAGAGTGACAGCGAGATTAGCTTATCACTGTGCTGCTTCTCCTATCACTGTCCAGTCATAGGCTGGGGTGGGTCCAGAAGGACCTGGGCTCAGAAGAAGCAGTACAAAGAGCCAATAAGCTCATGTGCTGCCAAGGAGCATGCTGATAGGAGGAGAGAGAGCAGAGTGACAGAGAGATAAGCTAATCACTGTGTTGCTTCTCTTTTCACTGTCCAGTCATAGGCTGGGGTGGGTCCAAAAGGACCTAGGCTCAGAAGAAGCAGTACAAAGAGCCAATAAACTCATGCGCTGCCAAGCAACGGGTTGATAGTAGGAGAGGGCAGAGTGACAGAGAGAGGAACTCATAACTGTGCTGCTTCTCCTTTCACTGTGCTGTCTAGGTTGATAGGAAGTGAATTGAGTGATGTTGAATATCATTTAACCCGGCAGACCGAGGACATCTAGTGGCTGAAGATATGAACTGTGGGAGGCATCTCTGGACTGAAGCAAAAGACTCGCTAGAAAACTACTTAGAACCCCAAAACATTATATACAGTTGCAATAAAAAGTATGTGAACCCTTTTGGAATGATATGGATTTCTGCACAAATTGGTCATAAAATGTGATCTGATCTTCATCTAAGTCACAACAATAGACAATCACAATCTGCTCAAACTAATAACACACAAAGAATTAAATGTCACCATGTTTTTATTGAACACACCATGTAAACATTCACAGTGCAGGTGGAAAAAGTAGGTGAACCCTTGGATTTAATAACTGGTTGAACCTCCTTTGGCAGCAATAACTTCAACCAAACATTTCCTGTAGTTGCAGATCAGACGTGCACAACGGTCAGGAGTAATTCTTGAACATTCCTCTTTACAGAACTGTTTCAGTTCAGCAATATCCTTGGGATGTCTGGTGTGAATCGCTTTCTTGAGGTCATGCCACAGCATCTCAATCGGGTTGAGGTCAGGACTCTGACTGGGCCACTCCAGAAGGCGTATTTTCTTCTGTTTAAGCCATTCTGTTGTTGATTTACTTCTATGCTTTGGGTCGTGGTCCTGTTGCAACACCCATCTTCTGTTGAGCTTCAGCTGGTGGACAGATGGCCTTAAAGTGGATGTAAACCCAATGTCATACTTTCTAAACTACTTCCATAGGGGTTATCTATAAGGATAGACACGCCTCCTGCATGTATCTTTACCTGTCAAATGTCTCTCCTCTGTCTGTTATGAGACCCCGAAAAACTGCAGATTCTGTGGGCAGGTCTGTTGTCTGGAGCTCGGTGGGTGGAGTCGTGATGTCAGTAGACTCCCCGCCCACCTCTACACTACCCTTCTCAATATGCATTTTCTTCTGTGTATTTCTAACTAAACTTCTGCTATAATCTCTAACATCCAGTGAAAAGACAGGAAAGTAACCACATGACTTCAGCATGCCAAATCATGCTGAGGTGTGGAACAGCCAATCCTTGCAGAGCTACTGAAGAAAGGAGTGGGGGTGGGAATGAAAAAATAATGCATGTGTCTTAGGCTAGTGCATGAGATATGTAAATCACCTGTCACTCACAGCAAGGGGGAGGATTTGACAAAGTTTTTCTCAGTTTGTCAAGAATTGTCTCACTGAACAATAAAAGAGGCCAGAGACTTTTGTAAGTCCTTAGCTGGCACTCTAGGATTCTTCTTCACCTCATTGAGCAGTCTGCGCTGTGCTCTTGCAGTCATCTTTACAGGACGCCCACTCCTAGGGAGAGTAGCAGCAGTGCTGAACTTTCTCCATTTATAGACAATTTGTCTTACCGTGGACTGATGAACAGCAAGGCTTTTGGAGATACTTTTATAACCCTTTCCAGCTTTATGCAACTCAACAATTCTTAATCGTAGGTCTTCAGAGAGCTGTTTTGTGCGAGGCATCATTCACATCAGGCAATGCTTCTTGTGAAAAGCAAACCCAGAACTGGTGTGTGTTTTTTATAGGGCAGCTTTGGTGTGACCGTGTGTATGCAGGACAGCTTGAGCGGAATTCCATCAGAAAAACCTTCAGAGTTTACTGGGAAAACCGGTCATGTGTACAGGGCATTAGAGGGTTAAGGCAGTGCTGGAAAATAATGGGGGCCACACAAAATATTGACACTTTGGGCCCAATTTGGACATTTTTACTTAGGGGTGTACTCACTTTTGTTGCCAGCGGTTTAGACATTAATGGCTGTGTGTTGAGTTATTTTGAGGGGACGGCAAATTTACATTGTTATACAAGCTGTACACTCACTACTTTACATTGTAGCAAAGTGTCATTTCTTCAGTGTTGTCACATGAAAAGATAGAAGAAAATATTTACAAAAATGTGAGGGGTGTACTCACTTTTGTGAGATACTGTATATAAATTTATATATTATTTATTTATTTATTTTATTTTTTTAGGAAGAGGCCCTAGAGAGTAAAATGTGGTTGTTACATATTTTTATGTCACATGATATTTGTGCAGAGTTTTTTTCAAATGCAGATTTTGTTTTTGTTTTTTCATGTAATGACTTAAAAAAGATCTTTCTATTATTAAAGAATCTTCAGTGAAATGGCGAATGTTCTCTTCCATGCTGAATGTAGATGGGCGGGCACGCGGCACAATAAGGCTCTCGCTGGTCTCCGCTGACAATATTCAAAGTGAGAATCTAATCAGGACTATTCGCCGCACTTTCTCTACTTCCTCTTAGAAGCCGCGTTTACATGCAATTTGTTTCCTGTAACATTTAAATCTTACCTCGGATGATGTGCCCTTGTCTAACCTTCCAGTGTCATTCTCATTTCTCTTTTTTTTCTTTCCCTTGCTGGTTTCCCAAATGGCTCGCCATAAATACTCTGTGAAAGTTGCATTTACGATGATAAAAAAAACGGAGCCCTTGCCTGGAATTCCCAGCAATTTAGAAGCAGGTTAAATAAAAAAAGTTATATAAAAATATAAAATATACACTTTTTTGTTTATTTTAATCACATTTAATTTTTTTTTAGCAGGGTTTAAAGGGGTTGTAAATCCTTGTGAAAAACCTCCTGTGCTGCAGCCCCCGAGCCCCCCCCCCCTTTTACTTACCTGAACCCGTTTATTCCAGCGACGGGGATGCGCACTGTGCACACCAGCTCCAGCCAGTGTCTCGGGTCCTCATTGGATAGATTGATAGCAGCGCAGCCATTGGCTGCTGTCAATCCAATCCAATGATGCGGGAGCCGGGGGGCGGGGCCGAGTCTTGCTGTCTGTGTCAATGGACTCAGCAGCAGGACTCGGAAGCACGCTCGCACAGGTGCCCCCCTGAGAAAGCGCTTCTCCATCGGGGCACTCAAGAAGAGGAGGAGCCAGGAGCACCGCCGAGGGACCCCAGAAGAGGAGGATCGGGGCCACTCTGTGCAAAACCCTTACACAGAGGAGGTAAGTATAACATGTTTGTTATTTTTATTTTAAATGAGACTTTACAACCACTTTAAAGTAGAACTATAGTAAAAAAAAAATGTTCCTTTTGGATAGAATAAGGGAGGGTTATGACCCCTGGCAGCTTATTTTTTTGCCATCGGTGCCCCATTGGGGAGATTTACCTTTACTTTCTGTCCTACAGCCTGTAGCCCCCTCCTAGATACATACTTACATAGTAGGTGAAGTTGAAAAAAGACACAAGTCCATCAAGTCCAACCTACATGCTAGGCTTAGATCGGGGGGTCGGCATACCGTTGATCAACCGGTCGACCGCGGAGAGCCGACAGGTGGATCGTGACCCCGGCTCTGCCTCCCCCCAAAGCTGTATCCTGGCCCATTGCAGAGATTTCCCTTCACTTCCTGCCCCATAGCCAAACAGGAAGTGAGAGGAAGGGGTGGGGGTGATGTGAAGGGGGTCAGAGGACACTGCTTTTGGGGGGGGACAAGACACTACTGTAGGGGGAGGGGGGCAGAGGACACTATAGTAGGGGAGGGAATGATGTGAAGGGGGCAGATTACACAGCATTGGGGGGTACAAGGCACTACTGTGGGGGGAGGGGGCAGAGGACACTTTGGAGGGGGGGGTGATATGAATAGGGTTGCCACCTTTTCTTCAAGCCAAACCCGAACACTTTAGCAGCCTGGGACCCCTTTGAGCGCCCCAAGGAGAGTAATATTGCGTTATTATTATTATTTTTTATTTTTTTCTTTAGCAGGGATTAAAAATAAATAAAAAACCCTTTATTGTAATTCACTTGTATTATTCAATGCAAACTCCCTCATCCATCCATGTCTTCGTGCTTTTTTTTTGTGTGTGTGCAATCACATTGAAAAGTACCCTTCTAGCATTTCTAGTTGCGGCCATCTTAAGTAAGGGCAGATGATTCACGTAGCATTTCCTACCTGGAATCCATCTGCCCTTAGTTCAGGCATGCAGGGAGGAGGGCATGCTTAGCTGAAAAAGCCCCTCCTCCCCTTCTCCAGATGAAAGAGAAGAAATGCCCACGAAGGCTCCTGAAAGTAACCAAAGAAATGTAAAAAAAAAAAAAGAGGTTAAAGGAGTACATATAATATACATAGCATCATATTTATATAATAAGGCTAACAGAGTAAGGATTAAATATAGTTAATGTTGATTGAAGGAGCTTAGTTCCACTTTAACCGATTGACGACCGTATACTGTATATATATATATATATATATATATATATATATATATATATATATATACGGCCGCAAAGCAGCTCCTCTCTGCAGGATCACGTACCTGTACGTGATCCTGCACTTCCGGGTCTGGGGCGCGCACGTGCGCCGCCAGCGACCCACTCCTGCTGTGATTGGACACAGCGGGAGCCAACCAGCAAGCCCGGCGGAGGCGATGTCCACGGGGACCTGCCGATCATTCCCGAGAGAGGCAGAACAATGGTCTGCCTATGTAAAACAAGGCAGACCGCCGTCCTGTGAGAAGGGAAGGCATGGATCCTGTGTTTCTGCTAAGCGGGAACACGGATCTCTGTCTTCCCCCAGTACAAGCCCCTCCCCCCCACACAGTTAGCAAGCACTCCCTAGGCACACGTTTAACCCTTTGATCAACCCCTGACGTTAACCCTATCCCTACCGGTGTCCTTAGTACAATGACAGTACATACTTTTAGCACCGATCACTGTTATTGTCAACGGTCTCCAAAAAGTCTCACTTGGTGTCCGATTTGTCCGCGGCAGCTGTTGCGGTCCCACTATAAAACCGCTGATCTCCACCATTACTAGTAAAAAAATATATATAAAAATTATAAAAATTCAGGTATATATCCCATAATTTGTAGACAGTATAATTTCTGTGCAAACCACTCAATATACGCTTATTATGATTTTTTTTACCAACAATATGCATTCTGCTAATAAATTGATGAAGAAATTCGATTTTTTACATTTTTTTTTATCGGATATGTATTATAGCAGAAAGTAAAAAATATTGGTTTTTTTTGTTTTTTTCGAAATTGTCGCTCTTTTTTTGATCTATAGCGTAGAAAATAAAAACCGCAGAGGTGATCAAATGCCACCGAAAGAAAGCTCTCTATTTTGGGGGAAAAAAAGGACATCAATTTTATCTGGGTACAACGTGGCAGGACTGCGCAATTGCAGTACCTTATTACCAAAAAAGTGATCTGGTCGGGAGGGGGGGGGGGTGGTTGGGAGGTTCTATAGCAGTAATAAAAAATGACACAATCAAAATTGTGTCCAATATTCATGCTGGTAGGGCTACTGTGAGTTAGGGGACCTTTGATTGTAAGCTCCTCGAGGGCAGGGACTGATGTGAATGTACAATATATATGTAAATGAATAAATAAATAAACAAATGAATAAATAAAGAAATTAATAAATAATCAAACACATTAATAAATAAATAAATAAATATTCTCCATAAGACACACACAAAAAAAAAAAAAAAACACTGAGAGGTCTATCTAGAAACCTGTTTTGTTCAGCTAGGCTCATATTGTGCCTGGAATACCACCAAGCCCCCCCCCCCCCCTCACAAGGAGAACATTGAATGTGACATTCACCAAACATTGGCTGCCAGATAATCAAGAAGCGCTGCAATTTAAAAGACGCGCACCAGGAAGATAAACAGCGAATGTTTCATGATTTTACTGCTCTAAAAATATACCCCAATATTTATACTACCCCTTTCATTCACAGCCATTGTATTGTAATGCAGCAAAAAATAAATAAAAAAATTTCCAACTACAAAATTTTTTTTGTGTCGTTTTTACATCTCTGTTTTTTTCCTCATTTAGGTCTTGCTTGACAAAATATTAGCAGCTTTATTTATTTTATTTTTTTTACGAGTTATCTTTATTCATTTGAGAAATTATTATGTCTATAAAAAATAAAAGGTACCAAATTTTTTTTTTTCGAAGGGGTGTGCGTGTGTGTGTGGGGCGGGGGGGTTATGAGCATATTAGAAAAATTACATCTCTGGATTTTTCCTTATTTAAGTAGGGTTATTTTATTTTACATCTCTGTTTTTTTTTCCTTATTTAGGTCTTGTTTGACAAAATATTGACAGCTTTATTTATTTTATTTTTTTTAACGAGTTATCTTTATTCATTTGAGAAATTATTACAACTATAAAAAAAAAAAAAAAAAAAAAAAAGTACCAATTTTTCTTTTTCCGAAGGGGTGTGGGGGGGGGGGGGCTGTGGGTATATTAGAAAAATTACATCTCAGGATTTTTCCTTGTCTAGGTCTTGTTTGACAGAATATTGGCAGCTTTATTTTTTATTTTTATTTTTTTTTAATTGGAGTTATCTTTATCCACTTGAGAAATGATTATGTCTATGGAAAAAGTACCAACAATTTTAGTTTTGTTGGGGGTGAAAAAAAGGTATATCTCTAGATTTTTCCTTATTTAGGTCTTGTTTGACAGAATATTGGCAGCTTTATTTTTCTATTTATTTTAACGAGTTATCTTTACTCATTTGAGAAATGATTATGTCTATAAAAAAAAAGTTACCAATCATTTTTTTTTCGAAGGGGTGTGTGTGTAGGGGTGTGTGTGGGGGGGGGGGGGGGAGCTTTGGACGTATTAGAAAAATTACATCTCTGGATTTTTCCTTATTTAGGTCTTGTTTGACAGAATATTGGCAGCTCAATTTTTATGTCTATGAAAAAAAAATGTATCAATTTTTTTTTTTTTCAGAAGGGGTGTGGGGGTGATTGTGGGCGTAATAGAAAAGTTATAATGAAGCATCCTGAGAAATCATTTCATGTCAGTGTCTTATCCGTTACCCATCCAGAGATGTCGTATTCACGTATGTCCATTAAAGTGCAGAAATTTGTCTATGACATCTCCACAATTAAAAACGGCACATACTGTCCACATAAGAATTGCATAAATATACTTAATATTTACGCAAATAATTGTAAAATTGTACAAAAATTGTATGTTAAACATCTATTGCACTTACGATGGCGCTCTGACTTAAAATACACACATTGCATTGGAAATACAAAATATACATGCTGAATTAAAGAATATTTGCTGTTTGCTTCCCAGAAGGCAGAAATATAAAATAATAAGATTATTTGTTTTTATTGTTTTGCAGAACAGTACAATTAAATTTCTTAGGACTGAAGGCACTCTAAAAAGTACACCCTAAAAGTTGCATTTTTAAAATGAGAATTAGAAAAATTACTCTAAATATTTGCTATAGGCCAAAAAGAATTGCTGGCAGTAGGATAGTTAATTTTAAACATTATTCATTTTATTGATAGAGCGATATTTGTGCTCACAAAAAAGACCTTCTCTCTCTCTCTCTCTCTCTCTCTCTCTCTCTCTCTCTCTCTTTATATACACTATATAAATATATAGTTTCGTTTTTTTTTGTTTTTTTTTACATTACATTTATTTTATACCATCTTTTTTGGTTTATATGCACTAGTCTTTGCTGTGCACCCGGGCCTATTTTTTATCCCTGATTTGTGTGCGGTGACAACCATTGGATATATATATAGTTTCCTTTTGTTTTTGTTTTGTTTTTTGTTTGTTTTTAACATTACATTTATATATATATATCCAATGGTTGTCACCAAACACATATTAGGGATAAAAAATAGGCCCAGGTGCACAGCAAAGACTAGTGCATATAAACCAAAAAAGATGGCGGCACTCACAGGTCTTGAAAGGTGAACACACGATGGAGGTTTAATTCGAATTAAACTGCCATTGTGCGTTCACCGTTTAAGACCTGTGAGTGCCGCCATTTTTTTTGGTTTCTATTTATCTATATATATATTTATTTTATTTTTTAACATTATATTTATTTTATGAATATTAAAGCAAGAACACTGTATTTTAGAATATATAGTGTATATATATATATACACTACCGTTCAAAAGTTTGGGGTCACATTGAAATGTCCTTATTTTTGAAGGAAAAGCACTGTACTTTTAAATGAAGCTAACTTTAAACTAGTCCTAACTTTAAACAAATATACTCTATACATTGCTAATGTGGTAAATGACTATTCTAACTGCAAATGTCTAGTTTTTGGTGCAATATCTACATAGGTGTATAGAGGCCCATTTCCAGCAACTATCACTCCAGTGTTCTAATAATACAATGTGTTTGCTCATTGGCTCAGAAGGCTAATTGATGATTAGCAAACCCTTGTGCAATCATGTTCACACATCTAAAAACAGTCTAGCTCCTTCCAGAAGCTACAAAACTGACCTTCCTGTGAGCAGATTGAGTTTCTGGAGCATCACATTTGTGGGGTCAATTAAACGCTCAAAATGGCCAGAAAAAGAGAACTTTCATCTGAAACTCGACAGTCTATTCTTGTTCTTAGAAATGAAGGCTATTCCATGCGAGAAATTGCAAAGAAATTGAAGATTTCCTACAACGGTGTGTACTACTCCCTTCAGAGGACAGCACAAACAGGCTCTAACCAGAGTAGAAAAAGAAGTGGGAGGCCGCGTTGCACAACTAAGCAAGAAGATAAGCACATTAGAGTCTCTAGTTTGAGAAACAGACGCCTCACAGGTCCCCAACTGGCATCTTCATTAAATAGTACCCGCAAAACACCAGTGTCAACATCTACAGTGAAGAGGCGGCTGCGGGATTTTGGGCTTCAGGGCAGAGTGGCAAAGAAAAAGCCATATCTGAGACTGGCCAATAAAAGAAAAAGATTAAGATGGGCAAAAGAACACAGACATTGGACAGAGGAAGACTGGAAAAAAGTGTTGTGGACGGATGAATCCAAGTTTGAGGTGTTTGGATCACAAAGAAGAACGTTTGTGAGACGCAGAACAAATGAAAAGATGCTGGAAGAATGCCTGACGCCATCTGTTAAGCATGGTGGAGGTAATGTGATGGTCTGGGGTTGCTTTGGTGCTGGTAAGGTGGGAGCTTTGTACAGGGTAAAAGGGATTCTGAATAAGGAAGGCTATCACTCCATTTTGCAACGCCATGCCATACCCAGTGAACAGCGCTTGATTGGAGCCAATTTCATCCTACAACAGGACAATGACCCTAAACACACCTCCAAATTGTGCAAGAACTATTTACAGCAGAAGCAGGCAGCTGGTATTCTATCGGTAATGGAGTGGCCAGCACAGTCACCAGATCTGAACCCCATTGAGCTGTTGTGGGAGCAGCTTGACCGTATGGTACGCCAGAAGTGCCCATCCAACCAATCCAACTTGTGGGAGCTGCTTCTAGAAGCGTGGGGTGCAATTTCTCCAGCTTACCTCAATAAATTAACAGCTAGAATGCCAAAGGTGTGCAATGCTGTAATTGCTGCAAAAGGAGGATTCTTTGATGAAAGCAAAGTTTGATGTAAAAACAATGTTATTTCAAATACAAATCATTATTTCTAACCTTGTCAATGTCTTGACTCTATTTCCTATTCATTTCACAACGTATGGTGGTGAATAAGTGTGACTTTTCATGGAAAACACAAAATTGTTTGGGTGACCCCAAACTTTTGAACGGTAGTGTATATATATATATATTTATTTTATTTTTGAACATTATATTTATTTTATGAATATTAAAGCAAGAACACTGTATTTTAGAATAAATAGTGTATATAGATAGATAGATAGATAGATAGATAGATAGATAGATAGATAGATAGATAGATAGATAGATATTATTTTTTTTTACATTATATTTATTTTATGAATAATAAAGTAAGATAACACATGCAAGTTTATAATAAACAGTATAAATATAGTATCAATGTACTGCAAATCCTTATTATGGATTTATACTACTATTTATCAGCAACATTATATTGAAGGCAAAATGCTTTGCATTTTCTGTGTCAAACAATTTTGGTTCAGCAATACTAATATATAATATACATATATTTGCACCTTATTAATGCCTATGTGCCCTTCTGAGGGGATAGAATGGGTTACAGGGTGTTATTGCCATAGTGTGTTATTTTTTTTTTTGTGCATTAAATTTTCCACCCAAGTGTGAATTCCAAATGTACTTAATAAACTTACGTATGGCGCCGATGTCATTTCAGATGCATTTTATTGACTCTATAGCCCAGTAATACAATTATAACATTATTTCTTTTGTTTTAGCTATGGCACAAATTATTCATCTGTGTATGTGGACAGAACAGAAACATTTTGCTGTTATTGTGCTGCCATCTCAAGGTCAGAGTTGGTCTATTCTATTTTTGTCTGTGCTTTTCTTCTTTTTTTTTTTTTTTTTTTTTTGCACACCAAGAACAATGCTGAGAGCTTGTAAGAAAAAAATAATGTTTGACTCACTGTTTTTTTATTTTCTAGTCAAGAAGGGTCTCGTGAAGATGTATCAAAATATTTTATTCACGTGGTTAATTATGTTTTTTCTTATTTATTTATTTTTTAAAATCTATTTTTGCTTGTTCACTTATGTAGGTGTATGTGTGGTGTGGGTGATAGTTTTATGAGGCTGACGCAATACTAAAATTATTTATTTATTTATTTTTTATAAGTTTCTTCTGTATGAGGACATTTTTTTTCTAAAAAAATTATTCAAAAACACATTTTGTAAAAAAAAAAAAAAAAAAAAAAGAGAAAGAAAATTAATGTGAATTTTCTTACAAAATGTATTGTGAAGTATTTTCTATTTTTTATTTTTTGTTACGATGACAATACAAATAACAATAGGTATACACGACAGGTTTAAAGACAACTGGTGAAAATATGAAAGCTGTTCCCATCTTCACGGTGCAAGTTGTCGTATTTAGTTGGTAACAGCAGTTTTGTATGTCTTACCTATAAATGGATTTTCCTCCTAGCACAACGCAAAATCTTCCAACCAAATTTTCTCTAGAGTGTGCATGACTGCGGTAAAGACGTAAGCTGTAAACACTTTGTGACGTAAATGACTCAAGTTCTTAGTATAACACTGCAGAATATGTTGGTGCTAAGAAAATAAAAATTATAGAAAAAAATAAGGGAATAAATAATATAATAATAATAAATAATAATAATAAATAATAAAAGACAACTGGTGAAAATATGAAAGCTGTTTCCATCTTCACGGTGCAAGACAGTTGCTGTATTTAGTCAATGACTCAAGTTCTTAGTATAACACTGCAGAATATGTTGGAGATAGGAAAAAAAAATAAGGGAATAAATAATATAATAATAATAAATAATAATAACAAATAATAAATAAAAGAATAAATAATAGTAACAGTTTTATTTTTTATTTTTTTTAGTTTTCATAAATCATTCTCAGTATACCTATTTTTCTTGTAATTATTCAGGGCCCCCATGCCAAAACGCTGCATTAACCACTTCAGCTCTGAAAAATTTACCCCCCCCCCCTTCATGGACAGGCCATTTTTTGCGATACGGTGCTGCGTTACTTTAACTGACAATTGCGCTGTACCCAAACAAAATTGACGTCATTTTTTTCCCACAAACAGAGCTTTCTTTTGGTGGTATTTGATCACCTCTGCGTTTTTTTTTTCTTGCGCCATAAACAAAAAAAAGAGCGACAATTTTGAAAAAAAAAAAACAATATTTTTTACATTTTGCTATAATAAATATCCAAAAAAATAACTAAACTAAATAACTCAGTTTAGGCCGATATGTTTTCTTCTACATATTTCTTGTAAAAAAAAAAAAAAAATCGCAATAAGTGTATATTGATTGGTTTGTGCAAAAGTTATAGCGTCTACAAAATAAGGGATATATTTATGGCATTTTTATTATGAATTATTTTTTTTACCGTGGCGGTGATCATCGATTTTTAGCAGGACTGCGACATTGCGGCAGACAGATCGGACACTTTTGACACTTTTGTGGCACCATTGACATTTCTACAGCGATCAGAGCTAAAAATAGCCACTGATTACTGTATAAATGTCACTGGCAGTGAAGGGGTTAACACTAGGGGGCGATCAAGGGGTTAAATGTGTTCCCTGGGAGGTGTTTCTAACTGTGGGGGGCAGTGTAGTGACTAGTGGAGGAGAGAGATCGCTGTTCCTGATCACTAGGAACAGCAGATCTCTCTCCTCCCCTGTCAGAAAGGGGATCTGTTTGTTTGCCCCCCCCCCCCCTGCAATGCATACCAGGCCCTTCGGGTCTGGTACAGATTTTAAGTGGAACCCCATGCCAAAATTTAAAAAAAGGCGTGCTCCCCCCCCCAAAAAAAATCCATACCAGACCCTTATCTGAGCATGCAGGCCCCCCCCTCCCCCCGAGCCATACCAGGCCACATGCCCTCAACATGGGAGCGGTGTTTTGGGGGGGGGGGGGGCAAAGCACCTTTTCTCCATGTGACGGGAACAAGGGCCTCTTCCCCACAACCCTGGCCGGTGGTTGTGGGGGTCTGTGGGACGTTGGCTTATTGGAATCTGGAAGCCCCCTTTTAACAAGGGGAGGTGGCAGACGGGCGGCGCGCTTGGCGAGGGTTCTACATCGGGGGACATTGTTTTTTTATTTTTTTAATAAAGGGATTCTTAAAAACTCATGTTGTGTTACTCTCTTTTTTGGTGAATGGGCAGGGGTACTATGTACCTCATATTCATTCACATGGGGGGGAGGCTGGGATCTGGGGGCTTCCAGATTCCAATAAGCCCCCCTCCTGGAGACCCCCACAACCACCAGCCAGGGTTGTGGGTAGACATGTGCACTGCTGAA
The DNA here is from genome assembly GCA_037952835.1 of Lithobates septentrionalis. NCBI lineage: Eukaryota > Metazoa > Chordata > Amphibia > Anura > Ranidae > Lithobates > Lithobates septentrionalis. The sequence goes on along the minus strand of JBBDGP010000454.1, from coordinate 452,864 downwards.
AAATTTGTTCTTACTTGTTTTTTTTTTTTGTAATTTGTAACTTCGGAAAAATTTGTATTCGTTATGTTCCATCCGTTTAGATGCGGTATTCGTAAATTTGTAAATTTGAAAATCTGAAAATCCGGAATAATAACTAACTAATAATAACTAACTATTAATTTATAGGTATTGGAATTTCCTTTCAAATTTGGTTGTTTATGAATGTAGCGAATATAAATTTGTTCGAAGTTACGAATTATCCGAAATAACGAATGCCACATCTAAATGAATGGAAAGTAACAAAATAATAATAAATAAAGTATACTAATAATAATAATAAAACATTTTTATTATTATTGTTGTTATTATTATTTATTATTATTAACCACTTGCCGCCCGCCATAAAGCAGAATGACGGCGGCAAAGTGGTTTCAATATCCTGACTGGGCGTCATATGACGTCCTCAGGATATGGAGCCGCTGCGCGCCCAAAAGGGGGGGACGCATCGCGGCGATCGTTGTTGCAGGGTGCCAGTCTGACACCCTGCAACAACGATCTAGATAAAGAGTTTCTGACAGAGACTCTTTACCACGTGATCAGCCGTGTCCAATCACGGCTGATCACGATGTAAGAAGGAAGAGCCGGTGATCGGCTTTTCCTCACTCGCGTCTGACATCGGCTGCTCTCCTGACATGGGGGGCCTGTGCTGATTGTTTATCAGCAAAGCCCCCCCCCCTCGGATCCCACCCAGGACCACCAGGGAAACCGCCCAGGACCACCAGGGAAGCCATCCACACTGGACCACCAGGTATGCCCCCCTAGACCCCCAGGGAAATACTAATCTGTGCCCAGGCAGCTGCCAATCAATGCCCAGGCAGCTGCCAATCAGTGCCCACTCACAATGCCTACCACTGCCAGTGCCACCAGGGATGCCTATCAGTGCCGCATATCAGTGCCCATCAGTGCCACGTATCAGTGCCCAGCAGTGTCGCCTATCAGTGCCCACCAGTGCTGCCTATCAGTGCCCATCAGTACAACCCATAAGAACCCATCTTTGCAGCCTTTCAGTGCCCATCAGTGCCCATCAGTGCCCACCAGTGCCACCCAGTGCCACCCATGAGTGCCCATCAGTGCCGCCTATCAATGCCCATCAGTGCTGCATATCAGTGCCCCCCATCAGTGCTGCCTACCAGTGCCCATCAGTGCCACATATCAGTGCCCATCGTCAGTGCCCATCAGTGCCTGCTCATTTGTGCCACCTCATCGGTGCTGCCTTATCAGTGCCTGTCAGTGCCGCCTTATCAGTGCCCATCAGTGAAAGAGACAACTTACTTATTTACAAAAAAAAAGCAAAACTTTTATTTTTTTCAAAATTTTCGGTCTTTTTTTATTTGTTTAGCAAAAAATAAAAACCGCAGAGGTGATCAAATACCACCAAAAGAAAGCTCTATTTGTGGGAACAAAATGATAAAAACTTAGTTTGGGTACAGTGTTGCATGACTGCGCAATTGTCATTCAAACTGCGACAGCGCTGAAAGCTGAAAATTGGTCTGGGCAGGAAGGTGTATAAGTGCCCTGTATTGAAGTGGTTAATTTGTTACGTTCCATTCGTTTAGATGCGGCATTCGTTATTTCGGATAATTTGTAACTTCGGATAAATTTGTATTCGTTACGTTCACTAACAGCCAAATTTGAAACGAATTTCCAATACCTATAATTTAATAGTTGGTTAATATTTTTGGTTAGTTAGTTATTATTTCGGGTTTTCGAATCTCATTTTTGGATTTTCTTTCTTCTGAATTTTTCGGTTTTTCATTCTTATTTTCGGATTTTTGAATTTTCGGATTTTTCGAATTTTCTAATTTACAAATTTTGGTTTTCGGAAAAATTTGTTAAACGGGTCTTTGTTCATTCGAATATTTCCGAGTTAACGAATTTGTTGAATTTCTTCGAAAAACGAACTCGGAACAAAACGAATTGCGCATGTCTAGTTGTGGGGAAGAGGCCCTTGTCCCCATCAAAATGGGGACAAGGGCCTCTTCCCCCTAATGCAATAGACTGCGCACACCTATGGTGTGTTCGAGGTTTCAAATCATTTTAAACATTCATAGGGTTGTTTGAATTATTACAAAGCCTTTAGCAGGAGCTCTTGTTTCCCTTTTTTTAACTTTAGTTTTAGCTTTTGTTCACAAAAATATAATTCTAAAAAGCGTACTCAAGTCTCACAAGCTGGTTTAACCCGCACAGAATCTAAATGCAAAACTTAATTGAAAATTAAAATACTTTTGTAAGTGGCAATAAAATTTGAAGGCCACATTCCACACAAATCACACATTCCTCCTGTTACAGTGTAGACCGGCCTTCCTCAACCTTTTTAACATGGAGGAGCCCTTGAACTGTCATTCATGTTTCAAAGAACCCCTGAATACAGAGGGTATAGAAAAGAATCCCCCTCCCCTCCCCCTTTAAAAGAATCCCATGTCATAAAAAAAATAAAATAATCAAAATCAGACTCACTGAGTTGGAAAAAGGATCACCCCCCCCCCCCTCCTTGTAAACTCACTCAGGTGTAGCCAAGCACCTTCTCAATGACACACAAAGCTATTTGACTTTCAACGGTGATCATTTGTGGTCATTTTGATTAGCTCGGTATGAAAAGAGCTTTCCTGGAGCATTTCAGTCCCCGGTAGTGCAACTGAAGCAAACCATCAACTATGGGTGGTAAGGAGCTGTCACCGGCATCCCCGAGATAAAGTTGTGGACAGGCGCAAGTCAGGAGATGGATACCAAAAAAAAAAGAATCTCAAAGGCTTTATCAAGAAGCACAGTGAAGGCTATCATTAAGAAGTGGAAGGTATTTGGTACAACAGAGACCCTCCCTGGATCAGGCTGTCGCTCCAAACTGGATCAGTGTTGCCACCCCCACCAAGTGAATTTTACTAGCAAGATGCCAAAATATTTACAAATGGCACCAATTTTTGTAAAAAAAAAAGTACCCGAAGTGGCCGTTTTCGTTGCTAAACTGAGCAACTATTAGTATTTAAACTATAAACATGTAGCTAGTGCTATTAGAAATGTGTTTAAGTCAAACAGAAGTCAAAAACCATATTTCTCTATTTACATGAAGGTCAGGTTAATATAACCCAGCCAGCACAGAGTTCCCCCTTACAGTGCAAGTGAGAACTCTGCGGACCCCGATGTAAAGGACAATGCCACAAATCATGATCTAAGGGTGAACTCTGATGTAAGGGGGGGGGGGGGCTCTGCACTCCTTACATCAGGGACCCCTCCTCAGACTGACCTCCTCTCAGGTGCACCGTGCAGGACTCAGTCAGGCAACTCCAGCTTGGCGGCTCTGGTTTTATCCTATAGTCTCCTCTCCACAGTCCACACACATCTGACTTCTCTCATGATCCCCAATCTGGCGGCGCTCCCACTCTTGACTCCTGTCCAGGCTCCCCCTCAGAGACTGCAGACATGATAAAAGACAAGAGAGGGTCAGAGATTGCAGAGATGGTACAAGACAAGAGAGGGTCAGAGCTTGCAGATATGGTACAGGAGATAGTCAGGGGATATGGACAAGGTACAGGACATGACCAGAAGCTATGGACACGGCAGAGGTGGTCAGAGGATATGTACATGGCAGGTTACAGGGGGTGGTTAGAGGCTGCGGACATGATACAGGAGATGGTTAGAGGATGCGGACAGGTTACAGGAGATGGTTAGAGGATGGGGACAGGATACAGGAGATGGTTAGAGGATGCGGACAGGATACAGGAGATGGTTAGAGGATGCGGACAGGTTACAGGAGATGGTTAGAGGATGGGGACAGGATACAGGAGATGGTTAGAGGATGCGGACAGGTTACAGGAGATGGTTAGAGGATGCGGACAGGTTACAGGAGATGGTCATGCGGACAGGATACAAGAGATGGTTAGAGAATGCGGACAGTATACAGGAGATGGTTAGAGGATGCGGACAAGATACAGCAGATGGTTAGAGGCTGCAAACAGGATACAAGAGATGGTTAGAGGATGCGGACAGGGTACAAGAGATGGTTAGAGGATGCGGACATGATACAGGAGATGGTTAGAGGATGCGGACAGGTTACAGGAGATGGTTAGAGGATGGGGACAGGATACAGGAGATGGTTGAAGGATGCGGACAGGTTACAGGAGATGGTTAGAGGATGTGGACAGGATACAGGAGATGGTTAGAGGATGCGGACAAGATACAGCAGATGGTTAGAGGCTGCAAACAGGATACAAGAGATGGTTAGAGGATGCGGACAGGGTACAAGAGATGGTTAGAGGCTGTGGACAGGATACAGGAGATGGTCATGCAGGAAGGATACAGGAGATGGTCATGCGGACAGGATACAGGAGATGGTTAGAGGATGCGGACAGGATACAGGAGATGGTTAGAGGATGCGGACAGGATACAGGAGATGGTCATGCAGGAAGGATACAGGAGATGGTCATGCGGACAGGATACAGGAGATGGTTAGAGGATGCGGACAGGATACAGGAGATGGTCATGCGGACAGGTTATAGGAGATGGTCTTGCAGGAAAAATACAGGAGATGGTCATGCAGGAAAGATACAGGAGATGGTCATGTGGACAGGTTATAGGAGATGGTCATGTGGACAGGTTATAGGAGATGGTCATGTGGACAGGTTACAGGAGATGGTCTTGCAGGAAGAATACAGGAGATGGTCATGCAGGAAGGATACAGGAGATGGTCATGTGGACAGGTTACAGGAGATGGTCATGTGGACAGGTTACAGGAGATGGTCATGTGGACAGGTTACAGGAGATGGTCATGTGGACAGGTTACAGAAGATGGTCTTGCAGGAAGAATACAGGAGATGGTCATGTGGACAGGTTACAGGAGATGGTCATGTGGACAGGTTACAGGAGATGGTCATGTGGACAGGTTACAGGAGATGGTCATGTGGACAGGTTACAGAAGATGGTCTTGCAGGAAGAATACAGGAGATGGTCATGTGGACAGGTTACAGGAGATGGTCATGTGGACAGGTTACAGGAGATGGTCATGTGGACAGGTTACAGGAGATGGTCATGTGGACAGGTTACAGGAGATGGTCATGTGGACAGGTTACAGAAGATGGTCTTGTGGACAGGTTACAGAAGATGGTCTTGCAGGAAGGATACAGGAGATGGTCATGTGGACAGGTTACAGGAGATGGTCATGTGGACAGGTTACAGGAGATGGTCTTGCAGGAAGGATACAGGAGATGGTCATGCGGACAGGTTACAGGAGATGGTCATGCGGACAGGATACAGGAGATGGTCATGCGGACAGGTTACAGGAGATGGTCATGTGGACAGGTTATAGGAGATGGTCATGTGGACAGGTTACAGGAGATGGTCTTGCAGGAAGAATACAGGAGATGGTCATGCAGGAAGGATACAGGAGATGGTCATGTGGACAGGTTACAGGAGATGGTCATGTGGACAGGTTACAGGAGATGGTCATGTGGACAGGTTACAGGAGATGGTCATGTGGACAGGTTACAGAAGATGGTCTTGCAGGAAGAATACAGGAGATGGTCATGTGGACAGGTTACAGGAGATGGTCATGTGGACAGGTTACAGGAGATGGTCATGTGGACAGGTTACAGGAGATGGTCATGTGGACAGGTTACAGAAGATGGTCTTGCAGGAAGAATACAGGAGATGGTCATGTGGACAGGTTACAGGAGATGGTCATGTGGACAGGTTACAGGAGATGGTCATGTGGACAGGTTACAGGAGATGGTCATGTGGACAGGTTACAGAAGATGGTCTTGCAGGAAGAATACAGGAGATGGTCATGTGGACAGGTTACAGGAGATGGTCATGTGGACAGGTTACAGGAGATGGTCATGTGGACAGGTTACAGGAGATGGTCATGTGGACAGGTTACAGGAGATGGTCATGTGGACAGGTTACAGAAGATGGTCTTGTGGACAGGTTACAGAAGATGGTCTTGCAGGAAGGATACAGGAGATGGTCATGTGGACAGGTTACAGGAGATGGTCATGTGGACAGGTTACAGGAGATGGTCTTGCAGGAAGGATACAGGAGATGGTCATGCGGACAGGTTACAGGAGATGGTCATGCGGACAGGATACAGGAGATGGTCATGCGGACAGGTTACAGGAGATGGTCATGCGGACAGGATACAAGAGATGGTTAGAGGCTGTGGACAGGATACAGGAGATGATCATACAGGAAGGATACAGGAGATGGTCATGTGGGAAGTATACAGGAGATGGTCATGCAGACAGGATACAGGAGATAGCAGAAAGACAGCAGACAGAGATTGTATACAATGATTTTGTACAATCTCACTGCTGCCATTTTTGTCTGGAAACTGCTGCCTGTGCCTGTCTGTGGCAGACAGTCAAGCTACCAAGAGGCCTACAGCAACTCTGAATCAGTTGCAGGAATTTATGACAAAGAGTGGCCATTGAGTGCATGTGACAACAAGATCACAAATTCTCCACAAATGTGGCTTGTATGGGTGTGGCTTGAGGAAAATCTGCCCACTGCCAGAAAGTTGTCAATGGGAAGAAGGTTTCCCTTCCAACATGACAATGACCCAAAGTGCACAGCAACAATGACCACACCATGGTTGGAGGAGAAAAAGGTGAATGTCCTTGCATGGCCTAGTCATAGCCCAGATTTAAACCCCATTGAAAATCTGTGGAATGACTTGAAGACTGCAGTCCACAAACGGTCACCATCAAATTTAACTGAACTTGAGTAGTTCTGCAAAGAAGAGCGGGCAAATATTGCAAAGTCTAGATGTGCAAAGTTACCAAAGACAAATCCCAACAGACTAAAGGCTGGAATTAAAGGAAAGGGTGCTTCAACAAAATACTGACACGAGCGGGTGATCCTTTTTTCCAACTCAGTGATTCTGTTTTTGAATGTTCTTTATTTTTTTCTGACATGTTGGTGTTATATCTATCAGTTGGATGTTATAAGCACAGCTGGATAAAACAAAAACGGTGTCTGTCTTCATGTCCAGCTGCAAAGCAACAAAATGTGATTATTTTAAATATGGGATGATTCTTTTCTAAACCCACTGTAATTATAACATCTTCAGCTCACAGTACATTAGCCTTGTGGATAATAGAAAGTATGCTTCTTTTATTGGTGGTCAAAAGGAAGGATGGCAACCCTACAGATAGCTAGAAAGATCATTGGTATTAGTGGTTCCTGCTGAAGCAGCCAAGATTCGAACCGTTAATTGGCAGGCTGAATGTACCAAGTTGATTGATCGATCAACTTGGGTGCAACCAGCCTGCCGGATTCTCTTGTGATTATCACTAGCGGCTGCTATAGAATATAAAATTTGTCCAATAATCTGATTGTGTGTACTAGGCATTACCTGTTCAAGGAGCCCACAATGTCAGCAATCAAAGCCGACCCTCCCATCGGCTCCGGGTGCAGGCGCCGGCATCCTTACTAAGGGAAACAGGAAGTGAAGCCTTGCAGCTTCACAGCTTTCCTACTGCGCATGTGCGAGAGGCACAGCGTTTTCTGAATGGTCCTGTCATCTCCTGGGACTCACATGGGTCCCAGAAGGCAACAGGGAGGGTGGAGGAGAAGGGCACGAACCGAGAAAGTGACATACCTCGCCGTGGCGACATGGGATGAAAGTTCAGAAGAAAACATACCAAACAGGTATGAAAAAAAAAATATATATATATATACAATATGTCACATGTACTGTGACATACTGAAGCAGAGCATGATCCCCTCCCTTCAGGGACTGGGCCGCAGGGCAATATTCCAACATAACGACCCCAAACACACCTCCAAGATGACCACTGACTTGCTAAAGAAGCTGAGGGTAAAGGTGATGGACTGGCCAAGCATGTCTCCAGACCTAAACCCTATTGATCATCTGTGGGGCATCCTCAAATGGAAGGTGGAGGAGCGCAAGGTCTCTAACATCCACCAGCTCTGTGATGTCATCATGGGGGAGGGGAAGAGGACTCCAGTGGCAATCTGTGAAGCTCTGGTGACCTCCATGCTCAAGAGGGTTAAGGCAGTGCTGGAAAATAATGGTGGCCACACAAAATATTGACACTTTGGGCTCAATTTGGACATTTTCACTTAGGGGTGTACTCACTTTTGTTGCCAGCGGTTTAGATATTAATGGCTGTGTGTTGAGTTATTTTGAGGGGACAGCAAATTTACACTGTTATACAAGCTGTACACTCACTACTTTACATTGTAGCAAAGTGTCATTCCTTCAGTGTTGTCACATGAAAAGATAGAATAAAATATTTACAAAAATGTACAAAATCACTTTTGCGAGATACTGTATATCCAAAAACAAGGGGGGGGGGGGTGTTCTACAAGGGGGGGGGGGGTGTTCTTTTGTTTTAAACTGAGTTCAATTTTTGCCTGGAACTCTCCTCCAAAAAGCTTTAATATCACTTTAAAATGTTTTTAAACCCTTAAAACACACTTTTTGCTACAGGTAAGCCTATAATAAGGCTTACATGTAGCTACCCTGGATATCTCCTAAACCTGCACGGTTTAGGAGATACACTCTGTATTTGCACGTGCCGACGTCATCGGCACATGCGCACTAAAGCAAACTAAAGCAATGGCGCGTACATACCATTGCTTCAGTTAGACTGTGCCGTTACCGGCGGCTCCCACGCGCGGGAGTGACGCCATCGCGGCTCCGGGCCAATCACAGCGCCGGAGCCCGCGATACCCGGAAGTAACTCCAGGAGCGATGTCGCCGGCCACAGTGGTGTACGAGGACGGCTGTGGGGACTTCAATCTCAGGTAAGTGATTCAAAATGAGCTAGTACGCTATGCATACTAGCTCATTATGCCTTTGTCTTGCAGGTTTTTTGGTGTTTTTTTTCTTGGGTTTACAACCACTTTAAGAGCCTCTGTACCGCCTGTATTGTATGACTTGTCCTTGTTTTTTTGTATTGTAAAAGGGTAAAAAAAAAAAACCTTGCTAAAAAATGTAATCTGATTTAAAAAGAATTTGACGTTTTATTATGGTAAGATAATAGATATAAAACCAAGACAAGAGAAGTATAGGGACAATGAAATGTATACCTTGGTGTAACTTGTCATACATCGGTACGGTGCAATTTTGTATTTGGGAAAAAAATACGAGCTCACCGCTTACTAAAATTCAAACTCAACAATTTTTTTTTTTTAAGTACAAGAGCGATGTTTTCCTGCTGCTGGCAATATGACATTTATGTATGTTTTTTGATGATACAAAGGTCTTCTTCTCTTCGTATTCCCTGCTATGTATGTGTCAAGACTAAGGGACAAACCGGACAAAACCACAGAGCACTATAGAGGGCTCTAGTCATATAAGCATTGATGTATCAGATGTACCCACCAGGCTGGAATAAAATGGTCTCAGAGGAGCTCCAGGAAAGGATGCAGCATCACAATCATTTTTTGGAGGGTATGTTTTTTGTTTTTTTGTCACCTTACCTACAGTTCCATCTTTAGCACACACTGCAGATTTCTATGCTATTCTGTTCTGCCTTCTTGCTCAGACCGCTCCAGTTTTTTGACAATAAGGCCACAGGAGAGAGACAGGGCGAGAGAAGCCCGTGTGAAACTAACTTTCCTGATGAATGTCTGGTATCTCAACTCAAAGGGCCTACAAATTGAATTCCCAGCTTGTTGGTGTATAAGCTGGTCCAATGGTTCTTCCAAAGAAAAAAAAAAGTGTTTTTAGGAGTTTACAAGAAGTTATATTGAGGACCTTACAAATGTTAGGCATTAAAATATTTTAAAAATGTTTTTGACCCCACAAACTTAAATAAGAAAAAAGAAAAAAAAATCGATTTTTTTAGATTTTTTTAAGTTTTTTGGGGTTTTTTTTGGATGTGTTTTATAACAGAATGTAAAAAATATTGTTTTATTGTGAGGGGGGGGGGGCAGTAGGGGGGTAAGTGATTGAAGCGTAGTTGAGGGTGGGGTGGGATAGGGGTTGTGGGATGGGAGGGTTGGGATGGAAAAGGCTGTGATCGCTGTGGGGGTGGGGGGGGGGGATATTTGGAAGATTGCTGGGTGGCGGAGTGGTAAAGGGCATTAGGGCTGGGCTATATTTCAAGGAATGTAATGTTGGCCAGTTATTCATTTGCAGCAGTGGATAACAGCAGGAGGCTTTAGGAGTTGTACAATGTTGTGTGGACAATGTTCGGAGGGAGGGATGGAGGCTGGTGTGGGTTAGGAGTGGCGAGGGTGGAGAAGGGAGTTGGAAAGACATGGGAGCCGAGGTGACAGCTGGCGGAGGGAAGAAGGAGGCAACAGGCAGCATTGAACGCTGGCGGAAGGGAGGAGGGGCTAGCAAGGCGCCTGGCAGAAGTGACAGCTGACCAGAGGAAAGGAGGAGGCAAAGAAGGCGCAAGGCAGAAGTGACAGCTAGCCAGAGGGGAGGAGAAGGAGGGGAAGGCGCCTGGCAGAAGTGACAGCTGTTTGGAGGGGAGCAGGGGGCGGGGAAGACGCCCGACAGAAATGACAGCTAGCCGGAGGGGAGGAGGAGGCAAGGAAGGCACCCAGCAGAAGAGACAGCTGGTGGGTGGGGAGAAGGAGCAGGGGAGGGGAAGGGAAACCACACTGACAGCCTAAATGTCATCGGTTGTTAAGGACAGGGGAGCCCTGCCCATTAACAACCGATAATTACCGGCATTCTTTTGTTTACATTTCAGCTGTCAGCCAGGAAATCCCACTGACAGCTAAATAATCAAGCCTGAAGGTATCGGTTTCTAGTATCGAAGCATTTGCTAATTTCTTGGTATCGGTGCAACCCTAGTTTTAATCTTTTGCATTTGTTCGACATTTTGTGCAGAGGTTTTAGCTTGCAATAATAAAAGAAGAACTCCAGAATAGGCAAAAAAAATCACCTATTAGTACACCCCCTACGCAAAACACTAAACAGTTAATACAATTTTGAAAACCCTTAACATATAGGAGAAAAGTCTAATGGAATTTTCATGATCTCATCTCTGTAATTCAAAAGATAACAGCATCTGCTCTGCCAAGGAGGAGGCGTAACAGCAGGGATTACATCATATCCTCTCCTCTCACTCCGGAGTAAAAGGAAACTACAGTTCCCATCAACCACAGGGAATTGTTGTGAAGGTGGGTGGGTACACTAGGCATGTACATGTTGAATGTATCTGAGAGTCCCAGTCCGCCCACCACTGCAAGTGGGGCTGAATTACCTCTCTGCTTCCTGGAGAAAGAACTACAGAAGGGATGTGCCAAGACCAGGGGCTGGGGGAATAGGAGGCATAGCAGCCACCAGTCTTTCAAACAGGAAACCAAAGAGAATTAACGGTTTGATTTGAAAATTAATAGGCTATTTCAGAGTGACTACTGAGTGAACCAGAACATGGGTGACATATTCAGTGAAGGTAGGAAATCATCAACAAGGACACGTAAAGAAGTTTTTGCCTGGAGTTCTGCTTTAACGTTTTTCTAGGAGACATCAGCTGTTATTCGGCAGGTCAAGAAACCTTTTTCGCATGCCTGAAAATTCCAGTATGTGGGCTGTGAACAAATGAAAAGGAAGAATCTTTGGGATGTGAAACGGGGTTTCGCTACCGCCTTAGCGAGCAAAAGGCCTGCATCATAAAAGCTTCTTGGTTGCCACCAGCTTCACCAGACTTCTGATTTAGGGGATGGACCTTTCCCACACTTTGTCTTACTGTCCAATGATCCAACTTATTGGCAGTTCAAATGGAATTTGATAAACCTCCTTTAGCCTTAAATGGTTTAAAAAGCTAAAAATAATATTGAAATACCGGTATTTGAAAATCCTAAAATACCTGATACTTTATAGAGGACCTTTACATACATATGTGTTCATGGTATTAGAACATCTTTCATAGACAGTTTAGGTGGATTTTGATAAACCTCCTTTAGTCTAAAATGATTTAAAATGCTAAAAATTATAAAACTGAGCTCCCCTCCGGCCCGTGCCCCCTCCCCTGACTTCTCCATCAAGATCAATAATACGAATTATCAGTCCCTCCCCTCATGCCAGGGTGCTAGGTGTAACCCTGGACTCTGACCTGCCCTTTTATCCCCAAATCCAACCGCTGTCCAAATCTTGTGGACTTCATCTCCGTAACATCTGCAATATACACCCATTTCTAACCAGTGAAAGCACTAAGCAAGATTATTGTAACTCCCTCCTCGTTTGCCCACTTCTCCGTAGGCTATCCCCTCTTCAGTCTATAGTGAACGTGGCTGCCATACCTCTCTGCCAATCCATATACTTGCTTCCAATTACCCGGTGAATAAAATTCAAACCACTAACAATAACATACAAGCCATTTCCAACTCTGCCCTGAGCCACATCACCAATCTTGTCTTGAGTATCACCAAAACTATCCTCTTTGCTTCTCCCAAGACCTCCTACTCTCTAGCTTCCTTGTCTCCTCCTCCCATGCTCATCTCCAAGACCTCTCCAAAGCCTCTCTCGTCTTCTGGAACACCCTACCCCAATTTGTCTAGCTATCTCCCAATCTGTCCACTTTTAGGCGATTCCTGAAAACGAATTTCTTCAGGGAAGCCTATCCTGCCTTTGGCTGATAACCAAATCTACAATTTCTCCCTCACAGTTATCACCTTTTGTTCCACCAGCCCCTTCCTATTAGATTGTAAGCTCCCAGTAGCAGGGCCCTCCTAACCCTCTTGTATTGTCTCCCTTTATATTGTAAAGCACTGCAAAAACTGTTAGCGTTATATAAATCCTGTATAATAATAATAATAATGTTGAAATATTTGAAAATTTTATATATCTGATGTCTAGTGAGGACCTATACATACACTATATTACCAAAGATATTGGGACGCCTGCCTTTACACGCACATGAACTTTAATGGCATCCCAGTCTTATGCCCCATACACACGGTCGGACTTTGTTCGGACATTCCGACAACAAAATCCTAGACGGATGTTGGCTCAAACTTGTCTTGCATACACACGGTCACACAAAGTTGTCGGAAAATCCGATCATTCTGAACGCGGTGACGTAAAACACGTACGTCGGGACTATAAACGGGGCAGTGGCCAATAGCTTTCATCTCTTTATTTATTCTGAGCATGCGTGGCACTTTGTCCGTCGGATTTGTGTACACACGATCGGAATTTCCGACAACGGATTTTGTTGTCGGAAAATTTTATCTCCTGCTCTCCAACTTTGTGTGTCGGAAAATCCGATGGAAAATGTGTGATGGAGCCTACACACGGTCGGAATTTCCGACAACAAGGTCCTATCACACATTTTCCGTCGGAAAATCTGACCGTGTGTACGGGGCATTAGTATGTAGGGTTCAATATTGAGTTGGTCCACCCTTTGCAGCTATAACAGCTTCAACTCTTATGGGAAGGCTGTCCACAAGGTTTAGGAGTGTGTCTATGGGAATGTTTGACCATTCTTCCAGAATCACATTTGTGAGGTTAGGCACTGATGTGGATGAGAAGGCCTGGCTTACAATCTCCACACTTATTCATCCCAAAGGTGTTCTATCAGGTTGAGGCCAAAACTCTGTGTGTCTTGGTATGCTGACGCATTAAGAGTTCCCTTCACTGGAACTAAGGGGCCAAGCCCAACCCCTGGAAAACAACCCCAAGCCATAATCCCCCCCCCCCCTTCCACCAAGTGATTTGGACCAGTGAACAAATCAAGGTCCATAAAGACATGGATGTGTGAGTCCTGACCTCAACCCGATAAAACACCTTTGGAATGAATTAGAGCGGAGACTGCGAGCCAGACCTTCTAGTCCAACATCAGTGCCTGACCTCACAAATGCTCTTCTGGAAGAATGGTCAAACATTCCCATAGACACACTCCTAAACCTTGTGGACGGCCTTCCCAGAAGAGTTGAAGCTGTTATAGCTGCAAAGGGCGGGGCCAACTCAATATTTAACAATATGGACTAAGACTGGGATGTCATTAAAGTTCATGTGCGTGTAAAGGCAGGCGCCCCAATACATTTGGTAATATAGTGTACTTTACATGTGTGCTTATCGTATTTGAACTCTCTTAGATAAAAGCAACTAGTATTTTAGGTGTAAAGGTATTAGAGCGGAGTTCCACCTAAAAGTGGAAGCTCTGCTTATCTGCCCCCCCCCCCCCCCTGCCACATTTTGGTTGGGAGCAGGTACCTGTTTTTGACAGGTACACGTCCCCACCTCCGAGAGATCACTCGAAAGTTAGGCCCCCCTCCTCCTTCTCCGACCACCGGGCCATTTAGAAAGCGCATGCACAGTAGGGATCCAGCTGTTAAGTCGAAAGGCTTCACTGCCGGTTTCCATCACCACGAATGGCGGCAGCAGCACCCGAGAGCCAATGGAAACATTGGCTGGGGAGCTGACATCGCTGGATTTCAGGACAAGTGAGTGTCCTAATATTAAAAATCAGCAGTTACAATATGTGTAGCTGTTGACTTTTAATTTTTTGCTGGGGGCGAGGGAGGTGGGGGGGGGGCGCAGATCTCTGCTTTAATGTAGTTCATACAAGTACAAGACATTATTTTTATTTGCTGTGAAATTAAAAAGTTTTAACATTTTGAATTTCCTTGAGACTTTCTGCAGAGGTTTTAACCCTTTGCATGAACTTGAAATTTTCTAACAGGCTTTGGCTGTTATCCGGGAGGTCAGGAAACCTTTTTCACAAGCCCGAAATTTATGTGGGCCGTGAACGAATGAAAAGGAGGAATCTCTAGGATGTGAAATGTGTATTCCCCACCACCTTGGCGAGCAAATAACCTTCATCACAAAATCTTCTTGTTTGCCTCGAGCACCAGACTTCTGATTTGGGGGACAAATGTTTCCTTCACTATGTTGTTTTAACATCTTGCAATCCTACTTATAGGCTGTACAGGTCGATTTTGATAAGCCTATTTTAACCTAAAATGGCTAAAAACATTAAAAATGATATTAAGATATTTTAAATATTACAATTTTAAGATTTTTGAGAACTTAAAATTACATTTTTTAATATCTTATGTTTTATACAGAGGATCTTTACATATGTGTGTGTGCATTTGTTATTAGAACCATAAGGCAACTAGTATTTTAGGCTTCAAGGATGTTTGTATAAAGCATTACATTTTTTTATGCCTTAAACAGCAGGGGGAAAAAAAGGAAAAAAAGGAAAAAAAAAAAAAAACAGTCTTGCTGTTATTCAGCAGGTCGAGAAACCTTTTTTTTTCAAGCCTGATAATGATGTGGGCTGCAAACAAAAGAAAAGGAGGAATCTCCGGGATGTGTAATGTGCTTTCCACACACCGCCTTAGCAAGCAAAGGGCCTCCATCGTGAATACCGTAATTATTTTTTGCCACCAGTTTCAAAACTTTAGAACACTTTGCATTTGCTCGACGTTTCCTAAGACGCTCCGGCTGTTATTGGGCAGGCCGCGAAATCTTAAAATAATGTGGACCGCAAGGGAATGATGAAGAGGAATCTCTGGGATGTTAAACTTGCTTCCCCCCCCCCCCCCACTGCCACACCAAGCAAAAGGCCTTCAGCACAAAGGCATCTCGTTTGCCACTGGCCCCACCGTACTTTTGATTTCGGGTATTATTATTATTATACGAGATTTATATAGCGCCAACAGTTTACTCAGCGCTTTACAATGTATAAGGGGGACAACACAATTACAGTACAATACAAAAAGGTACAGGAGGGCCCTGCTCGTAGAGCTTACATTCTAAAAGGGAGGGGGTGGTGGTACAAAAGGTAATATCTGCAAAGAATGATTTGATGGGGGTGGCTCAGGGACAGTTATGTGGGTGTGGGATAGGCTTCCCTAAATAAATGAGTTTTCAAGGATCTCCTAAAGGTGGACAGGGTAGGGGCTGATCGGACATACTGGGGCAGGGAATTCCAGAGGATGGGAGAGGCTCTGGAGAAGTCCTGAAGGCGAGCATGGGAGGAGGTAACAAGGGAGCTAGAGAGCAGGAGGTCCTGGGAGGAGCGGAGGGGGCGATTTGGGCGATATCTGTAGATGAGGTTGGTGATGTAGATGGGGGCGATGTTGTGAATGGCCTTGTATGTTATGGTTAGCATTTTGAATTTTACACGGTGGGGTAGGGGAAGCCAGTGAAGGGATTGGCAGAGAGGAGCAGCAGTCACGGATCGATTAGTGAGGTGTATTAGTCTAGCAGCAGCATTCATAATAGACTGAAGGGGGAATAGCCTGCTTAAGGGTAGGCCATTAAGGAGAGAGTTGCAATAGTCGAGGCGGGAAATAATCAAAGAGTGAATAAGTTGTTTTGTAGTGTCATTAGTCAGAAAGGGTCGAATTTTGGAGATGTTGCGGAGGTTAAGGCGGCAGGATTTAGCCAGTGATTGGATATGGGGGCTGAAGGAGAGGTCAGAGTCAAGGATTACACCCAGGACTCTGGCATGTGTGGAGGGACCAATGGTTGTGTTGTTGATATTAATGGTGAAGTCACAGGAGGGGGACCGTGAAGGAGGAAATATAACAAGCTCAGTTTTAGAAAGATTAAGTTTGAGGAAGTGGTGTGACATCCATACCGATATGTCATTCAGCAAGTTTGAGATCCGTGAGGAGATAGTGGGGGTGAGTTGGGGAGTGGAGAGATAGATCTGTGTGTCATCGGCATAGAGATGGTATTGGAAGCCATGGGAGGTGATCAACTGGCCCAGGGAAGAAGTATAGAGTGAGAAAAGGAGAGGCCCAAGGACAGAGCCTTGGGGTACCCCAACAGAAAGAGGAAGGGGAGCAGAGGAGGTGGAGTTGTAAGTGACGCTGAAAGTGCGCTGAGATAGGTAGGAGGAGAACCAGGATAATGCAGAATCACGGAGGCCAAGGGAGTGTAATTTGCTGAGGAGCAGCAGGTGGTCAACTGTGTCAAAGGCAGCAGAGGGTATAGCTATTTCCTACACTGTGCTGTCTTACTGTCCAGCGGTCCCACTTATAGATAATTCAGGTGGGTTTTAATAAGCTTCCTTTGGCCTAAAATGACGTAAAACAATAAAATATATTTTAAGTGTGGATCTACATATCTTCAATGTTTATACTTGAAGCGGCTTGCTGTATTCATACCCGTTCGGTTAAAATCAATTAAAAAAAAATTGACCAAGAAAATATATTTTAAGATATTAAAATTGGAAAAAAATATATATATATATATATTTTTGTTTAATGCAATTTTTATTTATTTTTTATACTAGTAATGGCAGCAATCAGCAACTTATAGTGGGTCGCGCTATAAAGCATCTTATTTGCCATTGGCCCCACCATACTTTTTTTATTTTGGGAATAGATATTTCCTACACTATGCTGTCTTACTCACAAGCGGTCCCACGTATAGTTAGTTCAGGTGGGTTTTGATAAGCCTCCTTGGACCTAAAATGGCTAAAAAAATTAAAAATATATTTTAAATGTGAATCTACATATCTTCCTTTTTTCATACCTGAAACGGCTTGCTGTGTTTATACCCATTTTATTAAAATCAATAAAAAATATTGAACAAGAAAATATATTTTAAGATATTAAAATTTTAAAATATTTTATTTAGCTTTTTTTTTACTGGAATTTTTATTTATTTTTTCATACTATTAATGGCAGCAATCAGCAACTTATAGTGGGACTCGCTATAAAGCATCTTGTTTGCCATTGGCCCCACCATACTTTTTTTATTTTGGGGATAGATATTCCCTACACTATGCTGTCTTACTGTCCAGTGGTCCCACTTATAGTTAGTTCAGGTGGATTTTAAAAGGTCTCGTTTGGCCTAAAATTACTTAAAACAATAAAATATATTTTAAGTGTGAATCTACATATCTTCAATGTTTATACTTGAAACGGCTTGCTGTATTTATACCCGTTCGGTTAAAATCAATAAAAAAAATTGAGCAAGAAAATATATTTTAAGACATTAAAATTGGAAAAATATATATATATATATATTTTTTTTACTGCAATTTTTATTTATTTTTTATACTAGTAATGGCAGCAATCAGCAACTTATAGTGGGACTCGCTATAAAGCATCTTGTTTGCCATTGGCCCCACCATACTTTTTTTATTTTGGGAAAAGATATTTCCTACACTATGCTGTCTCATGCCCCGTACACACGATAGGATTTTCCGACAACAAAATCCATGGAGTTTTTCCGACGGATGTTAGCTCAAACTTGTCTTGCATACACACGGTCACACAAATCTTGTCGGAAATTCCGTATGTCAAGAACGCGGTGACGTACAACACGTACGACGAGCCGAGAAAAATGAAGTTCAATAGCCAGTGTGGCTCTTCTGCTTGATTCCAAGCATGCGTGGAACTTTGTGCATCGGAATTGTGTAGACACGATCAGAATTTACGACAACGGATTTTGTTGTCGGAAAATTTGAGAACCAGCTCTCAAATTTTGTGTGACGGAAATTCCGATGGAAAATGTCCGATGGAGCCTACACATGGTCGGAATTTCCAACAACAAGCTCCTATAGAGCATTTTCCGTCGGAAAATCCTATCGTGTGTACGGGGCATTGCTGTCCAGCAGTCCCACTTATAGATAATTCAGGTGGGTTTTGATAAGCCTCCTTTGACCTAAAATGGCTTAAAACATTAAAAATATATTTTAAGTGTGAATCTACATATCTTCATTTTTTTCATACCTGAAGCGGCTTGCTGTATTTATACCAGTTTTACTAAAATCAATAAAAAAATATTGAACAAGAAAATATATTTTAAGATACTCAAATTTTAAAATATTTTATTTAGCTTTTTTTTTACTGGAATTTTCATTTATTTTTTATACTAGAAATGGCGGCGATCAGCGACTTGTAGCGGGACTCACGCTAAAGCATCTTGTTTGCCACTGGCCCCAACGTACTTTTGATCTTGGGGATAGTTGTTTCCTACACTATGCTGTCTTGCTGTCCAGTGGTCCCACTTATAGATAGTTCAGGTGGGTTTTAATAAGCCTCCTTTGGCCTAAAATGGCTTAAAACATTAAAATATATTTTAAGTGTGCATCTACAGCTCTTCAATGTTTATACCTGAAGCAGCTTGCTGTATTTATACCCGTTCGATTAAAATCAATAAAAAATACTAAACAAGAAAATATATTTTAAGATATTAAAATTGTAAAATATTTTTTTTTTTTTCAGGGGATCTTTATGTACGTGTATGTAATATTTTTTATTTTTTTATTTTAAAGAGGATCTTTACGTACGTGTAAGTATGGTATTAGAACTTCTCTTGGATATTGGTAACTAGTATTTTAGGTTTAAAGGTATTAAGGTAAGTCATATAAAGCATTATTTTTTTTATTCTGTACAGAAAAAATAAATACAATTCATTTGCCTTGCACAAAACTTGCAGAAGTTTTACCATTTTGCCTTTCCTCAACACTTTGCATTGATTCAAATTTTTTTAACAGATTCTGTGTATGTTTAATGGTATCAGGGTAGTTCATATAAATCATTATTTTTTTATGCCCTAAAAAGAAAAAAAAATCTTGTTTGCTTTGCACTATTTTCTCTTTCCTCGACACTTTATAGATTTTAACACTTTACATTTACTTGACATTTCCTAAGATGCTCCGGCTGTTACTGGGCAAGCCAGGAAGCCTTAAAAATGATGTGCGCTGCAAATAAAAAGGAGGAATCTCCGGATTTTGAAACTTGCTTCCTCTCACCGTTGCAGCGAGTAAAGGGTCTTTATCGCGAAAGCTTATTGTTTGCAACCAGCTCCACCAGACTTCTGATTTAGCAGATAGATATTTCCTACACTTACTGTCTTACGGTCCAGCACTCCCACTTATAGACAGTTCAGGTAGATTTTGCTAAGACTCCTTTGGCCTAAAATGGACCAAAACATGAAAAAATTATAATAAGATGTTTAAAATGTTTAAATAGTACATGTTTTGTAAAGAGGGTTTGGTTTTAGATGGTTTGTACAGTATATGTTTTTTTGGATGGTTTGTCTCTTAGATATCAGCAACTAGTATTTTAGACTTCAAGGTGTTAAGGATGTTCATATAAAGCATTATTTTTTTATGCAGTAAAGTAAAAAAGAAATACAACTCAATCACGTCACACAAAACCTGCAGAAGTTTTGCATTTCCTTGACATGTTCTCCAGAGATTTTAACACTTTGCATCGATTCAAAAATTCTCTAACAGACTCCTCGTATTTTAGATTTAAGGGTATCGGGTTAGTTCATATTAAGCATTAATTTTTTTATGCAGCAAAAAAGAATAAAAGAAAATACATCTCATTTGCCTTGCACAAAACCTGCAGAAGTTTTACCATTTTACCTTTCCTCGACCCTCCTCGCCTTTTACCACTTTGCATTAAAAAAAAAAAAAACATTTAATTTGCCTTGCACAAAACCTGCAGAAGTTTTACTATTTTGTCTTTCCTCGACACTCCTCGCCTTTCACCACTTTGCATTTAAAGAAAAACATTAAAAAAAAATCTCATTTGCCTTACACAAATCCTGCAGAAGTTTTACCATTTTGCCTTTTCTCGCCACTTCTCGCCTTTTAACACTTTGCATTAAAAAAAATTAAAAAAGTAAAAAAATAAAACATCTCATTTGCCTTACACAAATCATGCAGAAGTTTTACCATTTTACCTTTCCTCGACACTCTTTGCATTTTTAAAACTTTGAATTTACTCAACATTTCCCAAGATGCTCCGGCTTTTAGTGGGCAGGCTACAAAGCCTTAAAATGATGTGGGCCACAAGCGAACTAAAAGGAGGAATCTCCGAGGTGTGAAACTTACTTCACCCCACCATGTGTAACAGACTCCAAGCATTTTAGGTTTAATGATATTATAGTAGTTCATATCAGGCATTATTTTTTATGCTGTAAAAAAAAAAAAAAAAAGGAAAAGAAGTTTTAATATTTTGCATTTCCTTGACAATTTCTCCAGAGGTTTTAACACTTTGCATTAACTCAAAAATGTCTAATATACTCCTAGTATTTTAGGTTTAATGGTATTATGATCGTTCATTTCAGGCGTTATTGTTTATGCCATATAAATATACATATACATTTTGCATTTCCTTGCCAATTTCTCCACGTCTAACAGACTCCTAGTATTTTAGGCTTAATGGTATTATGATAGTTCATACCAGGCCTTATTTTTTTATGCCACAAAAAAAAATACAACTTGTTTGCTTCGCACATAACCTGCAAACGTTTTAACATTTTGCACTTCCTTCATAAGTTTTAACACTTTGCATTGACAAAAAATTTCTAGCAGACTCCTCGTATTTTCATATTTTAGGTTTAAGGGAATAAGGTTAGCTCATATTCTGTAAAGCATTATTTTTTTATGCAGCAAAAAAAAAAAAAAAAATACACCTTGTTTGCCTTGCACAAAAATTGGGGAAGTTTTAACAATTTGCATTACCTTGACACGTCCTTCATAAGTTTTAACACTTTGCATTGACTCAAAAATTTTCTAGCAGACTCCTCGTATTTTAGGTTTGAGGGAATCAGGTTAGTTCATATACTGTAAAGCATTATTTTTTATGCAGCAAAAAAAATAAAAAATACACCTAGTTTGCTTTGCAAAAAAATTTGTAGAAGTTTTTACAATTTGCATTACCTTGACACTTCCTAAGTTTTAACACTTTGCATTAACTCAAACATTTTCTAGCAGACTCCTCATATTTTAGGTTTAAGGGAATCAGGTTAGTTTATACTGTATACTGTAAAGCAATATTTTGTTATTTTATGCAGCAATAAAAAAACAAACAAAAAAAAAAACACCTTGTTTGCCTTGCACAAAATCTGCAGAAGTCTTAACAATTTGCATTGCCTTGACACTTCCCTCATTCGTTTTAACACTTTGAATTGAACTCAAAGATTTTCTAGCAGCCTCCTCGTATTTTAGGTTTAAGGGCATCGGGTTAGTTCATATAAAGCATTATTTTTTTATGCAGCAAAAAAAAAAAAAAAAAAATACATCTCATTTGCCTTGCACAAAACCTGCAGAAGTTTTACTATTTTGCCTTTCCTCGACACTCCTCGCCGTTTACCACTTTGCACTAAAAAAAACAAAAAAACATCTCATTTGCCTTGGACAAAACCTGCAGAAGTTTTACTATTTTGTCTTTCCTCGACACTCCTCGCCTTTTACCACTTTGCATTTAAAAAAACAAAAACAAAAAAAAATCTCAATTGCCTTGCACAAATCCTGCAGAAGTTTTACCATTTTGCCTTTTCTCGACACTCCTCGCCTTTTAACACTTTGCATTAAAAAAAAAAAGTAAAAAAGAAAAAAAGGAAAACATCTTATTTGCCTTGCACAAAACCTGCAGAAGTTTTTCTATTTTGCCTTTCCTCGACACTCCTCGCCTTTCACTACTTTGCATTTAAAAAAAAAAAACAAAAAACAAAAAAAAAACATCTCAATTGCCTTGCACAAGTCCTGCAGAAGTTTTACCATTTTGCCTTTCCTCGACACTCTTCGCCTTTTTCCACTTTGCATTAAAAAAAAAATAAAAAAGCATCTCATTTGCCTTGCACAAAACCTGCAGAAGTTTTACTATTTTGCCTTTCCTCGACACTCCTCGCCTTTTACCATTTTGCAATTACTCGACATTTCCCAAGACGCTCCGGCTGTTCTTGGGCAGGCCGCGAAGCCTTAAAAAAAAAAAAAAAAAAAAACAATGTGGGCCGCGAGCGAATGAAATGGAGGAATCTCCGGGACGTGAAACTTGCTTCCTCCCCACCAAAGAGGCCTTCGTCGCAAAAAAAGCTTTCTCGTTTGCCACCCCGCGTATCCACCTTTTAACGCGCGCGCTCGGCGGCCCGTGCCGCCGCTAATCAAGTGGCAAAGGCAGACACAGCCGCACATGTAGAACATTTTTTTTTTTTTTTTTTAACACCGTCTCGAGTTTTAATAGTTAAGGTATTTTAGTCAGAAAGCGGCTTTCGGCCCTTAAAAAATTCTATTCCCTGCCATCGAAAAACTTGAAAATCATTGGCAAGACATGAATATTACTATGCGGCGCAATTACTTCTTTTTAAAATACGAATGTATGGTGAAATATATTATGCATATTGTCTTGAAGCGCACCTTTAGGCCACATTCACTTTTCGGCTGTCATAGCTGCCAGCGGGTGACATTTAATGAAAAATGTTGGCTCTGGCTGACAGGTGGGTAATAAAGTGCGAGGTAGGCAGCCCTACTTGACTATCCCTCATTGCATGCGAATTTTCACTTACATCTAAATACTATCACTCATGTCCACACCGGGACCCCTATGCATTGTTAGATTGTCACTCATAAATATTATAACCGATTCATTATAGTTCCAGCTTTTGTACGGGAAACCCTTAACGTCAGTCATGTTGGCCAACAAACCATGGCAGGTGTGGATTCGTACGCCTAGCAAGTGTCCATCATTGTCACTGACAAGCATACATTTTTAAAAAATTGTCACTCACGACCGAATAATTATCCCCCTCCGCTCGACTGATGTGTCACTCATAAAAACCGTAATTAAATAGCAATAATTATTCTGAATGTCAGTCAGGTTATCATCCCGCTTTGGGTAGGGTCTTAAACCTCCATCAAAATTTAATCGGGAAGTTGTTGAAATCCCCTCAAATTGGATGTATTTTGCGGTTTATTGTATTTGAAAAGCCTTGGCTGCGGGGGGAAAATAATGAAAGGCTTTCCGTTTCCTTCGGGAAAGTCTCTCGCAAGGGCTGCCAGGGCTAGGTAACGCCGCCGCGCCTAAAAATAAAATAAAAAAAAATATGGATAATAAAACAGGCGACTGGTGAGGGGGGGGAACATGACGGGAGGGAAAAAAAATGAAATAAATAAAAAAATTAATTAATTAAAAAAAACTTGTGGCCGAAATCTGAACTCCAAAATGAGAAATATCAAGCAAAAGTGCGGCCATGTTGTTCGCGAACAAACTTTTACCTCACGTCCTCTCCTCGCGTTTACCGAATGCTAAAAGGGGGGCAGGCGGCTGATTATTGCGCTGCCTGGAAAGCGAATTTGGTACAAAAACGGCTAGCCGATTACAAAAGAAACCTGGGGGAGCTCTTTTTGTACCAAATTAGCTGGGTAATGAGCCACCTGTCCTGGGTTTTAGCATTCGGGTTGCGCAAGGAGAGGACTTGAGGGAAAAGTTTGTTCACAAAACAACATGGCCGCACTTTTGCTTGACGTTTGCGGCGATATTTCGCTTTTTGGAGTGCGTTTTACCTCAGGTTTAGGTTTAACGGGGTCTGAGAGGTTGGAGAAAAATAAAATACCTCACAGGTATTGAGTTTGGATTGTGAGAGAGGAGGGGGGATAGAACACACAGCAGAGAGCACAGCCATGACAGCACAGCTCTGTGTGAGGAGACAGGCTGCTGCTGCTGCGTGTTCTCTCATGATTTGCACTTTATTTTAATATTATTTTTTTATTATTATTTTTATCATGATTTTTGTTTCCACACAGGGGGGGCGAGCCAGTCACGTGACGCTGCCCGTCACCTACACGACGCCAGGTAACCCGGGAAGCCGCCGGCCACGCCCCCTCCTCCGCCTTCCACCGCAGCCGAGCCCCCGCAGACGGCCACGCCCCCTTCTCCCAGGCCCACCTGATCTGTCAAGTCGAGTCACGTGACCGAGCCCTGCACGCCGCCATTTTGGAACGCCTGAGAGGAGAGAGAAGTGAGTAGGTGTGCGGGGCGGCTGTGTGCGGTCATGGCGGCTCTGAGGGGGTGGGGGACAGGGTGAGGGGGGTCCTGGAATGGCTGGAGGGGGTTCTGTGTGTGGAATTCTCCTGAGGGGGGGCCGCTCATACCTCCCCACAGGCTCCAAAACAAAGGCCCGGCCATGCTGGACTGGGGGGGGGAGGACTACGAGTCCCAGCGGGTCCTGACAGGCTGGGGAGATGTATGAAGAGGTGAGGGATGGGTCAAGGTCGGGAGTGTCCATGGCAACCGGTCAGGGGGGGATGGGAAGGTGTGGTTGCTATTGGCAACAGTTGTAGGGTGACCCTGGAGACCAGCCAGCAGCAGAGGGGGCGTGGTCATTAATATTACTGGGCTGGGACTTGTAGTTTACCTGTGAGGGGAGACCATGTCAGGGCGCTCTGTTTACAGCATGCTTAGAGTTGTAGTGTCCGGGGACGGCGAGGCATGCCGGGAGTTGTAGTGTCCGGGGGACGGCGAGGGATGCTGAGAGTTGTAGTGTCCGGGACAGGCGAGGGATGCCGGGAGTTGTAATGTCCGGGACAGGCGAGGGATGCTGGGAGTTGTAGTGTCCGGGACAGGCGAGGGATGCCGGGAGTTGTAGTGTCCGGGGACGGCGAGGGATGCCGGGAGTTGTAGTGTCCGGGGACGGCGAGGGATGCCGGGAGTTGTAGTGTCCGGGACAGGCGAGGGATGCCGGGAGTTGTAATGTCCGGGACAGGCGAGGGATGCCGGGAGTTGTAGTGTCCGGGACAGGCGAGGGATGCCGGGAGTTGTAGTGTCCGGGGACGGCGAGGGATGCCGGGAGTTGTAGTGTCCGGGACAGGCGAGGGATGCCGGGAGTTGTAGTGTCCAGGGGGGGGGGACGGCGAGGGATGCCGGGAGTTGTAGTGTCCGGGACAGGCGAGGGATGCCGGGAGTTGTAGTGTCCGGGGACGGCGAGGGATGCCGGGAGTTGTAGTGTCCAGGGGGGGGGGCGGCGAGGGATGCCGGGAGTTGTAGTGTCCGGGGGACGGCGAGTCATGCCGGGAGTTGTAGTGTCCGGGGACGGCGAGGCATGCCGGGAGTTGTAGTGTCCGGAGACGGCGAGGGATGCCGGGAGTTGTAGTGTCCGGGACAGGCGAGGGATGCCGGGAGTTGTAGTGTCCGGGACAGGCGAGGGATGCCGGGAGTTGTAGTGTCCGGGACAGGCGAGGGATGCCGGGAGTTGTAGTGTCCAGGGGGGGGGACGGAGAGGGATGCCGGGAGTTGTAGTGTCCGGGGACGGCGAGGGATGCTGGGAGTTGTAGTGTCCGGGGGACGGCGAGGGATGCCGGGAGTTGTAGTGTCCGGGGGACGGCGAGGGATGCCGGGAGTTGTAGTGTCCGGGGGACGGCGAGGGATGCCGGAGGTCGTAGTGTCCGGGGGACGGCGAGGGATGCCGGGAGTTGTAGTGTCCGGGGACGGCGAGGGATGCTGGGAGTGGTATTGTCCGAGGACGGCGAGGGATGCCGGGAGTTGTAGTGTCTGGGGGGGGACGGCGAGGGATGCCGGGAGTTGTAGTGTCCGGGGACGGCGAGGGATGCCGGGAGTTGTAGTGTCCGGGGGACGGCGAGGGATGCCGGGAGTTGTAGTGTTCGGGGGACGGCGAGGGATGCCGGGAGTTGTAGTGTCCGGGACAGGCGAGGGATGCCGGGAGTTGTAGTGTCCGGGGGACGGCGAGGGATGCCGGGAGTTGTAGTGTCCGGGGGACGGCGAGGGATGCCGGGAGTTGTAGTGTCCGGGGGACGGCGAGGGATGCCGGGAGTTGTAGTGTCCGGGGGACGGCGAGGGATGCCGGGAGTTGTAGTGTCCGGGGGACGGCGAGGGATGCCGGGAGTTGTAGTGTCCGGGGGACGGCGAGGGATGCCGGGAGTTGTAGTGTCCGGGGGACGGCGAGGGATGCCGGGAGTTGTAGTGTCCGGGGGACGGCGAGGGATGCCGGGAGTTGTAGTGTCCGGGGGACGGCGAGGGATGCCGGGAGTTGTAGTGTCCGGGGGACGGCGAGGGATGCCGGGAGTTGTAGTGTCCGGGGGACGGCGAGGGATGCCGGGAGTTGTAGTGTCCGGGGGACGGCGAGGGATGCCGGGAGTTGTAGTGTCCGGGGGACGGCGAGGGATGCCGGGAGTTGTAGTGTCCGGGGGACGGCGAGGGATGCCGGGAGTTGTAGTGTCCGGGGGACGGCGAGGGATGCCGGGAGTTGTAGTGTCCGGGGGACGGCGAGGGATGCCGGGAGTTGTAGTGTCCGGGGGACGGCGAGGGATGCCGGGAGTTGTAGTGTCCGGGGGACGGCGAGGGATGCCGGGAGTTGTAGTGTCCGGGGGACGGCGAGGGATGCCGGGAGTTGTAGTGTCCGGGGGACGGCGAGGGATGCCGGGAGTTGTAGTGTCCGGGGGACGGCGAGGGATGCCGGGAGTTGTAGTGTCCGGGGGACGGCGAGGGATGCCGGGAGTTGTAGTGTCCGGGGGACGGCGAGGGATGCCGGGAGTTGTAGTGTCCGGGGGACGGCGAGGGATGCCGGGAGTTGTAGTGTCCGGGGGACGGCGAGGGATGCCGGGAGTTGTAGTGTCCGGGGGACGGCGAGGGATGCCGGGAGTTGTAGTGTCCGGGGGACGGCGAGGGATGCCGGGAGTTGTAGTGTCCGGGGGACGGCGAGGGATGCCGGGAGTTGTAGTGTCCGGGGGACGGCGAGGGATGCCGGGAGTTGTAGTGTCCGGGGGACGGCGAGGGATGCCGGGAGTTGTAGTGTCCGGGGGACGGCGAGGGATGCCGGGAGTTGTAGTGTCCGGGGGACGGCGAGGGATGCCGGGAGTTGTAGTGTCCGGGGGACGGCGAGGGATGCCGGGAGTTGTAGTGTCCGGGGGACGGCGAGGGATGCCGGGAGTTGTAGTGTCCGGGGGACGGCGAGGGATGCCGGGAGTTGTAGTGTCCGGGGGACGGCGAGGGATGCCGGGAGTTGTAGTGTCCGGGGGACGGCGAGGGATGCCGGGAGTTGTAGTGTCCGGGGGACGGCGAGGGATGCCGGGAGTTGTAGTGTCCGGGGGACGGCGAGGGATGCCGGGAGTTGTAGTGTCCGGGGGACGGCGAGGGATGCCGGGAGTTGTAGTGTCCGGGGGACGGCGAGGGATGCCGGGAGTTGTAGTGTCCGGGGGGACGGCGAGGGATGCCGGGAGTTGTAGTGTCCGGGGGACGGCGAGGGATGCCGGGAGTTGTAGTGTCCGGGGGACGGCGAGGGATGCCGGGAGTTGTAGTGTCCGGGGGACGGCGAGGGATGCCGGGAGTTGTAGTGTCCGGGGGACGGCGAGGGATGCCGGGAGTTGTAGTGTCCGGGGGACGGCGAGGGATGCCGGGAGTTGTAGTGTCCGGGGGACGGCGAGGGATGCCGGGAGTTGTAGTGTCCGGGGGACGGCGAGGGATGCCGGGAGTTGTAGTGTCCGGGGACGGCGAGGGATGCCGGGAGTTGTAGTGTCCGGGACAGGCGAGGGATGCCGGGAGTTGTAGTGTCCGGGACAGGCGAGGGATGCCGGGAGTTGTAGTGTCCGGGGACGGCGAGGGATGCCGGGAGTTGTAGTGTCCGGGGACGGCGAGGGATGCCGGGAGTTGTAGTGTCCGGGACAGGCGAGGGATGCCGGGAGTTGTAGTGTCCGGGGACGGCGAGGGATGCCGGGAGTTGTAGTGTCCGGGACAGGCGAGGGATGCCGGGAGTTGTAGTGTCCAGGGGGGGGGGACGGCGAGGGATGCCGGGAGTTGTAGTGTCCGGGACAGGCGAGGGATGCCGGGAGTTGTAGTGTCCGGGGACGGCGAGGGATGCCGGGAGTTGTAGTGTCCAGGGGGGGGGCGGCGAGGGATGCCGGGAGTTGTAGTGTCCGGGGACGGCGAGGGATGCCGGGAGTTGTAGTGTCCAGGGGGGGGGGACGGCGAGTCATGCCGGGAGTTGTAGTGTCCGGGGACGGCGAGGCATGCCGGGAGTTGTAGTGTCCGGAGACGGCGAGGGATGCCGGGAGTTGTAGTGTCCGGGACAGGCGAGGGATGCCGGGAGTTGTAGTGTCCGGGACAGGCGAGGGATGCCGGGAGTTGTAGTGTCCGGGGGACGGCGAGGGATGCCGGGAGTTGTAGTGTCCGGGGGACGGCGAGGGATGCCGGGAGTTGTAGTGTCCGGGGGACGGCGAAGGATGCCGGGAGTTGTAGTGTCCGGGGGACGGCGAGGGATGCCGGGAGTTGTAGTGTCCGGGGGACGGCGAGGGATGCCGGGAGTTGTAGTGTCCGGGGGACGGCGAGGGATGCCGGGAGTTGTAGTGTCCGGGGGACGGCGAGGGATGCCGGGAGTTGTAGTGTCCGGGGGACGGCGAGGGATGCCGGAGTTGTAGTGTCCGGGGACGGCGAGGGATGCTGGGAGTGGTATTGTACGAGGACGGCGAGGGATGCCGGGAGTTGTAGTGTCTGGGGGGGGACGGCGAGGGATGCCGGGAGTTGTAGTGTCCGGGGACGGCGAGGGATGCCGGGAGTTGTAGTGTCCGGGGGACGGCGAGGGATGCCGGGAGTTGTAGTGTCCGGGGGACGGCGAGGGATGCCGGGAGTTGTAGTGTCCGGGGGACGGCGAGGGATGCCGGGAGTTGTAGTGTCCGGGGGACGGCGAGGGATGCCGGGAGTTGTAGTGTCCGGGGGACGGCGAGGGATGCCGGAGGTCGTAGTGTCCGGTGGGCGACGAGGGATGCCGGAGGTCGTAGTGTCCGGTGGGCGACGAGGGATGCCGGAGGTCGTAGTGTCCGGTGGGCGACGAGGGATGCCGGAGGTCGTAGTGTCCGGTGGGCGACGAGGGATGCCGGAGGTCGTAGTGTCCGGTGGGCGACAAGGGATGCCGGGAGTTGTAGTATCCTTGGGCGGTGAGGGGGGGGGCGGAAGTCGTAATTTCCGGGGCAGGCGAGGGATGCCGGGAGTTGTAGTGTCCGGGGGACGGCGAGGGATGCCGGGAGTTGTAGTGTCCGAGGGCGGTGAGGGGGGGATGGGAGTCGTAATGTCCGGGGCAGGCGAGGGATGCCGGGAGTCGTAGTATCCGGGGACGGCGAGGGGGGGATGGGAGTTGTAGTGTCCGGGGGGGATGGGAGTTGTAGTGTCCGGGGGCAACCAGGCATAATGAAAACTAGCTTTATTGAAAGTTGTGGAACCCATCAATTTAACAGTTTCTAAAAAGTTACTTTACTGGAATATAACTGCCACATTTGTTTGTGTCCTCAACCAAACTGTCAAACCATAAAATGTCTGGAGTCATAACTGATCACATGTGCAGCACCATGGCAACTAAACATCAAAGCTTAGATGGCAACTTCCTTGGCTGTAATAGATAGGAAGGTTTAGTTCCACTTTAATGTGGCAGGGCATGCTGGGTTGTAGTGTCCGGAGACGGCGAGGGATGTCGGGAGTTGTAGTGTCCGGGAGAGGCGAGGGATGCGGGAGTTGTAGTGTCCGGGAGAGGCGAGGGATGCCGGGAGTTGTAGTGTCCGGGAGAGGCGAGGGATGCCGGGAGTTGTAGTGTCCGGGACAGGCGAGGGATGCCGGGAGTTGTAGTGTCCGGGACAGGCGAGGGATGCCGGGAGTTGTAGTGTCCGGGACAGGCGAGGGATGCCGGGAGTTGTAGTGTCCGGGACAGGCGAGGGATGCCGGGAGTTGTAGTGTCCGGGACAGGCGAGGGATGCCGGGAGTTGTAGTGTCCGGGACAGGCGAGGGATGCCGGGAGTTGTAGTGTCCGGGGGACGGCGAGGCATGCTGGGTTGTAGTGTCCGGAGACGGCGAGGGATGTCGGGAGTTGTAGTGTCCGGGAGAGGCGAGGGATGCGGGAGTTGTAGTGTCCGGGAGAGGCGAGGGATGCCGGGAGTTGTAGTGTCCGGGACAGGCGAGGGATGCCGGGAGTTGTAGTGTCCGGGACAGGCGAGGGATGCCGGGAGTTGTAGTGTCCGGGACAGGCGAGGGATGCCGGGAGTTGTAGTGTCCGGGACAGGCGAGGGATGCCGGGAGTTGTAGTGTCCGGGACAGGCGAGGGATGCCGGGAGTTGTAGTGTCCGGGACAGGCGAGGGATGCCGGGAGTTGTAGTGTTCGGGGACGGCGAGGGATGCCGGGAGTTGTAGTGTCCTGGGGGCAGGCGAGGGATGCTGGGAGTTGTGTCCTGGGGGCAGGCGAGGGATGCTGGGAGTTGTAATGTTCGGGGCAGGCGAGGGATGCCGGGAGTTGTAGTGTCCGGGCATGGCGAGGGATGCCGGGAGTTGTAGTGTTACCCGAACAGGCGAGGGATGCCGGGAGTTGTAGTGTCCGGGACAGGCGAGGGATGCCGGGAGTTGTAGTGTCCGGACAGGCGAGGAATGCCAGGAGTGGTGGTGTCCGGGGGACAGCGAGGGGGAGGATGGGAGTTGTAGTATCCGGGGGCGGCGGGGGGGGTGGGAGTCGTAGTGTCCGGGGAAGGCGAGGGATGCCGGGAGTCGTAGTATCCGGGGACGGCGAGGGGGGGGGATGGGAGTTGTAGTGTCCGGGGGGATGGGAGTTGTAGTGTCCGGGGGCAACCAGGCTTTATAAAAACTAGCTTTATTGAAAGTTGTGGAACCCATCAATTTAACAGTTTCTAAAAAGTTACATTCCTGGAATAGAACTGTCACATTTGTTTGTGTTCTCAACCAAGCTGTCAAACCATAAAATGTCTGGTGTCATAACTGATCACATGTGCAGCACCATGGCAACTAAACATCAAAGTTAAGATGGCAGCTTCCTTGGCTGTAATTGAAAGGAAGGTTTAGTTCCACTTTAATGTGGCAGGGCATGCTGGAACATGTGGTTCATAGATGGGGGGTACTGGCACATCTGATGTAGTGCTGGGATGTGTTATTCAGTGTGACTGGGAAGGGCATGCTGGGACATCAGTTCAGTGGCACACAGGGATGTGCCTCAGTTTGTAGGGGGGAGGGGGGGACGCTGTAAGTTTCTGATTAGTACATTGTAGACAATGACGTCCTCAGCCCTCTGCTTAGTGTGTCGTCTTCTGTAGGAGTTCTCGTGCCCATATGTGGGGGTGTCACAGCCGGCTAGCAGAACCCAGTTTTTCAAGTTAAAATGTTAAGTTCATTTTTACAAGATTTCTCGTGGTCTGGTACTGCGCTGAGGCGTAGGGTGAATACAAACCACATCCTGGATCTGCACCGAGATCCACCCAAACTACTAACAAATCAATGGCCGACCCGCTGAGATGACAGAGAATAGCAGAGCTGCCTTCAGTTTTGGATGTCGTACTTTTTTGCAAAGTTAATGAAAATGCTGCCGGTTGTGAAGATGGACAGAAGATTTAGGACCATAAAACTGTTGGAACAGGGTTTACATTTTTTCTATTCAATAGATTTTTTTTTTTTTGTTATTCAAAAGTTTAACAAAGTACAGAAATACCAATGTTGTCAGGCAATATCAGAGAATAATGGACGCTCCCTCCAATACAATCAAGGGCCCTAATGTTACACACAAGACCCAAATAAATGAGCCTAACGGGCTGGGGCCCTCCTCATAAAGCGTCTGTTTACCAAGAGCGAGTACAAGTCACCCTATAACAAATACAGAAGAAAGGCTTTACTGTATCTATAATAGATCATCACATTAGCAATGTAGTCAAATGGTAACAGTTACAGTCAAAGAAATGTGGGAGCGATAACAATGGGGATTATTGGAACAAATAGAACAAAGGATAGGACTATAGCGGTGCTAAAAACAAACAAACCAAAGAAGAATGTATTAAGATAAAATTTGCAAAATGTATTATATATTTAAAACAAAGTCTCTTATTTTTAAAAGACATCAGCTTAGACTTAAAGCGGAGTTCTGCTTAAAAAAAAAAAAAAAAAGTCAGCAGCTACAAATTCCACATCTGCTGACTTTTAATAATCGGACACTTACCTGTCCCGGGGTCCAGCGATTCGGGGAGAACGAAGCCCCGCTCGTCTCCCCCTCCTTTCTGCAGCGCCGGCATTGTAACTGTGGGCGCACGGCTGTGGCTTCACAGCTGGGCACCCACTGCGCATGCGCGAGCTGCACGCCGTGACTGGCCGGGAAATCATCTGGGACCTGTGACGTGTCCCATATGATTGCCGGGAGGGAGAGGCGATCTCCCTTCCGGTGCGTCGGGAGGAACTGGGAGCGGGGACCCTCTAAAAAGAGGTTATCTGCTCCCCTTCAAAAAAATGAACATGCCAGATGTGGCATGTCAGGGGGTCGCCTCCCTTAAAGCGGACGTTCCGTTTTTGGGTGGAACTCCGCTTTAAGGTTATTGTTCGTAAACTTGTTTAAAATGGCATAGTGTTATATTCCTGACATGTTTCAACCTGTATATTGGGCTTCCTCAGGGGATTCTATCCGCATAGATTATCAGCCTTCTGATAGAATAGAATATACAAACATGATATTAGAATTAGTACATAATACATTTTTCATATATAGTTACACAAATCATTTACATGTCATTGAACTATTATGTACTTATAATAAGGATTATGTTCAGTACCTCAAGGCACAATGCCTAGCTCCCATAATTGAGTTGGAATGGGGGAGACTCTATGGTGGAGCCTCCATGTGCATTCATATTAAGAACAGCAGTTAGTAGAAAGGGAGAAGAGGGAGAGAAAGAAGAACAAAAAAGAAAAATGGGCCCCAACCGCAAGGTGCCCCAGCCCCTAGGGAGCCTGAAGGTATTTAATCCAGGGGGTTCCATACTTTCAGGGTTTACATTTTCATGGCCTAACCTGCATGGTGAAAATACATTAGGAAATCCTGGTTGCTTTGAGCAACAGTTACAGGTCCCGTTTACACGGGGTGATGCATGCAGGTAGTGCCATTCATGTCTATTGAGACACAACGTCCCGATAGGACATCAGGGGGGGGGGGCATGCATCCGCATGGATGTCCCATCGGGAACAGTGGCTGTGCATGGAAATGCACGCAACAGCTGTGCATCCCTGTGGCGGTAACATGCTGCCCCTCATGGGGCACGGATCGAATCGTCTTGTGTGAACGAGGCCCCAGACTCCGTGAATCATACCCGGTACAGATTCCTCCATTCACACAAGTGAAGTGGATGGAGGAATCCTTTCTGCTGTGTGTTATTGTATTCTGATAGCAGGACTTAAAGTGATTGTATGTTTTTTTTTTTTTTGTTTGTTTTTTTTTTTTAAAATAACAAACATATACTTGCCTCCACTGTGCAGCTCGTTTTGCACAGAGTGGCCCCTAAAGATGGCAGCTTCCTTGGCTGAAAACCATAGAGGGGGGGTTTAGTTCTGTTTTAGGCATGATTGGATGTGTGGCTCAATGTGGCAGCCAGCAATGAGGGGCAGCACAGCTCTTTACCCTCCCGCTGAGCGAGGGGCAAATAACTAAAAAGGCCGACTGTTGTCACAAGTAGTTTTTACTTTTCATTTTTTTTTTGTTTTATGGATTAGTTGGTTTTGAGACAGTAAAGAGATCATAGAAAGCATGTGGAGACCTCCGACAAAGGTCGAGGATTTTGGTGTCTTAGAGATCGACTTTAAAATGCCTGAAGAGGGCATTCTAATCTTGGCATTGTCGCAGCAACAAGTGTAAGAAACGATCGTTCTACTTCACAGACATTCACACCTGGTTGAAGAAAGTTTTTTTGTGTGTGCCAACATAGTGCAAAGTCATGTGCTTTCCTCTGTTTGATATCTGTGTGCAAACATTTTCCCAGGCTGTGTACACACTCGCTCAAGGAAAGTGACAAAATCCAGTGATAAGAGACTCTCCGGAGGATGATTTGCTGGCCTTTGATGCAGCTACACAAAGCATAGTTCTCAGGAATCCTAGAAAATAGAGCGGGGATCCCAGATTATCCACCAAATGAAGCAAAAATAGTATAAAATTCCATAAAAGTTGGAACACTGATGTCAGAAAAAAGTTAGTGATTGCAAAGGATAATTTTTTTTTTTTTTTAATGACAAACATGTTATACTAAGGCCCCTTTCACACTTGTGCGACTTGGGACTGCAAAGTCGCATGACAAGTCGTACCGTTCTTATCTGTGCAACTTCAAAGTAGTCATTGCACTACTTTGGTCCGACTTTGATGCAAGTTGAGGTCCATAGACCTCAAGTTTACACAGGCATTCCCTGAAGTCGCCGCCCGCGAAATCGCGCGACTTTGAAGTCGCAATATCATGTAAGGGGCCTAACCGTAACAGCCTTGATCCTCTTTTTGGGTACCCCCCCCTGCTGGCGCTCCTGGCCCCTGCCAAGTGAACCCCATACTTTTGATGCCCCTGCAGATGTCCAATTGGACGAAGCGCGTCGGGAATGACACGCTATTTCCTACACTTGATTTTACTCTACGTGATCACGCTTTTATTATTTGTATATTGGTTTGACCCAATAAACCTACCCTTTTAAACTGCACTATTGGAGTACTCCAATTTTTTTCTCTCCCCATACTCTTGGGACTGGATACGGGATCTGGATGTCTTTCCTTTTCTACATGGATCAGGCTCTAATAAGTATAAGGGGGGGGGGGTGATATGGGGTGACCGACAGTCACCAGATCTCTGCTCACCGAGCTCTGAGAACGGAGTGATCAGTGGTGTTTGATCGCTCGGTTCTCAGCCTTTGAGCTGGCGGGGGGGGGGGGAAACAGATGCAGCATCCACCTAGGTAAGTATGATTTAAAAAAAATGACCAGACTACTTTTAAGGCCTAGAAGGCTTGTTTTTAACCAAAAAAGCACATAAATGTAATGCAGTTTTATGCTAGATTGGTAATTCCTTCCACTAACATGCTCTATATAATTAGTTGAACTGTCTTGGTATCCTGGAAACTGTAGAAGCTGTAATGTCCGCTCAATTTGCCATAAGACGACTTTTTTTTTTTTTTTTTTCTTTTCTTTTTTCTTGTTTTTTTTTTTTTATACATCATTGCAGAAGGATTTAGAGAACTCTCACAATGTTGTCCAGAAGTGGGAGGACTGTCCCTATTTAAATGGGTATGTGCTTTCCCTTGAGGACAGCGAGGAGCCGAAGTGCCGGTTCACATAACGGGGTGACCTTGAAGTAGGGCTGGGAGATTTTCTAAAAAAAAAAAAAATCTGCGATTTTCTTAAAAAGAACTCGATTCACGATTCGAATCGAGTTTTGTTTTTTGTTTTTTTGGACACCGTGCTGGCCCCGGAGGAGCTGCGGGCAGGAGTTTTTAGGCGAAAAGCCGCGGCCTCACCTACAAAACTCCTGCCCGCAGCTCCTCAGGACCGGCGCGGTGAAAAAAAAAAAATCTAAAAAAATCGATTTGCTTAAATTTGGAATCGATTTGACCTCTCAACTCGATTCAAGATTTAAATCGATTTTTTTTCCCCAGCCCTACCTCGAAGGCGACTTAGCCGCCTGACAAGTCGCGCTCCATGCATTGCAATGGAACCGTTCTAATAGGAGCGACTCAAGTCGTTCGGACTTAGAAAAAGGTCCCTGTACTACTTTGGGGCGGCTTCAGAGCGGCTCGCATTGACTTCTATACAGAAGTTGTTTTGCAAGCTGCGCTGAAGTCGCGCTGTACGGTGGTGGCGCCTTCAGAGTCGGACGACTTTGAAACCATGTCAATTTTTTCCCCTCCCCCGCTGCATGTGTAAATGTGCCCTAAAAAAAAAAACATTGTCTAGAGTTGAATGTTTTTGTTTAACTGGCAGAAGTACCCTGAGAGTTTTGTCAGAAGTGCCCCCAGGGATACACGAGCAGCACTGTGCCGTGCATGCAATCATCAGCTAGAGCTGAAGCCTTTCTGGTAAATAGGAAGGGGGGGGGGGGTTCTGTGGTCCCGCTGGAGCCTGATACATGATATTCAGTGTCCAGAAACAGCCGGAGTGTGCGCGGTGCGCCTGGAATCTGCATCCGTCTGTGTATGTCTTTCTGCTTTTAGCATAGCAGCTTCTGAGGAGCCCAAAAATAGCATCCTCCTTCCTCCCGCCCGCCCTCCTTCTCTTTTCTTTTCTTTTTTTTTTTTTTTTTGTTCTTGCGATCTCTCTGCGGAAACGCTCTGTAGATGGTTCTCAGCAGCTGCACAGACTTCAAGATTTGACAGTTTCTGTAATGTAACTAACCACGTGGCACGAGCCATACCCTACATTCCTCGTGTGTTCTTCTGGACACCGGCTCTGCCTCTGCGCCCCACAACACAGGCACTTCCCACATCTTCTTCCCACATCTCACTGTCTGAAAATAGAGATTTTTCTTATTTTTTTTTTACCAAGCTTAGGATTTCTGAGGAAGAACATAATTACCGGCACGGTTCCCG
Source organism: Lithobates septentrionalis (assembly GCA_037952835.1). Taxonomy (NCBI): domain Eukaryota; kingdom Metazoa; phylum Chordata; class Amphibia; order Anura; family Ranidae; genus Lithobates; species Lithobates septentrionalis. Next base: position 415,835 of record JBBDGP010000454.1, on the reverse strand, counting down.
AGCTCTTCAAGGCAGCGGTTTTCAAGTTTCAGAGATGGTGGAGTGTAATTATAATGATGGGCGCAACTCATCCCGGATCCAGGAGCTTCGCGTGCGCTTGTAAACGGCGTCTGTATTGAGTCACTTATGTCTGTAGAATGGTCAGCGGTGGGATTTTGGCTCGCGCAAGGTTTGCAAACTTTACAAAAGTGGCATTAAAGTCTGTCATTTTTGTTAAGCGCTGCACAAACTGTTGGCGCTATATAATTCCTGAATAATGATAATAATTGGGGATGCACCAATACCATTTTTTTTTACAATGAGTTAGAGCTGGGCGATTTTCTCCCCCAAAAAATCTGCGATTATTTTTTTTTTTTTTTTTAACGATTCGAATCGTTTTTTTTTTTTTTTGATAGACACCGCTCCGGTCCTGAGGAGCTGCAGGCAGGAGTTTTCAGGCGAGGCCTGCGGCTTTGGCTAAGTCTGCGGCGTCCGGCCTCACGGACTAGGCCGAAGCCGCAGGCCTCGCCTAAAAACTCCTGCCCGCAGCTCCTCAGGACCGGTGTGATGTCAGCGCCGCTCCTGGTGAAAAAAAAAAAATCTGAAAAAACGAGTTGCTAAAAATTTGAATCGATTTGACCTCTCAACTCGATTCAAGATTCAAATTGATTTTTTTCCCCAGCCCTACAATGAGTACAAGTACCGATTTTACTTTTTTTTTTTTTTTTTTTTTTTTTTTTTATAGTACTCAGCGATACCAATTACCAATATACCTACCGCAACTGTTTTATTTTAACTTCAGCTGTCAGCAATGGTACAAAGCATTGAAAAGTTATTTACATATGAAATAAATTGATTTTTTTTTTTTATTTATTGCTTTTTCAATGTGAAATGTGTAAATATTTGTTAACATATATGTGTAAAAATATTCACTAACAAAGCAAACAAAAAAAGTTTTGTTTATCGTTTATAAAATAGACGTGAACAAAAGAAAAAAAGCAGGAAAATAATAAAATGGAGGCGAATAGGGAGTTAATTGAGGCTGATTAGAGTAAATTAAAGGTTAATAAGGGGTTAAACAGAGGAACGTTTGTTCATCCCTTTGATCTGCAGATGAAGAAACAGAAATATACAAAAAGAAACAATGTTTCTTTTTATTTTAGTGTTTCAGGGCTGAGCAATGTTCTTATACATTGCTGGCTGCTTTTTTTTTTACCAGACTTCTTTAACGCAGGGGAGACCCGCTGACAGCTCAAAGATTCAGGCCTGAAAGTATCAGTTTGTCGGTATCGGTGCATTTGCACGAGTACCGATACTTGTGCAAATACTCGGTATTGGTACCGATACTAGTATCGGTGCAACCCTAATAATATTAATGATGATGTCAAGGCCAAAGCTTTCAGTTCCACTTTTGGGTAGAGTTGGGAAAGATTAGAACTTCTACCTTGGCTTTAGCGTCCATCCAGGGCTCCAATACAGAGATTTCCCCTCACTTCCTGTCCTACTGGCAACAGTTTCTTTTGAAAGGAAGTGAGAATCTGCAACAAGTAGTTAAAGTGGAGCTCCACCCTAGTAGCGGCTGGAGCGGGGGGTCCCCCCCACCCCCAGGGATCGATCGCCGATTTATGAACAGGTAAGTATCCCACAGTATTTGTAGCTGCTGACTTTAAATTCTTGCTGAAGGAGCCTGGAGCTCCGCTTCAAAGTGTCACTAAACCCAGGAGCCTGCAGTCACTATATCTGGTCTCCCGCAGTACACAGAACATGGAAATTATTTAGTAAATTACTGTATTTATTGGCGTATAACACTCACTTTTTCACCATGAAAATCGGGTGCAAATAGCGTGTGCGTGTTATACGCCAATACTTCAATTTTAGCTGCCTTAGAGGGGACAGAGAGAGGGGCGGGACGAGCGCCGTCAGATTACATACAGTGAGAATCTCCTGTTTACTTGGCGGCCTCTGTAATAGGAAGTCCCGTCTCCTACAGTTTTTGTAGCTTCTGACTTTCAGTTTTTCAATATATAACTGAATAACCTGCTTTAAAGCGGAGTTACACCCAAAAATTGAACATCCGCTTTAAGTGCTGGTGACCCCCTGACATGCCACATTTTGGCATGTCATTTTTTTTGGTGGGGGGGGGGAAAGCAGGTACCCTGTTTTTAAAGGCACCCAGCTCCCACTTCTTCCCCGGGCTCCATGGCCCCGGAAGGAAGATCACCTTTCCCTTCCATCTTCTGGGACACGTCACAGGTCCCAGAAGATTGCCCGGCCATTCGCTGCACGGCTCATGCATGCACAGCGCCCGCCCAGGTATGAAGCCACAGCCAGGCGCCCACAGTTAGAATGCCCTTGCCACGGAGAAGAGCGGGGCTTCCTGCACCCACGTCGCTGGACCCTGGGACAGGTGAGTGTCTGATTTATTAAGTCAGCAGCTACACTTTTTGTAGCTGCTGACTTTTAAATGGGTGGAATTCCGCTTATACACAGAAATAAAAATCTGGCAGGTTCTAGCCTTCCCCTACTTATATTAAAGGAAAACATTTGTTACTGTTAGAGAATTTCCCTCTTTTTTCCTTTTTAGTAATGCATTGGCAGCAGGACAGGAAATGAGGGTAAATCTCCCCCCCGGAGCCCCCGGTTCTAATGAATCACCAACCAGGTGGGTCTACAGGAGACCGTGCCGGAGACGGGGTGAATAGTGCAGCCGGAAACTGCATTTTTATGTTGCGGCAAACTTATTAAAAATGTTTTATTTATTAATCTAGATTTGGGCTTTAACCATTTGCCTACTGGGGCAGTTTTTTTTTTTTTTAAAAATGCACACGTTCAAACCTGCATTTTTTTTTTTTGGCTAGGAATTAATTTGAACCCCACTTTATCAAGGCAAGGAGGATGTGTATGGGACGGCCAGCAAGGTGCAGCAGTGCAGGAAGGAGAGGAGCGGTAGAAAAGTTAGGATGATCCCAGCAGAAGATTACTGCAGATTTGTGCCAAAATTTTGAAGTAAGCATACTCCAATCTGGCACACCACCGCCACGTGACAACTCAAAATGTTAAAATGTTGTGCATCACTTTTTATTTAATTTTTTTTTGTCACAGAAGTCCTGATTCTTAAAGGAAACCTGCCAGGAGAAATACATAGGTTGCCATTGCTGATTACACCTTCCAAAATTTTTTTAACCACTTTTTTGTGGAGTAAAGACGGCTACAGTGCGGGCTTAAATTGCTGAGAGGGCGTACATGGATGTCCTCCCGTTCTCTGTGATCGCCGAGTCCATGAGACTCAGGTGATCATAGATCGGGTAGAGGGCCAATCACAGCAGGCCCTTTACAACGTGGTCAGCAAATGACAGCTGATCACAGAAATAAACAAATGCCGGTTATCGTTGTTTTTTTTTTTTCTCACCCTTCTGTTAGAGGGATTAGAGCAGTAATTCTCAACCTGGGGGTCGAAAGATGATTTGCCAGGGGTCACCGAATCCTGGGCTGTTACTGAAGTCCACACTGCTCTCCCAGCCTTTTTGTGGCCGCCCAGCAGGAGCTTGGAGCTTGCCCATTCAGGGGGGCAGAGACTAGAGGTCAGCTGACTGGGGAGGAATGTGAAGTGGGAGGGGCTGGAGGAGACCCTTCCTCCTGATTTCAGCATAGGTTTCACTGCTACGAGACACCACAAAGTCGGAGACACAGTGATTAACACTACCTGTGATTATAGTTGCAAATAAAAGTCCCCACTACAGTTCTCAGATCAGCAGATGACCTTCATCAAGAGCACCTAAGTTGGCTGATCAGAACTCCCCCCAGCACAGCCACTCATCCCATTCCCCCCACTCCCCAAGGAGTAAGAAAAGGAATAAAAATAGAGAATACATGGAAGGGAGAGGAAAAGAGGGGGAGGGACAAAGAAAAATTGAGAGAAAGAATAAGAGAAAGAACAAGAAAGAGGGCTAGAGAGGGGGATGGGGAAAAAAACAAGAAATTAGGATATAGAGAGATAAAAGGAAAAGAAAGGAGAATAAAGAGAAAGAGTGGTACATCCCAAAATGTACCATAAGGGGTTTTAATACTGTACGAGTGAAAGGGAGTGCTAAATGTCCGTGGGTTAGGGGTGCAAATTACTTGTCTTGCCTTGGGTGCTGACAACCCACGCTACAAAAATAATTTTACTGTTAGGGGTCCCCACAACTTGGGAAATTTTATCAAGGGGTCACGGCACTAGAAGGTTGAGAACCACTGGATTAGAGGGACATCAGTCCCCTTAGTACCCACATGTGCTGCTAATCCATGCCGCCTATCTGTGCTCATCAGTGCTGCCAATCAGTGCCTCATCATCAGTGCTGCTTAATAGTGACCATCAGTGCCTCATCATCAGTGCTTCCAGTCAGTGCCTCATCATCAGTGCTTCCAGTCAGTGCCTCATCATCAGTGCTTCCAGTCAGTGCCTCATCATCAGTGCTGCCAGTCAGTGCCTCATCATCAGTGCTTCCAGTCAGTGCCTCATCATCAGTGCTGCCAGTCAGTGCCTCATCATCAGTGCTGCCAGTCAGTGCCTCATCATCAGTGCTGCCAGTCAGTGCCTCATCATCAGTGCTTCCAGTCAGTGCCTCATCATCAGTGCTGCCAGTCAGTGCCTCATCATCAGTGCTGCCAGTCAGTGCCTCATCATCAGTGCTGCCTAATAGTGCCTCATCATCAGTGCTGCCAGTCAGTGCCTCATCATCAGTGCTGCCTAATAGTGCCTCATCATCAGTGCTGCCAGTCAGTGCCTCATCATCAGTGCTGCCTAATAGTGCCCATCAGTGCTGCCAATCAATGCCTTATCATCAGTGCTGCTTAATAGTGACCATCAGTGCCTAATCATCAGTGTCGCCTCATCTGCGCACATCGGCGTTTACCTGTTTGCAAAATGTCATAACAAAGTATGAACAACTTTGTTTTTTGTTTGTTTCTTCAAAATTTTCTCCTTTTTTTTTTATTTTTTGCTAAAAAAAAAAAAAATCAAGCAGTGATTAAATAGCACCAAAAGAAAGCTCTATTTGTGTGAAAAAAATTATAAAAATGTCATGTGTACAGTGTTGCATGACCGCACAATTGTCATTCAAAGGTGTGAGAGTGCTGAAAATTGGCCTGGGCAGGAAGAGGGGGGGTATAAGTGCCCAGTAGGCAAGTGGTAAAGGATTGTTCACTTGTGCGGCCATTACTGCCATCCCTCTGAAAAGCAATCTTTGGTGCATTGCGTTTCAGAGGCATTTGTACAGGTGGTAAGGAGGTGATATGTTGCCACCTCACCTCCCCTGTTTTAACCTTCAAAATGTAGACACCCCCCCCCCCCCCCCCCCCATGCTGCGATGCGTTGCGGGATGGTTACGTTGCAGCCCAATTCACTAATTCACTTAAACACGACGTGCCATTCAAATTTTTGCCGTAAGGCATTGCAACTGCGCCATGTTATAGCCCCTGAGGAGCTGCATGCCCTAGTTTTAGGTGGGCGGTAAAACTGCAGACTGTTTTTTTTTTTTTTTTACTGCCCTGGCTGCCCCTGTGTGTGTGTGAGAGTCTTTAAAGGTTGATTTTCTGGCTGCTATGGTGATGTCATAGTATTCTATGAGATGGAATGCACAGCTGCAATGAGGACGGGTTTGTATTCTCCTTATCAGCGATGGGAAGTGGGGGAAGCAGGCTGTGACAGGTCCTGTAACCTTCCATAGTGCTGGAGGCTCTGGACTCACATTTTATCTCTTTCTCCAGCTCTCATCTCATGTCTGTTGGCTGCTTTGTGTTTTGGGGGTTTGATTAACGATTCTTTTATAAATCTCGGCCCTCCGAACTTCTCTGTGTACTGCTAGATTAACTCTGGTGTAAATAATGAGACGGGCGCCGTGTTACTTCTTCCAACACTCATCTAGACGCTTGTTGGGTTTAAGTTGCTTTGACTTAGGAGAGTCATCTGTTTTTTTTTTTTTTCTTTGGAAGGCGATTAGTGACAGTTGATTAGCTCTCAGTTCACGTACGCCTGACTGCCTGTTATGTATACTTAATGTATAGGTGTCACGCTCCGCGCCGACACGGGGAGCCGCTTCGCAGCAATTGAAACAGAATCTTAAATGCCGCTAAACACATTTTTGATTTGGAAGTACAGTTTCAGGGCCTGGAGGCTCGTGTAATTAAAATTCAGCTTTTTTTTGGAATTTTTAGTAGGTAACGTGGGGTAATTAAGACAGGTAAATAGATTGTGCCTTTCAGCTATTACTGAAGATTCATATTAAGCCGGGGAAAGGCGAGAGAGGCGGTGTCAGGAGTGCAGAGAATTAACCGGTTCGGTTCCAATGGGCGCCAGAAGATCTTTGCCAGATCTAGTTGGTTTCGGGCCTATAGGGAAGTGATGGTTGTGGATCTAGGTAGAAATTTTTTCAAGGAAACTAGTAGGGTTGTACCGGTATCGGCAGGGCTTGACAAATTTGCTTTGAATCTAGGAGACTGTGTGTGTATATATATAAAAACCTTGGTTTGTGAGCCTAATTTGTTCCAGAAACATGCTTGTAATCCAAAGCGCTTGTATATCAAAGCATTTTTTTTTATTTTTTTTTTACAGGGTATAAAAGAGAAGAGAGGCACCTCCTAAGTGTAGCAATAAGTTGCTAAATGTTGTACCTTCATTAAATGTAACCATATTGCTACACTTAGAGGCCCCTCTCTTCTTTTTTTTTTTTTTTTTTTATACTCCAGTTGTGACGTGACGCTACTCTTATATCAAGACATCGCTTGTTGGCGGGACATGTAACATTTTCCCGAATGTGAACTTATCCTTTAACCCTTTCACAGCCAGAGCCGTTTTTGTGTTTTTTGCAGACGTTTAAAAAAATCATTTTAGATTACATAACCCCCCCCCCTCCCAAACACTATATATTTTCTAAAAGCAGACACCCTAAGGAATAAAATAGTGGTAGTTTCAATCCACTTATTTTTATGGCACACGATATTACCGCAAAGGTCTAGGAAACACAAAGTTTTAATTAAAAAAAAAAAAAAAAACCCCATTAAGGCTACTTTCACACTGGGGCGGGGGTGCGTTTAGCGGTGCCGCTAGTTTTACCAGCGCAGCAATCGCATATAAGAATTGGTAAGCTGCGCTATGTTTGCTTTTGGGATTTTGCCCCAGTTCACACTGGACCCTATTATTAACAATGGCACTGTTCAACTCGGTGTGACGCCAGCTTTGCGGTGCCGCATCGGTTTGAAAAAGTAGTTCGTGCACTATTGGCGATTTCGTGTGCCACTCACATAGACGGCTGTGCATGAAGCTGCACAGATGGCTCCAAGTTGAACTGACGTGCGGCTTTCACATTGTGCCATTTCAGATGAAGTTTGCACAATTTCAAAGCTGTGTTCAATGTGAACCAGGGCTTAAAGTGATTTGTACACGTTCATTCAAAAACAAAAAAATAACAAACATGCCTATACTTACCTGCTCTGTGCACTCGTTTTGCACAGAGCAGCTCCGATCCTTTTCTTCTGGGGTCCCTTGCTGGTGCTCCAGGCACCTCCTCTTCATCTGGTGCCTCCACGGAAGGCCACTTTCCATGGGGCGCACCCAATGAGGACTCGCTCCCAATTCCCACTGCTGCATCCATTGACTCAGGCGGTGGGGCTCGGCCCTGCCCCCCCCCCCCGTGTCACAGCTTTTGATTGACAGCAGAAGGAGCCAATGGCTTCCGCTGCTATCAATCTGTCCAATCGGGAAAACGACAACGGCTGAAGCCGCTGCGCTCGTGCACATCGCTGGATAGGGCTTGAGTAAGAAAGAGGTAAGAGGGGGGGGGGGGCCTGCAGTGCAGAAAGTTTGTCACCTTAATGCATAGAATAGAATGCATTAAGGTGACAAACCTTGATGTCGCTTTAAACGAAATAAATGTACAATTGGGTTTTGAAAGCAGTTGTTGCCCCACAGCTGCAATGACAGCCACAGAAGAAGTGTCTGAGAACAAAAGTGCCCACAAAGCTTTCCTCCATAGCGGCTCTGTGATTGGGGGACGGTGTAAAATGTTGCTATGACTTCCTCAGAAGAATTCTTATAAATGAGATCTCGGCCTCCATTACAGAAGTGAGCACCCGGAGCCCCTCCCTCTGATCGCCACTACAGCTGTGGAAGCCTTTTAAGGAATTAACATTCCAGGAGGTGATAAGCAGCCTGGGCCTGACCTCCAGCCAACCTCACATACCACAGTATTGTTGGTGGTTGCTGCACTGTGGTTACTACAGCCGGGAAAAGAGGAACCACTTTCTTAATAATAAGTTTCTTTCCGTTTCCCTAATATTTAAGAGAAACAGATCTACCGGCATTGCTTCTGCTTTAATGGTGCTGAACGGCTAGTACAAAGAATAGAAATGCTTCGGGGCTTATGCAGATAAGTAGCTGATATACACAGCAGCAGCACAATGGTTAGCACTTCCGTCTGATAGCACTGGGGTCAGGTTCGAATCCCAACCACGGCACTACCTGCATGGAGTTTGCATGTTCTCCCTGTGCCTGTGTTTGTTTTCTCTAGGGTTGTCCTGATACCGATACTAGTATTGGTATCGGCACCGATACCGAGCATTTGCCCAAGTACTTGTACTCGGGCAAATGCTCCCGATGCTTCTGCTGACCAGTCGGCGGTGATCGCCGCGTGGGGGAGTTACAAGCTTCTCCCCCCGCGGCTTTCAGCTGCTTAGTGACATACAGCGGTGATAGGTGCTTGTAACTCCCCCACACGAGATCACCGCTGACTGTCACCGCATCCTCCATGCCCCCTCCGTTCCGCTGTCCCCCTCCGTTCCGCTGTCCCCCTCCGTTCCGCTGTCCCCCTCCGTTCCGCTGTCCCCCTCCGTTCCGCTGTCCCCCTCCGTTCCGCTGTCCCCCTCCGTTCCGCTGTCCCCCTCCGTTCCGCTGTCCCGTTCCCCTGTCCCCCCTCCGCTCCTCTGTCCCGTTCCCCTGTCCCCCCTCCGCTCCTCTGTCCCGTTCCCCTGTCCCCCCTCCGCTCCTCTGTCCCGTTCCCCTGTCCCCCCTCCGCTCCTCTGTCCCGTTCCCCTGTCCCCCCTCCGCTCCTCTGTCCCGTTCCCCTGTCCCCCCTCCGCTCCTCTGTCCCGTTCCCCTGTCCCCCCTCCGCTCCTCTGTCCCGTTCCCCTGTCCCCCCTCCGCTCCTCTGTCCCGTTCCCCTGTCCCCCCTCCGCTCCTCTGTCCCGTTCCCCTGTCCCCCCTCCGCTCCTCTGTCCCGTTCCCCTGTCCCCCCTCCGCTCCTCTGTCCCGATCCGCTGTCCCCCTCCGCTCCTCTGTCCCGTTCCGCTGTCCCCCTTCGTTCCGCTGTCCCTCTCTCTTCCTCTGTCCCCCTCCGTTGTGCTGTCCTTCTCCGTTGTGCTGTCTCCATGTCCTCCTTTGTGAATGGACAGAGTCAGCTGACTCTGTCCATTCACATAACTGAAACATTGTAACCTCCTGTGATTACGATGTCTCAGTTTATGAATGGAGAGGAGCCGCTGTCTTCTCTCCATTCATTCTCAGTGCAGCTGAGGCTACAGAGAAAGGGACTGGGGAATCTCTATCCTCTGTCTCCTTCTCTGTCTCAAGGGGGAGATATCAGAGGTCTGTTAAGACCCCTGATATCTCACCAAAGCTCCTCAACAGGGCTGATTAAAAAAAAAAAACACATATTGCAATAAAGAATAAGAAAAAATATTATTGTAAAAAATAATAAAAATGTAAATAAAAAAAAAAAAAACAGACACCGTTCACCCCCCCCCCCCCCCTAAAAAAAAAAAGAAGAAAAAAAAAAAACTGTCACGTGACATTAAAAAAAAAAAAGTATCGGTAATCTGTATCGGCGAGTACTTGAAAAAAAGTATCGGTACTTGTACTCTGTCCTAAAAAAGTGGTATCGGGACAACCCTAGTTTCCTCCCACACTCCATGCTAGTAGGTCAGTTGTCTCCTGTCTAGATTTAGGTTCACATCTTTGTGGTTGAGTTTTTCAGTTTTGCGGTGCGTTTTGCATTTTTAAACCCATGTTTTTGATGCATTTTTCATGCATTTTGTGCATTTTTTTTTTTTTAATGTCCCTTTTTTTTATGTTTTTATGTCCCTGTAAAAACACTGTACATAGCTGGTTGCTAGTTACTGACCTGGGAAGCTGGCTGTCATATCCTTAACAACTGGCAGAGCCCTCCGTCCAAAAGCGCCCTCCCTGGGGGACCCCACACTTTATTTTTTCTTAGTTTGACATGGGGTTCACCTCCAAATCCATACCAGACCCAAAGGGCCTGGTGTGGATATGGAGGGGGAGCCCACACCGTTTTTTTGTTTTTCACAAATTTTTGAACGGACTCATCGGTTGTTAAGGACGCGGCGGCCGGCTTCCTGGCCTGCTCCTTAGCAACCAGCTATATACAGTGTTTTTAAAGGGGGGGGGGGGGGCAGAGACTGCAAAAATTTTTTAACCGACTCATCGGTTGTTAAGGACGCGGCAGCCGGCTTCCTGGCCTGCTCCTTAGCAACCAGCTATATACAGTGTTTTTAAAGGAGGAAGAAAAATCAAACACTGCAAAATGCATTTAAAACGCATCAAAAACACAACACTTGCATTTCTGGTGCGACTCTATTGACCCCACTGGCCAATCAAAAGGCCAACAACCGGGCGCCTGGAAGTAGCTGGAGGGTGGGGGGGGGGGTGAAGTATGAGACTCGCACACCTCCCTCCACATGACATTACTGGTGTTTGGCTGCTCAGGTTGTCTTGTGGATGATACATGTAAGGTTGCCATTTAGAACCTTTGTGCAGGCTGGTTGTGGTCCCTGAGTTTGTCTAAATGCAAAATATCCTTGTTTGCTCCGAGCCCCTCTCTGGTAGCATTTGTTCAATGGCAACGACATGAAGAGGTCACGTCTTCCTTGCAAAGTTTACTTTGTGTTTTTTGTTCTCACGTGAAGCACTGATCTGTGACTGCACTCCATACCCACGTGCTGGAGGAACCGTACCTGACACGTTCATTGACCTGTAGCCTACAAATACTTGTATGCGGTTTGTTTTCTTTTCTGCTCAGTTGAGTAAATCATTTAAGGAAGCTGAGATAAAAAAAAAAAGTTCATGCTTTTAGGGAGTATATTTCACAATTACCGATCGACTGATTCCTGGAATGCTGCATCCTCGGCTGAATAGAGCTAGATACAAGAAAATAATTCATCCTTAGAAAGTGACAGATTGGTGGTTTATTTATATATATATATATATATATATATATATATATATATATATATATATATATATATATATATATATATATATATATATATAATATAATGTGTTAATATAATATTGTAAAACCTTGGATTGTGAGTAACTTGGTCTGAGAGTGATTTGCAAGACTAGCAATTTTTATTTTTTTTATAAATTCTGCCTTGATATTCAAGTAGCCTCAAGTCACAACGGAGTATAAAAGAGAAGAGAGGCGCCTCTAAGTGTAGCAATATGGTTACATTTAATGAAGGTACAACATTTAGCAACTCACATGGTTGATGTTTAAAAGAGGCACATCTAAGTATGTAGGCATCCGGGGTAAAGCTGTCCACATAGACCGTCCTCCGCACCGCCATTGGCGTCGTCCCTTCCACGCTGCGTGTCAAGCCTCGCTTTCAGATCGCTGTACTGCAGGGTAGTCTTCCCGGTCACAATTGCAGACTGACAGCGGTGAGAGCCGGCGGTGCGGGGGACGGTCTATGTGGACAGCTTTACCCCGGATGCCTGCATACTTAGATGTGCCTCTTTTAATCATCAGCCATGTGAGTTGCTAAATATTCTATTTTCATTAAATGTAACCATATTGCTACACTTAGTGCCGGTTCACACAGGGGCGACCTGTTCTGTTCTGTATGGAACCGTTCTAATAGGAGCGACTCAAAAGGGTTGTAAAGGTTCGTGTTTTTTCACCTTAATGCATCCTATGCATTAAGGTGAAAAAACAACTTGCAGTGACCAGCCCCCCTCGTTTTACTTACCTAAGCCCTGAATTTCCGTTGGCGCATCCCCGCCTCCCCTCTCTCCACGGTTTCCCGACTCTGGATTGGATAGATTGATAGCAGCGCAGCCATTGGCTCCTGCTGCTGTCAATCAAATCCAGTGACGTGGGCGCCGGGGGGCGGGGCAGAGCCTTGCATTCGGCCTCAATGGACGTCCGCAGGGTAACCCCCTCGGGTAACCCCCTCGTGCCCGCAGGGTAACCCCCTCGGGAGAGCACTTCTCCTAGGGGGTTATCTGATGTGGGGAGGAGCCGCCGAAGAACCCCAGAAATAGATGTTCGGTGGCCACTCTGTGCAAAAAGAGCTGCACAGTGGAGGTACGGATGACATGTTTGTTGTTTAAAAAAACGATTCTTTAAAATAACTTCAAGCTCTGACTTGGAAAAAAGTTCCTGTACTACTTTGGGCCGACTTGCATTGACCTCTATACAGAAGTCATTTTGCAAGCCACCGCTGAAGTCGTGTGCAGATCACCTTGCATAGTAGCGCTGTAAGTCGGGTTGGCCCTGTGTGAACCGGCACTGAGAGGCGCCTCTCTTCTCCTTTTATACTCTGGAGCTCCTGCTGGATTTTGCTTCTAATCCCCTTGTGGAGGCTTCCATTTCTGGATGGACATTTTATGGTTACACAACCTGATCACATTGCTGTAATCTTTTTATATGGGCTATAAACTGAAGGACTTATGAATAAATAAATGGTTGTGGAACAAATTATCTGAGTTTCCTTTATTTCTTATGGGGAAATTCGCTTTGATATACAAGTGCTTTGGATTACAAGCATGTTTCTGGAACGAATTATGCTCGCAATCCAAGGTTTTTCTATCTATCTATCTATCTATCTATCTATCTATCTATCTATCTATCTATCTATCTATCATTTATTTTGCTGGAGGTAGCCGGGCGTAAAGGGACACAAGTCTGTTTACATCCAACTGCCTATAGAGAGGAGAATGAAAAACGGACAGTCAGACTTTTTCTGTGAAAGAGGCCTTAGAACTTTTTAAATTCTACACAAACAAGCATATAGATACCACCTGGTCTGTACTGGCCATTGAGTGCATAGAATTGCCTCTCCTTATTCAGAAGAAAACCTGATCAGGTGTCTGTAAAGATTAACTTATATTTGTTTTGTCCTCTTCAGTAAGTAACTTTTTTTTTTTTTTTTTTTCTTTCGTTTATTTTTAGGTGTGATGGAAAATAAGGAAAGTGGGATTCAGATGTCAAACGTGGATGTTAGTTCAGACGATCGGGTGACTCCATACCCGATCCATACCAAGCCAGAGATGAAACCGAAGTGTAACGACCCTTTGATTAGCGTGATCCAGAAGCTGACCGCCATGGTAAAGGGCGAGGAGACCGCTAGGACTCTCGAAGGGAAAAAGCGTTCCTACCCAGTAGAAGAGGAAGAAGTGCAGTCGGTGTCCAAAATGGCTGACCTAGCTGAAGTCGGCTCCAAGAGGGTCAAGGAGGTGACTACAACCAACACGATGGAGAGCCCTACACCGAGCAGCAGGAAAGTCATGTTCTACCAGTGCAGCCTTTGCAAGTTTGTGTCTCCTTCTTTTGAAACGCTCGCAGCCCACGTGAAAAGCCACGGACAGCAGAATGAAATAATCTTAATGTGCTCAGAGTGCCACATGACTTTTAAATCGCACAGCGAGCTGGAAGCTCACATTAAAATGCACTGTGAAATGGAGGTGGCCGCACCTTCGCAGGGTAAAGACCATCCACAAGAAGACAAGCCACTCAGTCCAAAAGCCCTCGAGCCAGCGAGAAAAAAATGGTACGCCTACGAAGCTTACGGGCTTTACCGCTGCCTGATCTGTCGCTACACCTGCGGCCAACAGCGAATGTTGAAAACGCACGCTTGGAAGCACGCCGGGGAGGTGGACTGCTCCTACCCCATATTTGAGGAAGAGAACGAGTCTGCCAGCTTACCGGATTCCACCGTTGCGCACACGCCGCAAGGAAGCGAGTCGGTGCTGTCCGAAAACGCTGACCTCCAACAGCATGAGCAGAGCTCCGCTGCTCAGGAACAAAGCGTGGTGCCAAAAGACGTTCCAATAAAGGAGACGGAAACGCTAAGCCAATCGGCCACTCCAGCTCCCTTGACGGAAGTGGTTGTGGTCGACGATGCCACACCAGAGACCGATCAGGACAGCTTGCTGAGAGAAAGCCTGCTCTCGTCCGCTCAGAAAATAATCAGCTGTAGCCAAAACACAAAGGGCCACGTGAATGTTATTGTGGAACGCCTGCCAAGTGCCGAGGAAAACGGTTCACCCAAACCTTTTCTGTTAAATGCAGACGCCGAAGTCAAAAAGAAACTCGATTCCCACCTCGGCGCGCCTGTCGAGCTTGAGAACGTGGTAGAAAGCGAAGAAATTATTATCGGGTGGAGTAACCCCGGGAAGAACAGCTCGGATTTTGGGGTGTCTGATGAGAATTCACCTCCAGTCCGGAGGAGGACAAACTCGGAGTGTTTGAGGCTTCATTCGTTGGCTGCTGAGGCACTGGTGACCATGCCTATCCAAATAGTGGAATGCCCCAAATCCAGCCTACGGCTTATCCACGATCCAGATCCCGTTGATCCAGACACCGGGCAGGGAGACGGCGACCGGATCCATGGCACTTGTCCCAAGGTGGAATCCTCCAAGGTCCCCGAGGAGCTAAACCAGAAAAGTGAGCTGACCCAGACCCCAATGAAAGCGGGGATCAGCACGTCTTTACTGAAAGTGATTGAGAAACTAAGGGAAAGGACTGATCAGAATGCCACAGATGACGACATTCTCAAAGAGTTGCAGGACAATGCCCAGAGCGAGAACGCCAGCGACCTCGGCTCCGGCAACGGCCTTGTGGAGTACTTACCTCGCGCTGAACGCCCTTACCGATGCCGCCTGTGCCATTACACCAGTGACAATAAAGGTTACATTAAGCAGCACTTACGTGTTCACCGGCAGAGACAGCCCTACCAGTGCCCGATTTGCGACCACATAGCAGAAAACAGCGGCGACCTGGAGAACCACATGATCAACCATTGCAAGGCGATCAAATACGAGTGCAAGAATTGTAATGAATCCTTTTATTACAAGGTAGATATCTTTTTGTGGCGACTACTCGCTCTGGGGTGCTTTTTAAAATAAATAAACGGTATGTGGTTTTTAAGATAACCAGTATATATCAAAATAAAAAAAGTCCAGCATTTGGCTTTGGCCTTTCCTCAAAGGCTGCTTTCACACCGAGGCGTCGGCGGTAAAGCGCCGCTATTTTTAGATGTGCTTTACCGTAGTTTTTGCGGAGGTTTTCGGCCGCTAGCGGCGCGCTTTTAATCCCCCACTAGCGGCTGAAAGAGGGTTAAGATGACCCGCAAAGCGCCACTGCAGCGGCGGTTCGGCGGCGCTGCCCATTCATTTCAATGGGCAGGGGTGCTTTAGGAGCGGTGCTTGTAGGAGTTTTTTTAACGTCCTGCCAGCACATCGCCTCAGTGTGAAAGCACTCGGGCTTTCACACTGGGGTGGCAGGGGAGCCGTTTTTCAGGTGCTTTACAGGCGCTATTTTTTGCCCAAAAGCGTCTGAAAAAAAAAAAAAACACCTCAGTGTGAAAGTCTTCTTGTACACGAATCATACAAAAAAAAAAAATCCTGCATCCCTTGTCATCCTTCTAGTATGAATGGTCTAGGCTTCTCTCTTTCAACCACTAGATGGTGCTGTGCATAAAGTGAGTATATGACAAGCAGTAGAAGACCCTGTAACAGATGCTGAGGATACCAAATTTTCCAGAACTTACCTTGTTCTCCCTGCAGTATTGCATTGAGTTATAGACTGACAGCTGTTTCCTTGGGAAACTTTTGCATTCTCTGCACAATTTTTTATAGTGGTTCTAAAGGCTGAACTTTGTCTTAAAAGAGATGTATGGGAATTTTTTAATTTTTTTTTTTTGTATATTCATGCTTACCTGGGTGGCTGCAGCATCTGTCCCCCACCGACTCTAACAATGAGAACCGAGCGGTCAAACACCGCTGATCAGTTCTCAGGGCTCCCTGAGCAGAGAGCTGGTGACTGTTAGTCACCGCTCTCTGCTCACCCCCCCCCCCTCGCTCACTGGAGTGCTTGGCTGTAGAGGGGGTGGGAGCGACTGGTTCAGGCCCTGAGCGGCTCGCTGAGAGGCTGAGCCGGATGGCGGTCCTGGCATGTGGGCGGATCCCGACCATTTTCAGCCAACTCGCTGCTGAAAACAGGTCACAGGAGTGTGGAACGATCTGCACTCTTGTGATCCACAGGGGGGGGAAGTACAGCCAAACGAGCTTTGGCAGTACTTCTCTTTTTATTGCATTCTCTGCATTAAAGTGTAAGTAAACCCCCCCCCCCCCCCCAAAATCGTTTTCAGCCAAGGACGCTGCCATCTTGGCCTCTGTTTAATCTACAACTGCCATGATGCTGCACATGTGATCAGTTATGACACCAGCCATTGGATGGTTTGACAGTTTGGTTGAGAGCACAACCAATGGGAGTGTTACATTTCCGGCACATGCTGGAAATGAAACTGTTTTATGGATGGGTTTACTTCCGCTTTACTTTAAAAAAAAAAAAAAAAAAAAAACCTTCTGAGTGCAGTACCCCCCTTATTTTTAGCTGAGTCCGATCTCGATCCAGTGCTGTGTTCATCTGCAGCGGCTCGGTTCTCTCGCTACTCACAGAGGCAGCAACAGGAGCCATCTGCAAAAAGTGTCATTTGGGGTCAGATTTGTACGCCGCAATGTCGCAGTCCTGCTAAAAATCGCAGATCGCCACCATTACCAGGGAAAAAAAAAAAAAGTTCCTAACTCTTTTCCATAGTTTGTAGACGTGATAACTTTTGTGCAAACCAATCAAAACAGATTTTTTTTATATATTTTATTTTGGCTATGTATTGTAGCAAAAAGTAAAAAAAAACATTTTTTTTTTTTTTCCAAATTGTTGCGCTTTGTGCATAGCGCAAAAAAAAAAAACCGAGGTGAT
Source organism: Lithobates septentrionalis (assembly GCA_037952835.1). Classification (NCBI taxonomy): domain Eukaryota; kingdom Metazoa; phylum Chordata; class Amphibia; order Anura; family Ranidae; genus Lithobates; species Lithobates septentrionalis. The sequence goes on along the minus strand of JBBDGP010000454.1, from coordinate 398,817 downwards.
CAAATACCACCAAAAGAAAGCACTGATCACTGTATTGGTGTCACTGGTCCCCAAAAAGTGTCACTTGGGGTCAGATTTGTCGGTCCGCAATGTCGCAGTCCCGCTAAAAATCGCTGATCGTCGCCATTACTAGTAAAAAAATTAAAATTAAAAGTCCATTAATCTATCCCATAGTTTGGTTTACGCAAAAGTTACAGCTTCTACAATCAGATTTTATTTATTTTTTATAAAAATTTGTAGAAGAATGAATGAAAAAAAAATAAAATAAATATACAAATATATATATAAATATATATATATCGGCCTAAACTGATGAAGAATTTTTTTTTTTTATTAACTATGTATTCTAGCAGAAAGTAAAAAACATTTTTTTGTTCAAAATTGTCGGCCTTATTTTGTTTATAGCGCAAAAAAAAAAAAAAACTAAAAACCAGGTTATCAAATACCAAAAAAAATCTTGATTTGTGGGGGAAAAAAAAAGGATCTAAATTTTATTTGGGTACAGCGTCGCACGACCGCGTAATTGTCAGTTAAAGTAACGCAGTGCCGTATCGCAAAAGTGACCTGGTCATTAGGGGGGTAAATCTTCCGGGGCTGAAGTGGTTAAAGGGATAGTTCACCTTTTACCACAAAACTGTCTAGGCAGATAAGGGGCATCTGTAGATAAAAGCAAACTGTGCAGCTCTGACTAAAGTTGTATAAAGCCCTTGCTATAGGTGTAAATCATTTACATACCTTATGAAGCCTGACTGGAATACTCCCAGGACGTTGCCAAGTGAGGCCTAGTCATTACTGCTCACCTCCTCCATCACAGGAGGGAGATCTCGAATGCCAAACTCATAGTTACTGTATCGGGGGAGAGAGCGCATTTGAGGGGGTTTGAATCCGAGAGAGCGCTCCCTCCTGTGATGGAGGAGGTGAGTAATGACTAGGCCTCACTTATAAACGTCCTAGGAGTATTCCAGTCAGGCTTCATCAGGTATGTAAATGGCCTACACCTATAACAAAGGCTTTATTCAACTTTAGTCAGAGCTGCACAGTTTGTTTTAATCTTCAAACATCCCTTACCTGCACAGGCAGGTTTTTTTGTAAAGGTGAAATATCCTTTTAAAGGAGAAGTACGGGGAAAGCTTGTTTGGCTGTACTTCTCCTCCTGTGGATCAGTGGAGTGCAGTTCGTTCAGCACTCCTGTGACCCGTTTGCAGCAAACAGCAGGCTGAAGCCCGCTGTCGGCTGACTTTACAGTGCCGGTCCAAGTGTTCGGGTAAGAGCGCGACAATGAAATCGGGATCCACCCACATGCCTGGACCGGCTCCGCCTCTCAGCGAGCCCCTGAGAGCCTGGGCCGGGGCCCCCCCTGCCCCCCTCCGCAGCCCAGCACTCCAGTGAGCACGGGGAGGGGGGGCAAAGCAGAGAGCGATGACTGACAGTCGGCAGCTCTCTGCTCAGGGAGATGCGAGAACCGAGCGATCGCCGGTGGTTAATCTCTCGGTCCTCGGTATCTGGCATCAGCGGACAGATGCAACATCCACCTAGGTAAGTTTGATTCTTAAAAAAACAAAAAAAAAAACCCATACACCTCTTTTAAAGCGAAGCTCCACATTAAAGGGGAATCTCTGCTTGTTCTTAACCTCCCTCCACTGCCACTTTTTTTTTTTTTTTTGGGGAGGGGGGGGGGGGGGGTTCCTGGTTTTGCCCAGACTGGAGCTCCTCTTGAAACCTGAAAGAACAGGGGAAAGCACATCAGCATAGTGTAGCAATCTTCTTGATTATGATTGTAAAACGCACACAGGGGGCGGCGTATGTGCCTGTGAACAACTGCGATATGAGCTGTCATTGGACAGCTCAGATCAGACAGGTTATGATGCACAGAGCCATGTTGTACCTTTTGTGATCCATGGAAAGCCGAACGTGGCCATCACAAGTGTAAACGCCAACAAACATTTATCCCAATCACAAATGACGAACATCTCCCTCTGTCATTGTCAATAGGCTGAACAATTGTAAACACAGCAGGAGGGAGGATCAGCAGATTGGAGGTGGGGGGGGGGGGGGGGGGGAGTGCCCCTGACCACCAAAATAATTAGTATTTTTTTAAAATTATGATTACTGCTAAAAAATATATATATATCTATCAATCGGCGGGATTTGCAACACCCGCAAGCAAAATGGGAAAGCGCCGCAAACTCCCCGTTGTGTTTGTTGGCAAAAATAGGGTTAAAACAGGCAGAGGAGACGTCACATTGCTTCCTTGCCACCTGTCAGTAGCCTCTGATGTGCGATCAGAACACGGATCGGACTTCAGAGGAAAGGGAGTTTTAGGCGCACCTCTAACTCTACTTTTATAGTATTTTTGGTGCTGCAAATGTCAGAGCGAGAGCAATAATTGTAGCACCAGACCTCCTATGTAACTCTATACTGGTAACCTTTAAAGGCTTTTAAAGTGTTGCCTATGGAGCTTTTTAGGTACCGTAGTTTGGCGTCATTCCACGGGCGTACACCGTTTAAAAGCATGACATGTTTGGTATCTGTTTACTCGATGTAACACCATCTTTTATATTTTACCAGTCAGTTGGGTATGATATTGTGGTTTTGTACTTTTAACATTCATTAATCACTTGCTGACCGCCCTATGGCAGTTTTACTGGGTACAGCGTCACACGACTGCGCAATTGTCAGTTAAAGGAACGCAGTGCCGTATTACAAAAAATGGCCTGGTCATGAAGGGGGGTAAATCTTCCAGAGGTCAGTCAGTGGTGAAAGTGTTGTGTGTGTGTGTGTGTGTGTGTGTTTGTTTTTTTTTTTTTTTAATTTAAATTGAAAAACCGCTGTGCCAATACCATGTGACATAAAAATATGTAGCACCCACCATTTTATTCTATAGAGCCTTTGCTTAAAAAAAATATATAATGTTTTGAGGGTTCTAAGTAAGGTAGTTTTCTAGCAAAAAAAAAAAATGCAGATTTTTGCATGTAGAAAAGAAATGTCAGTATTGGCTCGGACTGGAACTCGTTAAAGGAAACAAACGTAGCCACTACATTTATATGTTTAGATACTTTAACCTCTTGCCGACCGCGCTATAAGCGAATGACGGCTACGGCGCGGGCGACTAGTTCTGGGCGGCCATCCTAGGCTTCGCGCTCTGCGATTACAATGTCTGGAGGACACTGCTGATCACAGATTGAGGTGAAGAGCCAATCAGCGGCTCTTTACCACGTGATCAGCTGTGTCCAATCACAATCAATCACGGATGTAAACATTAGTCAGTTATCGGAATTCCTTTCCTCATGCTGACAGCAAAAGGAGAAGAGAGCCGATAACCGGCTTCTCTAAAAGGGAAATGTACATTGATGATCGGTGTCCTGATTATCTGTGCCGCCTCCTCGGAGCACATCGGTGAAGAACAACAATTACCTGTTTGAAAATTTTTACAACAAACTATGAAATCCGTTTTTTTCTTTTTTTTTTTTTTTTCTTTTTTTAATTTTCTGTCTTTATCTGTTTATTTAGCAAACAATAAAAACCCCAGTGGTGATTTAATACCACCAAAAGAAAGCTCTATTTGTGTAGAAAAAAAAAAAAAAGAGAAGTGTCAAATGGGTGCAGTGTTGCATGACCGCACAATTGTCATTCAAAGTGTGACGGCGCTGAAAGCTGAAAATTGTTCTGGGCAGGAAGGGGGTAAAAGTGCCCGGTAGGCACGTGGTTAATGAGCCTTGTGTTTCCTATGGGGCATGGATACATAGCTGTAACATTCTAAATGCTACATCTATGTATGTTACCTGTTGAATGTTACAGCTAGCATGTAGCCGTGTCC